>NIJG01000193.1:4460573-4525772 GCA_002201625.1 Euglossa dilemma
CTCTCTCTCTCTCTCTCTCTCTCTCTCTCTCTCTCTCTCTCTCTCTCTCTCTCTCCTCCTCTTCCTCTTCCACGCAAAGGCGCCACGGCGTCCAGCGTGAGCGTGAACCGGAAAACCTTCTCCGTTGATCCGTTGCGACCTTTAAAAAAGAAACCAAGCCGCCCTCCCTTCCCTTCCTTCGGATTCCACAGTTCAGTCGCCGAGGAGTTAAGTTTCGCGCCAGTCGAGACTGGCGAAAACGCAACTGCCGGAAAGTATCCGAAAGTATCCGAAAGTGCAAGGTGGATTCCGCGAAAGCGAAAAGGAAAACAGAGGAAAGCCGGCGACGATCCGAGCGATTTCGATCGCTCGACACGGAAATGTTTGAACAAAGCGTAAGTTGCACGGGAACTCTTGATGAAGTTGTTTTCAAAGCCCGTTCCGATCAACCACGGGAGGAAGATCCTATCTGCCCTTTGCCGAGCAAGGGAAACGAACGTTTTTCTAATACAGACGTAAAGAGAAGGTCATCTGTGATACGGCGCGGGTATAAAAAGCGATGGAGAGATAGAGAGCGTAACAGGCTGATAAAACAAACACAACGGATTACGGGAAAGCAGGCAATGCGAGTGCACATGCATCGATATCGTCCGCGAGTTACACCAGCGATGCAAGATAATTCGCCCTGATGCACGGAAGGGATTAACCGGCACGCCCGTCGCGCCCTCCCTTCATTCCATTTTTCATTCCCTTCCAGAGCACGAGTCCATCTTCCCAGCTTTCTTCGGCTACGCGGAAGACCAACGACGAAAGCCCGCTTCCCCGAACAGATTCACCCAAATCCTTCCTCCCTATGTACCGAATAATTTACAAACACTTTTCGCCAGGACGATATTCTCGATCATCTCTCTCTACGCGAGTCCTGTAGGTTCGCTGAACCGGCGGTAACGTATTTTACAAGCCGGGACGTTAGAAAGAATGGGGGCTTTAAGGGAGAAAGAAGTGGATATTTCGCAGGCTTTAGAGGGCAGAGAAAATACCGGCGCGCACCCTTTCTAATTTAACACCGGATTACGGCTAACTCGATCACCATCCAATCAATTCTTCTACCTCTCAATTGTACATACGCGCACCGAGCACAGGGCGAACAGAGTTCTCTGCCACGGCAAATGTTTTTTTGAGAATATAATTATTCTGATTACAGTACGTTTCCGGAGCGAGCACCAGCGGCGAGGCCAGCCGCGTGAGTTACAGTAGCGTGAGCCAAAGCAGCGACGGCGGCGCCGCCGCCACTCTGCCAAGCGGCGGGATGTGACGTCACACGCAGGCCCGCACCGGGCCCCGACGAGATCGCGCCATTCGTTTCCGGGACACGTGATTGTAGGCTCCTTTCACCGTGTGTGCTCCCGACCAAGCAACTCGAGGACACGTCGCCAAGGGCAAACCAGCCGCTTCGACTCCTCCTTGTCGTCGTCGTCGTCGAGCCTCACCAGGGACGAAAAGTGGACCACGACGGAGCGTCACGCGCAATTTCTTGTACATAGAGGAGAGTAGTCTCGCGTTTTGTACCTCCAACGAAGGATCTAGCGAAATCGTACCGCTTGGAAATAACGCCTCGTTGCCGTTTCCACGCTCGGATACCTTCGGACACTTCGTAGCCTTTTAGGGAACCTTCGTACTACACGGAATCGTAAATCGAACGGCGGCAATGCGCGATCGGTACAGCGAATTAACCTATACGTTTCTCGATTTCACTTCGCCGAGGAATTGTCTATCGCTTCCTTTCGATACGGTTAAACATTTCATCGGTTTCTGGAAACCCTCGGGTCGAGTTTCGCGGAGGAAAATACAATTCTCTGTTACGAGCTGAGATCGACGTTCCCGAAGACTAACCGTCGGCCATTCGGCAACGTTTAACTCCCTCCGCACGTAATTGCTCTTCTTCGAGTTTCCAGGAAATGGCGATCTCTCGTGTCGTTACACTGACAGGCGATTATACGAACGAAAAGCGTGCGCAAAGTTAAAATAACCAGCAACGGGCGGGCGGACTTATTAACGCGCGTAGCCGGCTGTCGATCAACAAAGAGGAAAGAAAAAAAATGGCATAAGAGAACGCTTCGTGCACGGAAAATTAACAACGTATATCCTCGGGAAAAATTCGACTTTTTCGACAAAGGTTTAATACGCGCGTACCGTTCTTTTCGGTCACGTTGGTCGTTAAACGCGTTACGAGAGATCGAGACGCTTCGAGAACGAATTCCCAGCGATACGCACTTCTGTATTGAATAAACGTTAACCTAAGCTTTCCTTGAACGCGACCAACGCAAGACTGGCTGAACTGACCTTTTTTCTTTTTCCGACGAATAAGGATCGAATTACCAAACAAAATTCCGCGAAACGAAACTAATAACAGAGCCGATCCTTGAACTTTGCTTACGATATTGCGCAATGTAACTCGAGACGCGAACCAAGGCCGATGTAACTTAATCGACGAACAAATTAAACAAGGTTGTAGCTCGAGTAATGTTAAACGTGATTTTGAATTCGTCGAATTCGAAATGAAAAATACGCGCAATCGTCAAATTCGCTGTATGTTGTTAATTTGAATGTAACACGATTAATCGTATCGGACAATCTCTATTCGATAGACACATACCTCTTCTACTTTCGATAGCGAATATTTTTGCAGAACGATTATTTATTTTATCAAGATTAACCTTAACATAGGCATTCATTGTTGTACATAAAGCAATTACCGTGTAATTGTAAATACTAGAACACTGTAAAATCAACTTATGCGAAACGTATACACATATGTATGAGAAATTGTAACGAAGCGTGCATCACTACGAATATATACGAACGTTTCCTCGAATAAAAGTATATTCGATATTAATTCAAACCTGTTTCGCTGAAAGAGTACGGAAAAGAATCTGATTGAATATTTACTGTTCGCGAACAATTTGGTCATTTTAGCTATGGCGTATTAACTCCTTATGCGTAAATTTGAAATTTGGATACTCGTTAAGAACGAACAAACAAAGAAATGAAAGATGTCAATATTAAAATATACGAATCGTTTACCTCGGATTTCAAACCAACGAAGACTAACTCTGGACGTTTCATTCGATACAGATTACGCTGCTTCCATATAAATCCAATAAGTTACTGCAATCAATTTTTACGGTATAAAACATTTCCTCTACGAAACTTCGGTAATAATCGCGATACACGAACACCTACTGAAATAACTGTTTTCGTTTGAAAAATTCTCGCGAAGAAAATGGCGCGTAATTGGTTTGCGCCAAAACGAGTCTAGTCAATGTACATATTGTAAAACCGTTAACACTTGACAGTTTCACGAAATAATAATCTAAGGAAATAGTGATATCGCGTGAAACAAAATTGGAATGCAAAATTGTGGATCTGCTTCTTACCGCTAACCAGTAAGTCGGATACAAACGATCGGGAAGAAAAATCACAAAGCTCACTCTGAAACGATGTTTTTCACAGCGTCAAGTAGAGGGCGTTTAATACACGTGACAAATTTAAGCGCCCAATTTAAACGCTACTCGTAACTTTTTACTTGTAAAATTCACGTCGTTCGTTCGAACATGTATACCTGCTGTGTTAAAAATTGCATGAAATAATAGCAAATTCTTAATTGACATGATACTTTCATTGGAAAACACTACTTTCGCAAAATATTTCTGTATGTACGTGCAACTTTTGTTATTGAAAAACTCGATGCAACATTCAATAATGCACAATGAAAACTTACATTTCACGAAATATGTTATCAAATCATCATACCTATATACGCGGTGAGAACATGAATGCGTGTGTAAGTCGTATTATATCGCATAGATTAAAGACTTCCCAGGCTTGTACATATTATATGAAAATACAGAATCGTGTTATATCTAAGGAATAGATAACGTGCAAACATAAAAAGTATCGATTCATGTAAAAGACTCACATTATCGAAACCTCTCAAGTACCTTTGAAGAAATGTGTCCACCAATATGCTGTCCTTTATAATAAAATTGAAATGAAAAAGATATCGTTTATTCTTTATTTCTCTTTTACCCTGAATTATTAAAATATATAATAAACAGCAGGACATATTATACAATGCAACTAACAAGTTTATTTATTTAACATATTCGATTTTATATTGTAAAAACATACTCTGATTTACTGTATTTCGTAACAACAATATATCTAACATCTACAACAAAGTCTGTTCTTTATACAATGTATGAGGAAACCTAATATAAAATGTGCTTTTATTAGATAAAAGTTATTCCTTTGAAGATATCGGGAAACTTTGGATGTTTTATAAACTGTAGGAATATAGTTGCAAATACAACTAACGTATAATTATATTGTCGTTAAAACTTGTATTCAATTATAATTTATTATTTAAAATAAACGTTTCCATATTTTCGTTATATCCATTGACCATAATTACAATCACATTTTATGTTTCCGCGCATTAAATGTCCTATTATAAAAACAATTTTGGAAACGAGGCTCTATGATCTCGTTTCTTCTTCTTTGGTGTGTATTGGTCATATACGATATAACAAAAATTGCCAAAAAATGCATGACAGGAAAACTAATATTGCAAGTTTTAAGACATAAATTTACCACCTAATGTAACCTTTGTACTCGTCAACTATACTGAATCTTTTAATTGTTTCATATCCTAGAATTATTGAAAAACTAAAACAAGCAGACTGTACAAGACGTGCAGAGAGTCCCTTTGTAAACATTTTCAACCTTTCTTCTACCCAGAGAACTTTGAATGCGCTAAACATACTATCTAATCTTTGTACTTGTAATCTTGCTCGTACGATATCTAGAGGATTTGTAATAATAGTGGTGGTAAATCCCCCTAATGTACCAGCAACAGCTTGAATGAATAAGTGAGAAAACCACTCTGGAAATAAGTTTAGAAGCTCTTCTGTTAACAGAAATAAAAAGAATTATTATCTCGGTTTAATTCCTTTTATACCTTTGTTTTAAAGCAAATACCTTGGTACGAAGTATACAGTCCCCACCATAGAGCACTATTGGGTACATAAGCGCACAATGATGCGACGTATCCCCTATAAAAACCTCTGTACCCGTCTCTCTGATAAATTGATCTAATAATATCCGCCGAAATTTGAGTACGCGATTTTCCTGGTTGAATAATTAAACCCAACGGATTCATTCCCATCTGTAAATAATACACGAATAATAAAAATATATATTAATACCTTTCCTTTTGCATTTACCTTATCTATGTATTTTCCATGTTTATGGTTATTGATCCCAAGAACCATCAAGTGCTGACTTAGAACATCAAAAGGAACTACTATCGTCTGGCCTACCAAACTAGCAGCTCCACCAGCAATTAATGCTTTCACTCTCGAGTCTATATTACCTATAATACTATTCTGCCCAAGTATATGACGCATACCTTCATAAGTAGACACATAAAATACACCGGATACAATTTGTATAGAACTTATCCAAAATCCCCTGTATAAACCACTTATACCTTCAATTTTATAAATCTTTTTGTAGGCATCTATCATTCCTAAAAGAAGCAGGTATTTGATATTACGATACTTTAAGCTTAGTTTATTTGTAAACTTACCATTATATACATGATTGTGTCTCTGCACTTGTAAACGGGTTTTGATTACTGTTAAGGGATATAGACAACAGCGTACAGAAAATGACGAGAGCATGCTCAATGGAAAGAACTTTGTTTTATCCATCATGTCCCATTCTATGGTACGAATGAAATGTGGTGTTTCTACTGCAGACATCTTGTAGATTTATGATACTGTTAAGTCCGCTATAATTACAGTAACTATACAGTAAGTATTGTAGATGTCTTCGTTCAACTTGATGCTGCATATCTCATTGATAGTTTTTGGGACTTAATACCCAAACCATTTACAAAACTAACGAAATAAAAATATTTATATAAATATGTTTTCGCATTTGCAAAACTATTTAGCAACAACATTATATGGCAATAGATAAATAGTAGGGTCCCTACCCAAAAATCTAATTTACAGTATACGAAAATAAAATGAACATATTTTAAATTTATCACAACATTATCCTATACGCAACATTATATACAAATATTTATTTTATGTTCAATATTCAACAATGTACAGAGAATAGTAATAAACCATTCAAAATAAAGTCTCTAGTCGATTCTAATAATAATAATATATAGTCTTCTTTATTTAACTATACGCACGAAGTAAAAACGAAACACTGCAATCATTGAATATTTTTACACGTTTTATACACAGTTGCCCTATGAAAATCACTGCCAACAATGATAAGTATAAAATTTACGAATCGATAAACGTTTAAAAAGGCTATTCAAACGTGCTACTGAAACTCACAATGATGCAATACTTATCACAAAAATAAATATCCTCCAGCAATTATATCCATTGAAATCACATTATAATAGATGTAATAATTTTTCACAACGATATCATGAATATATCATAAGAAAATTCATTCTCACGTTATACAAGAAATAGAATGGCCTTGGTTCCATTCAATAACGATCTAGTCACGTTACTTTACGAAGAAAATTAAAAACACGAGGCACCAAGGGCTAAGGTAAACCTGATCTAAATTTCTTCATCATTCTACGCATGTGCCCTCTAAAATATATTTGGACAGTAGCGAGATCCATGAGTGGACGCGCGAAACATTATTGTACCGATAAGAAAATGTTCCGAACGATGTCGCTCACGGTATCTTAAAATTAATATCATACGTTATCCCCCCTCCTTCGGATACATTTAAGTAAGCCAAATGTATACACGAACATGATGCGAAACTAACCAGGTACAGAAGAAACTTATTTATTATTCATTGCATTTTTTTGTTCCACGTTTTTTTAGGGTTGTAATGTCCCTTGCTATTTTAGTACCGTTTCCAACGTTACCGGTAGCGTGTAAGACACGATTACTCTAGTGTACATAAAAAGCTATTGTTACAAAGAACTAAATGGTCTTTTTATATTAACAAATAGTTGTACGTATGTAAATTAATGTAAATATTGCTTTAATCATATCAACAAATAATTGTACATATGTAAATTAATGTAAATATTTTTGTTATTCGCTATTTCTAAATTTAAAAGTTTGTTTTAAACACTGGTACATCGAAAGCTATTGTTACGAGGAAGTAAATGGCTCTTTTATATTAACAAATAATCGTACATATGTAAATTAATGTAAATATCGTTACTGCAAATTATAGGAAGCACATGTTTGCGATAAACTATGTAATAACTATTATATTATAAAAGGTCAGCGAATTTTTAGAACATCGGATGAGCTCGGGAATCTTCGTTTAATCTCGGTCAGGACACTCGGTCCACGTAGGCTCGGCCGGTCGGTCAGTTGCTCCGCGACCGTCATGGCGTGCATGTTGGATACGAAGTAACTTATTTATTTGTTTATCTACTTTTCCCTTTCAATTGTTTATTTAATATATTCATTTACGCTTAACTTTTATTTCTCCACTTTAATTGTCCACTTTCGATTAATTATTTAATTCGTTTATTTACGTTTAACTTTTAATAGCTTTTTAAATTTATTTATTTATGTTTCGCTTTCTATTAATTATCTAATTAATTTATTTATGGTTTTTTGAAAATCTCATAAATGATAATGAAGCTTAGTAAGTCTCTACCGTATTTCTCTTCTGAATTATGGAACGTAATACAAAATCGATGCTTCAGCCCTCATGGTACAAAGTTTTCGTAAAATTTTCCAGGTTAACTTCGTTTCTCTACTTTTCCTGCACGCGTTAAGGTTCGGTCGGTAATGTAGGAATTTATCTTAACGCCGACAAGTTCGATGCAGTTTTATCCAATGTATAATAATCGTTTAGATTCGTTCGTACTTACGTTTCTCCTTCACCGAGATCGTTATTTCGTACAAACTAGGTTGTTTATAACCTATGAATTTGAAACGAGCTCTTCGACGCGCGATTATCAGCCATAGGAAAATGTTTAAGAAGATTCCTAAATTGCCCCGTAAGGCGGATGCAAGTTCCGTGCTACACAATCGCGCATCCTAAGCTCGGGACAAATTAAATCAATATTCAACCATCGTTATCCTTCAATGTTACATCTCACCTCGCCTAATTCATCGATTATACGATCATCTTCTTCCTCGTCCAAATTTTTGACACGCATCTTCGAGATGCGTTTGAGAAATCGATAAGTACGTTTCAAAGAAGAATCGACTGGCGAAAAAAGAATTTACGATGTTTCAAAGATAAAACCCGTGAGAAATGCCGTTGAACGGATAGGATATCGCGAAGTTGGGAAAATGATTGGCAAGATTGCGAGAGAAATCGGAATGAATAGAGGTGTTCTCGTAGGTGTTGTCGAAGCACAAAGCTCCGTAGGATAAGAGAAGGTCACCAATGATTTCCAGGCCCCGCCTACCATGCAGGGGTTGGAAGCAACCCCTAGTCAGGGTAGCCCGCGCAGGGCTGATTTCTGTAGCACGTTGTGGGCGTAGACGTACCGTAGACACAACCCCCGATGCATACACCCTGTCTTTTCACTGTTCACCGAGATCAAATCACTCGTCTCAGTCCTATCTTTGATCTTGACGGTGCAGCAACGTGACTTCGAAATTACGTGACAGTTCGTGCGGTCTGTTCGGTTTCGTCCATATCCCTTGCTCGTGCCGTTCTCGTGCAATCTGGTGACCAACGTTTCCGAAGGAAGAGAAACCAGGAAAGGGGAGGGTGACGAGGATGAATCAGGATCAAGAAGTACCTGCCACAGCGACAGATCTGGCCAGACTGGTAATGAGAAAAATAAAACACGCGATATATCGGTATGCTGGCGAGTTGGAAATTCCGTTGGAGGACGTCGAAAAACCGTAGAAATCCGCGCGATTAACGTAAACAGGAAGAGGCTACTCGCGCTAGAGTACGTACCAATTACAGGGATAATTCCAGCGCGGGGTAATAATTTTCTTATCGATTTCAAGAACGAGGACGATCAACCGATTTCCCCATGCGTGAAATTACATTCCATTATCGAGGCTATATCTTAAGCGTCACGAGTTATTGCACGACACGGTATCGTCCTGGCCGATCGTTGCATCAATCACACCTGTTAATTTACCTGTCAGTCTCGAGTAACCGTAATTATATCCTCGCGGATATAATCGGCGTGCCTTAAACAAACGGGATAATTACCAGGCGCGCTTTTTCCTCGGTTATCGCCGGCGTTAAAACGTTAAAAACCGCGGACGGCCGGAAAGCGGCTGCGATAACGCGCGTCCCGTTTCCGGTTCCCCCGAGTTTTACGATCAGCGACACAATGGAGTCATAAGCGTGGACAAGGAGCGTAGTCCGAGTGGACGATCGCATAATGCAGGACAGTCGCTGGCGACGATGATCCTCGAGTGTGGAATGAGCGTGGCACGCGCCACCACGCGCCACCACGCTCCGATGCATCGTCCCACGGGTCCCACCCCTTCTGTGCCCCCTAAACACGTAATTGTCGCCACCATTCCACCCTCCCCGGTGCGGGACACTGCCGTCCACGGGGTCCACCACCGTGACTATGACACCGGCGAGCCGTGGGTGGTCCACGGGGCACCCTTCGCAAGGGCCAAGGGAGAGACGATGCGCCTCGCTCGCGGAAACACTTGATTTATGTTTGTTGATTCTAAAAATCACTCGATTCCCACACACCAGCCCCGTTGCTTGGCCCGCCGGTTAATTGACTCCTCTCGGCATATGCTGCCACTCGAGTTTCCCATGATTACCGAGGCCCCTTCGACGATGGGGTACGTTTCACGCCATGTGAATTTACCTGGGACCTTTCGTCACGCACGGGTTTTTTCTCGGTCCAGTCTAGGGGTGGTTTCCAGCTTCCTGCTGTTTTCTTACGGGGCAAAGGAACGCTGGCGGCGAGAGCGGGGTGGATAGACTGTGTCAATTAGCAGATAGACTCGGTCTGTGACACATTGTAATCGCGAGTCCCGCTGTCATCCGCGGCATTGTCCGTATTCTGGCCTTCGGGACCATCATTGTCTTCGCACCCTCGTCCGGGAAAGCGACGGGAAGGAAAAAAGGGCGAGGTTTTCTCGTCAAAGTGGCAACGCCTTTTGCGTCTCCTAATTGATCAAATTGGACGAAGGCTCTTTGTCGAAATTGGACGAGCGTTAACGAACAGAGAAATCTGACTTTCCAGCGACACGCTACAGTAGCGCGGTCCATGTCGAATCTCTTAGGAACCTTCCGTAACTTTTTTAGCCGAATCGTCGAGCGAGATCGGCGAGATCTCGGTAGATCGAAACGGGGGAGTCTGTTTGCGAACGTGTTGTCTGCTCGATGACTTTATTATAAACCGAACCGAAGTGCGCAATTACGAGGGTGGTGTACGAAGGGAATTGGGGTGACGACCCCTCTCGCAGCATCATCAGGAACGATGGGGCGTTCCCCACGATTCATGGGTATCTCGTTTTCACTAGATACAAACGCACGAGTACGTTTGTTCGTACATGACACGCGTACCCCAAACGATCCACTTACAGCCGCGTCTTTTACACGGAAACGGGTTCCCGATGGGAAAGGTCAGGGGTATGGGGCAGAAAGGTGGGCCTACGGAAAAAGTTAAACGACACGCGACCGTGTTTGCGCCTTTCCTCGCGAGTCATTGCCCCGTGAATGCGCTCGATTAACTTCTTCCGATCGGTTAGACCGGCTCGAGGGCTTTTCCAAAAGAGGTACACGACTTTTCGTTTCGCCCGAGAAGGGATTAAAAGTGTTTGCAGATTTGGAAATTCGGAAACGGAAGGATGGGACGCGGGTGAAACCTCGCGATACATTCTTTATCCCTTATTTAACGCTGTCGTGCCGCTAAATACCGTTTGATATCGGGTTGGCGGGATTAAAGATTGAACGTAATATCGGGGAATGTAATTAAAATTTATATTAGAGGGCACAGCTCGTGGATTACGAGTGCTGAACCATCACGGCGACTAATTATAAATGACTATTAATTGCAATCAGAGGAAAATCCAAGAGACGAGGCAATGAACGTAAGACTAACCCGTGATGGCACGGGGAAAAGGAAGTTGATTACGTCTCTATAAATGATAATATCCTGTCGAATTAAGTATGAAAGAAAAACGACGGCTAATTTAGCGATAAAACGATTACGTTTATGGCCAAAAAATCTATAAAAAGAAAAATATTTGGGAAAAATTGCTCGGCAAGACTCGACGAGACGAGCACGCGCGATTCGAGCCTGGCCTAACGTTTTTCTCGGACAACACCGCGGCGATTTTTCTGGATTTTAAGGTGTAAGCGATCGGCAGAGACCGCAGTGAAACTTCATAAAGGAAAAGCAGACGGCGACACGACGTTATTGGAATTTCCAAAACCGGTAACCGGCTTTACCACTAGATTGCTCCGCAAGGAGGAAACCATCCAATCGTTCACCGGATGTCCTCCTTGCCTCCTCTCTCGCACGTTCCCTCTCTCCACCCCTCTCTCTCTCTACTTCTCTCTCGCACTCTCTTCTTCTTTCTCATTGTACCAGCTACGCTACTTTACTTAAAATCTCGTTCCTCGCTATTCCTTTCTCCTCCAAATCGCCTCGTTCCCTCTTCCTTCTTCCTGCGATTTCTCCCAGTCGATTGTCTTCGTCTTTTTTCCCAAGAATTTCTCCACGGGAACACGAGAAATCGAAAAGGACCTTTCGCTCCCGGCGATATTTCAAACATCGATCTCGGAATCGATTCGGTACGTCGGCGAAATTAAAACTCGGAACGCTTGGAAGGAAAGTTCCATCGAGGCCGGCCGGTTATAAGAAACCCGGTTTCGAGAGGAACCGCGATCGAAACGCGATTCTAATACCGTATTTTCTCTGTCTTTCCAGCCGAACGAGGAATTCAGCAGACTGAACGAGCCGCTGCAGACAGTCGCCACGGGATATTGTCCCGCTAACTATTCCGTGACGCAGGCCAGCAACGAGGAGAAGCTGCATCCGGGTAAGTGTAACTCGCGAGGGAAAATCGCGCGAAACAGAGAGGAGGAGGAGGGTAAGACAGGGTGGCGTGTGAAAGGCGAAAGAAGTTTGGTATCGCGGCGGCCGCTCGATATTCCGATCAGCCTGGAGTTACTCGCGTCCCGATGAGACTTTTCGTGAACGAAATCGGGGAGAAAGTCTGGAGGGCGGTCCGTTCGTTCGGGTCACCATCCCCCGATTTTCAAGCTCTTTGATACGATGTTGCTCGGGAACAGACCGGCTCTCCGTCGTGACATGGAGTCTCGGTTGTACGCGTCTTCGTGCAAACACGTACACGAAGAAAATCGAGGCAGGCAAGAAAGCGGGCGCACGAAGGCCCGAAGCACGTGCAGGATGTACGCGAACTGTGTACCACGGGACGAGGGGGGACCACCCCCTGAAGAGAGGCTGTCACCGGCAGGCAGTCGAGTCAATATCTTTATATAGTCGCATCAAGGATGATGTTATTTTCTACGGTGCAATTACCGAGTTCTCAGCCCGTACGAATGTCCGTAGAAAAGGTTCTCTTTGGAGGTCCGATCCGTTTTCTCGGACTCGACGAAATCGATTTGCCGATCAGCTGTAAAGTTCGTTTCGGTTTCGGTTAGATATCGCGTAATTCCGGATCGCGAAATTGTAAAAATCGGGAAAGAACGCTCGGTGGTAGGACGGTGTCGGTTTGCTCGGTAACCCGGTAGGTACAGGACGAGTGGAATTTGGTCCGTGGGTCAATTAGTCCCTCCGGTATCGGGAGTTTTACCTAGCCTTGACCCAGAAACGCGACACCACGAGGAGAAGCCTCAGGACGAATTCAATAAGCAACGTGTTATCGCCGCAAAGAGCCCCATGGGGTAGTCGAAGCCGGTGGTACCCCCGCAGGATTCGTAACCACCCTAGCTGCGTCTGGGCGCAGTGATTGACACTTTATATCTAACATTGGCATGCCGTGGTGTGAACCACCAGTCAGGATAGTCCGCCTCCACCTAACTCAATCACAGCCTATAATGCTGCAATTTCTCTATCGTAATCACGTTACGCCCTACCACGCTTCCCCATCCACTTTTCGGCGACGATTCGTCGCGAAGAAATATTGAAACGTCGACGCGAAAGAACCGACCTTCCAGCTCTCTCTCCTCTCTCTCTCTCTCTCTCTCTCTATCGATACCCGACACCTCGCTCTCCTTCTCCTTCTTCCGTAAATCGAACCAGAGAACTGCCACGGAGACGTCGTCGACGCGATGGTCGTCGAAACTTTCCTTCGTTCTGCTAAAATTCCACCTACGTCCACTAGAAAAGCCTCGGAGGCTCTCTAACGACACGCCGATGCGAAATTTTCGGCCGAACCTGTCGCTGTCAGGCCTCGCGAAGGAAATGCGAAACGTTATTGGCCCGTCGAGCTATGAGCCGAGTAAATCCGATTCGTCTGACGGGATTGTAACTATGAAACAAAGTTACTGACAAGTGGCTACCCGTAGCGAATCCTAGAGGCCCATTAAACCGACCCCACCTAGCATACATTTCTCTCGCATTCTTATGTACATGTCTGCATCGAAAGGGGTTGTTTTTGCCGCACTGATTCATTCGGCCTTTGTTCCATCTCGCGGCTCCTATCCCCCGACTCGTCGAATCTTATTACAGCTCAGACGTCGTGTCTCATCGCGACGTAATTAGCCAGAAATCGTCGTGCGCGTGAAAAGAATAACGCGTTCGACGTCTCCATCCTCTCCCGAGGTCGGGATGAACGCGTGTTTCTTCGGGAAATCGTCATTCGGAAGGTTTTTTCTCGCCACGCGCGATAACGGATATTCATCGAAGTTGACGAAGTAACGGGAGATAGTATACACGAGGCATTAATTTCGCGGTCGGATAATTATCTCCGAGTAACCATTAATCATTACGCTGCCAACTAATTCCTCGCTTCGCTCGCGAATTAAAGGCGCGATATAAGAAAGCTAACATTTGTACAGCGTAATATGGTAGTTGTTATATCGACGTTATTATATCGCTTTCCTTATCAGTTTGACTAAGCAAATCTAGGTTCGCTAGGAAACGGTGTAAATAAGAGATTAAAGGCACGTGGCAGCTTCTATTTATATGAAATTCCTCGCACGTGTTATCTATAGCCGGCCGGAGCATCGATTCGCACGGTTCAAGCTTTTCCTTTTATTAAGTGATCACATTTTTTATACTATTTTGAACAATCTTTGGGATACACCCGTCTAAAAGTCGTTGTGAATTTGGTTTTAGAGAATGAAATATACCCTACACAGGAATACAGGCAAGAGCCGTGGCTTCAAGATGGTAAGTGAAATTTGTTATAAATAATTCATATGGCATTCGCGAGATTAAGAAAATCGCGAGCGTGGAGAGACGTGGGATTTTTGACAGATTAAGGGAGAGACTAACAACTGCCTGGATAGCTCAGTCGGTAGAGCATCAGACTTTTAATCTGAGGGTCCAGGGTTCGAGTCCCTGTTCGGGCGGGCATTATTTTTTTGCTTTTTTTCTCACGCAGTTTTTCGTCCTCTTATCGATGCCATACGAACTCGCGAGAACACGGAGAAATACGCGAGTTTGTCGATACGTTATCGCAGTTTCCATTAACTTGATTGAATTATAGAAGCTAAGCCGTGTATAACGCTTTAAAATACCCTGCTTCCGTTCTACTTCCCTTTCTGTGGAACAGCGCAGAGTTGCTGGAAACTAGGAGCGCAGGGTAAAATTCTTGTAGACATTGTTCCTTGCAAAGCGAACGGGAAACGATCCATTTATCGAGCCGCGAACCGTTCGTAAATCTTCCTCGAAGATGATTAGACACAGTGGCCTGACTATCCGGAACATTAATTTTGATTACTTTGACACACTGTAATGTAATGCACGATGAATGCAATGTAATAATCACGATAACGAGGGGACCTTCTGCCACGGCCAGTGCCACCACTGACTACCCTCTTACTTAACATTTCACCGTTACATTTTTCACGACAATCTCACCATAATTTCACCATAATATCACCGTAACTTCGCCAGAATCTTACGACGATATTTCACGATAATTTCGCGGTAATTTTCCGACGATCGAACGAAAAGCAAATCTTTCCTCGCTTTCCGAATACTTCGTCCCGACTGTGTTCTTTTCCCAGATATTAATATGTTTTCCGTTTGGTTGGAATTGGATTGCAGGCAGCAGCTGCGAAACGGAGGACAGCGAGCAGTACGTTCCCGAGTTTCATCGGATGTCAAGTTAGTGTCACGCGAATCTACTTTTTAAAAATTCCCGACGAAGCCGAGGCAATTCTCCGCGATTCGCCGGAATTCACCGGAATTCACCGGAATTCGCCGCGATTTCCCGGGGATTCGCCTAATTACTACACTCGGTTGGCGTGGCAAGAAGCGAGGCGCGCATCTCGAAGGAAACCAATCTCGGCAGTCGCGGAAGCTGCACGGAAATGTATCGCATATGCAATTTAAGTGTCAATTTGGAAAGAACGTAGATACCGTCTGCGCGAATAGGAAGCTGCGAATTTGCTCTCTGGCAGCTCGTGTTTATCTGCAAATCACGGTCGACCTTTCGCATCTCGCGTTCGAATATCCTGCATTAAGCTAGAACTACCGGATCAAACGGGACTCGAATCACAGACGTAATTGCGCGTACCCGTTTGTTTTAATTTCATTTATCGCGCCTCTAATTATTCTCCTCTATCGAGCGAATTACCTTACCGTTATATTACACGGTTAAAGATCGGTAGTTCCGGCACGAAAGAACGCGTTCGGGTCTTGAAATAGGAAACTTTGATCGACGAGACGCGACTGGTTCGGCTTGTTGGCAATGAAATTTTTGTCGGGGGTCGAAGGGCAATATCGAGGGCGATATTAAAAAATCCAATAATTCGCCCGGGGCCAGTGTTTTCAAAGAGGCAAGAAAGAATCAACAGAAGGCTCCCGTCGATTATCGATATCGCATTACACGAGGAAGCACTTTATATTAAGTCCAAAGACTTTCTTTTTTCTCCCCTTTCTCGAACCTCTGGCTGATTAGCGTCTCTCCCTCTCTTTCTCTTTTTCTCTCTTCCTCGTGTCGACCACGGTTTATCAAAGCCACTTTAATATCGTTGGAAAATAGGCAGTTGCCGATGGCGGTGGGATCGATTGGTTAACGCTGCCGCGAAGATTTCTCGGGACTGTTGTAAAATTTTGGCGAATTTCTGGATACCGGTGGAACAGACGAACAAACGGCCAGAGGGAAGGATAATGTCTATATGCCTGCACGCGTACACGTGTTCCGCGTATCCATGATGCATGCGTCGAACCGATAAAGAAAATTTCGCGTTGCGCGCGATTAACGATCCCTATATCGCGTTCGGTACACTTGGCAACGGAACGTCGGTTTTCACCGTAATTTGCATTATCGAGCCTGTTGTTACACGCTCGTAACTCGCCTCCTCCTCGCGATCCCGAGCCGAATTTGCTCTTCACCTGTTCATTTCATCGGATGCTCGACACGCGCGAGAACAAGCCCGTTCGTTTGCACGCGTAATACGTATGTAAACAATCCGGAGAGTACCTCGTTCGAGGTAAACAGCCCGATCGCCGGGCTCAGATTTGCCAATAAACTTTTATTCCAGCCATTGTTTACCGGATGTTGTTGCGTTCGATATATTAGTGTAACGTCGAAAAAAGGACTGCTCGCGTCCGTGCTTTTTTCCCCTCCTTCTCATCGATACGCAGCGTTTCGCGAGTTGTTATCGTCAAATGGAAAATTTTCAGCCTCATCGGGAGGAAGGAAGGTACGCGACGAACCAGCGACTCGCGAAATATCGCGACTTTTTCGCTAATTTCTCGCCGATTTCTAGGCGATTTTTTCGCGATTCGCGAGTGGAACGCGGAGCGATTCTTTGGACCGGTCGACTCGGCGGTTCTCCCGTAGCGAGTAAACTTCCGATGTTTGCAAATACAATGATTGCCGGAGGCCTCTGACTTATGCTTCCCACGGCCAGAGTCTGTTTGATTTATCGAGGGCGCACCCTCGGCCGCGCAAAATCGTCGACGGCCCCATTAGGAAGCGAACCCACCCCCGAGTGCCGCTGCAACGATGCGCCTTCGCTTCCGCCACGACACGCGCCCTTATGTCCTCTCCCCCCGATCCTCTTCCTCCCAAGGAACGATCCTCGCTCGATCGTTAAAATCATTGACCGTTCGTCCGAACATCCGCCATCCGATCCCCCCTGCCATAGATATATCCTTCGGGGAAAATCATCTTTTCATTTCCATTCCATTTCTCCATGTCTCGATGCTTCGCAGACGCCAGCGTGAAACAAGAATCGGCGAACTGCAGGAGGATCAGCGATAACAATTATTCGCAGTACCAGACGTCGGTGAGCCATCCGCATTCGCAGAGCAGCACCTTTCTCGACCTCGATCCGGAGAATCGGAGCGGCTGTTTCGGGTAAGTCTAAGACTGTTTCGTCCGGTTCGAGAGATCGGAAACGTAACTTCGGAAATTTCTCGATTGTTCTCGCGTTCAGAAGCGGCAAGATGAGCTCGCGGTCGACGGAAAGCACGAAGAACGTGGCAGTGAAGGAAGAACCAGCTGACAGAGGGTACGGGGAGCCGATCTCCGTCACGAGCATCCCCACGACCACGGCTCAGGACACCCGAAACGGTAAGGACACCGTGATTTGTTCGACCCAGAGCCAGATAATGTTCTTAGCGCACTCGTGCCAGCCACTGGAACAACTATCGCGGCAACCGAGATTTCTCAACCGATGACACCCTCTTCTCGAACCTACACCGTGACAAATCTCTTCACAATGGATCCACGTGGCGCGTCGCTACCCCATAGATCCCATAAATAACTGGAGCACAGGGGAAGTACTCGGTGTACTGTCCATTAATCGAGCTTCGGCTCGAGTCTCTTCCGGTCTCCGTTTTTACAGCTCTCTCCGGTGTCCCGAAATCTATCCTAGCTCCGCGTTGATCTTAACAGTCCTCGATAATATATCCCCGGGTCGATTTCGCGATCGATCGATCGGTTAGAAGGGAACGGTGTCGGAGGAAGCGATTCGAACGAGAGACGGTAAATAAATTTTCAGCGACGTTTTAATACGAAATTCCTCGATAATCCCGGGCAGAGTCGGTCGCTGGTACAGTGGACTCGCTCACGCGTGACTAAGTACGCGTAAGTGAATAATTGAAGAATGCTTTCAACTGGAAAGCTACGGAGAAGCGCTTCGTAGAATCCGGCAAAAGCTGCTAAACGAAGGAAAGAGCATAGAACTCTGTCCCCGGGGAGGTTGCAAGTCGCGAAAGCTTTCTCTCGCGCGGTGGATACCGGGGAAATTGCAGAGATCCGAGGGAACGGGCACGCGTGGCCCGATCGCGTCGATAAAAATCGCCGATGTCGTCGGCGGAGAGAGAAAATGAAAGGCGAACGCGAGGACGTCGCGTGGCGTCGGAGCCATTACTTAATAGCGTCGGAGGTCGCGCGATCTATCGGTAAAAGGTAGACTCGGCGAAGGGTTTGCAAGCTCATGCTTCGTAATCAGACCGATTAGTCTTCCTTTATTCACGCACGTACACCAAACGAATCCTTTAGGAACTCGGCTGGTATACTGGCTGCCCGACACCGAGCGCGTATACCCATTTACTTCCAAGTCACCCGGGAATTATGCTTCTACTTCTCTTCGCGTAATTCTCCCTCCCATTAAGCCGTTTCAATTATTTACACGCAGTTTAGATTAATAATAGGATCATACCTATCGCTATTGATACACCCCGGCGAGTGTACCGTTTGCCCGGGTAAACCCGCCGGCGAAGGGGTGTCTCGGCTGTTTTTCTCCCTCGAATTTAATCCGGGAAAGGAGTAGAAAGAACGGTAAGTTGGACCGAAATGATCGTGGATCGCTTATGCATACCGCGAAGGGAACGCGTTAAACGTTTCTGTCTCCCTGCTCCAGCGAATCGACCAGTCGTTGACCAATGTAGCGGGTGGAATAGTAATAACCTGTTAATGGGTGAGGCAGATTGGTCACCATTTCGCTAATTAATACCGGCACGAGGATCACGAGGATTATAGTCGGAGCAAGTTTGATTCGCCGGTTGGCCATAGAACTAGTCCCGCGTTCGCGGACTTAAACGCGGCCGACGCGAGCGCGTAAGTAGTCGTTGTTGCGAATCGATTCGATCTCGCGCAAAAACATTCCTCGGTGAATGGAGAGAAAGAGAAGAAGGGCATTTCGGCGCGTCAGGTGGGTGGAAAATGGACCTTGCATTATTAACCGGCCTCTACTCCGGAATTCGGGGATCAGGGAGACAGAGATAGCAGGATAAAGACAGGGGTGGAGGAGAAAATGAGAAGAGGTGGGGGCCGGGGAAGAGAGGGAGAGTGAGAGGGAGGGATAGGGAGAAAGAGAGGAAAGAAGCGAAGCTACTCGTCTGAGAGTGGACGAGTGGAGGCCGTCCTCTTTTCCGTGCAACCCTTCTGCGCACCGCCCCTGACCAGTCCCGGCTTCAACCCTTTTCCTGCTTGGTACATCGCCACCGGTTTCATCAGCTCGCGATTAATTTTAATCTAAAACTACCCGCAAAGCCTCTGGCCTCGCTTGCACGTTGAGGTCGACCCCTTTCGCCCCTCTTCGCAGAGAGAGAGTGCCAGATTGGCCCGCAGCTTTCAACCCTCCTCCTCCTCCTCCTCCTCCCCACGATTCCCGTCTGTCTCGTCTACGCGAGATCGGGATCCGACCGACGTTTGCCAGCTAGCAAGCTAAAGCTAACTTGCCGACACGATTAACTTTGCCGACCCTTCCTCCTCTTAATTTCGCCTCGATGACTGAGATTCCCCGTTAATACCAGCCTGCGCGTACCGTAGTTTGATTTTTAACCGCAAGTCCTATCGAATATTCTATCCGGCTACCCCTTGCATTCGTATACCCGGGGCTTGTTCCTTTTTCCGCGGTACGGGGCCAGATTTTTAATCGACGAGCAAAAGAACGAACGGTGTGCATCGCGATAGGCAGAGCGCCGCGTTCCGGCTCCGTATCGGAGCAAGAGGGTTCTCAATTTTTCAATATTCCCCGTACACGACTTGGAACGTAACCGGATTACGGTTGGAGAATAGCTTTTTCGGCTCGAGGGACCACGGGATCGGTGGGATGCCGGCGGTGGCGGGTGCTCGTCGATGCTCGTCGACGCTCGTCGGTGCTCCCTGTGAGGAGAGCACCCGATTAATATACATATCGCGCGAGCTCTACGCGGTATTTCAGGCGGTGCCGCTATCCGCGAGCTCCGCCATCCCGGCAACCCCGTGGGCTTTGAATATCAACCAATTTCCTGCCGATATTTGTGTGACGAGCACTTCACCGGCAACCGCGCGTGAGTGCAATCGCTAATACCTTTCCTGGCTTTCCTTCTTTTTCACCGATCCCGGGATCCGGCCGTTCCTTCGCTCCTCCGTTTCTTCCTCCAGTCTCCTTCCATCCCCTCCGATTAATTGCTCGAGATTAACCCGTTTTCGCAGGCAACGGTATGGTTTACCAGCAACAGCAGCAGTACGCCAACGGAGCCAGGAATGCCAGAGGGTCGCCATCGCCTAGTCGACCAGCCAGCGCCTCGTCCGCGGCCTCTCAGTGGCAATCCACGCTCTCCGCTACCGGCGACGCCTTCTTCCCGCGTCAGGAGAACTGGAGCTCGGAGGTGTACGGCAAAAGAAGCGTCACTCCCACGTGGACCGAGCTAGGAGTCCAATTAGACGGCAGGAATCCGTCGTGGGAGAGACAGAGCAATTGTTACCAGAAGAAAGGCTCTCCTAGCTCGTGGAACGCGGACTATGCCGGGAAGAGGCCGTCCTCGACCACCGGCGTCTCGCCCTGGAGCGAGATGTCCGTTGGCTATCAGCAGCAGCGTCGAGGCTCTCTCCAACTCTGGCAGTTCTTGGTCACCCTGCTCGACGATCCCGCCAATGCTCCTTGCATCGCGTGGACCGGTCGCGGGATGGAATTCAAGCTGATCGAACCGGAAGAGGTATTTTCCATCGGATTCCATCGACTTCCAACGCTTGGTTCGAGCCAAGAAGTAACGTAAAGTAACGTTCGGAATTTTTCTCAGGTGGCTCGCAGGTGGGGGGTGCAGAAGAATCGACCGGCTATGAATTACGACAAATTGAGCAGGTCGTTGAGGTACTATTACGAGAAAGGGATAATGCAGAAGGTGGCGGGCGAGAGATACGTGTACAAGTTCGTCTGCGACCCGGAAGCGCTTTTCAACATGGCGTACGGGTCCGCGGGTTCGTCCAGTCTTCCCAGCGAGGTGCAAAACGGCGTCCGAAGCCAGTCGATAGCCGGCAAGATATCGTCCTCGAACGACGTCTCCGATCTAGCGAAACATCCCACCACGGGCTACGGCGACGCGGTGCTTGCCATGTACTCGAACACCGCTGCAGGTCAGTGCTCGGGTTTACAGAACGTCCGGTTGCGATTGACCGTGTCTGAAATTAATCTTAAACGAACGACAGTGTACGGACCGTCGAGTTTGCACCACCTGCACCAGTATCTCGGCGGGAACGAGGGCTTCAAGACGCCGTCGAACAGATACCATGCTCACTACTCGCACGAGTACAACGGCAGTCATCATCATCCGCCGTCTAGCTACGCAGAGACCTTCCTGAACTACGGTCGCTTGTCGTCGCACGAGGCTGCGACCGAGTCCAGAGGCCAGGAGTTGCCGAGACTCCCGTACCCGCAGGAAACCGAGGGTATCGGCAGAGAGCGGGAACCTTCATCGATCTTGTACGATGGAGTGCAGAGAACGCAATTACCGGCAGCCGCCACGCTATCCCAGCCGACCTTGCTAGACGCTACCACCACCAGCTCCAAGATCGAGCAAACTTCCTACGCCTGCCTCGGCGTAGGCAGCTGCGTCTGCTGAATCTCTGTCGACTTTACCGCAAGACGGAAAGTCGCCGAGGATCGATTCTCGGCGGAATCTCTAGTCATAGATCGTCTCGTACTCCGTACGCGTTGCACCGTTGTATAGATGGCTCGAGTGTAACGCGTGCGGGTGTTAAGTGGGACGCGCGATTCGATTGTCAACCAGCCGCGCGCGCGTTCGACCGTGATCGCACGATCGTCCGAATATAGAATCGGTGGGAATATCGGCGAGGAACGGAAAAATTTCTCGCTGGATCATCGAATGACGAAGCCGGTTCGCGCGATCGTACGATCCTCGACGAACGTCGGAATTGGGATTTGGGTCGCGCGTACCGCGAAATGTCTTGTAAATAGCGAAGCGAGAAGGCGTGCGATCGGCCAGATCGTAGAAAGAAAAAAACCCTGTAGCCCGGGAGATCCAATCGCTTGTGATCGTTACATCCGCGTGTCCGAGTAGTTCAAACAGGATACTGTAACTTCTGTAAATATCAAATAAATCTATCGAAAGAATCTCGCGAGAGAGAGAGAGAGTGCGTTGCTCGCTAACGTCATTTCCGCGTTTATCTCTCTGTGTCATCATCCAGCGAAATGCGCACGTGCTATCGAAATATTATTACGAAAACGAGGAATGCGAGAGGCGGATTAACATGAGCGATTATGCGAGCTTGACCTAGACACGGACGGCTGGCGTGTAATGGTGTACGACAGCTTTCCATGCGATCCTTCGTTTCGCCAGCGTATTAGCAGTTAGTGACGTAAGCCCGAGACCACGGACTGAGGTCGGCTGCGTATTTCGGGCTGTGACACATAGTAGATATGTTTATGTCGACCCCTCTCTTTTCCTTCCACTTCCAACTCGTCCATCCTTTTTCCACCACCGGCAAATGTATCGTTGATGAACATCACCGTCCGAAGCCGGGTCCCGGTAAATCTGCCTGCCACTGTCAGTCGCACGGTCAGAACCGAGCAATCGAAAAGTCTGTGTCCGGTTCCTTAAACTTCCTTGCCGAGCGTCGCGTGTATCTGTCAAACGAAAACAGTGTCAGTGATCGGATTAATCCTATCCGCTTGAAAGAAGAAACGGAAGTTGCTCGAAAATTTTTTGGTAAGTGTGTTTATATATACCGAGATTTCGTCTCTGTTATCTCTCGGCGCTTTCTGTCGAGCGGTTCCGAGCTGGCTCTCGCGTGATCTATTTTTCGGAGTGTTGGCCGTTTCGATCCCGGTATCTAGATCAAAGAAACCGCGACATTCGAAAAGCAGCGGAAAACAAAGGCACGGTCCGGCCGATCCTCCGGTCTGTATTGATCCTTCGGTAATCCAGCGACTACGTCAACGATAAAATTGACACGCTGGCGTCATATGCTCGTCGAGTGTCTCTCCGAATACCTCTTGGTCGCATCCATCGACCGTCTGTCTATTCCGAATCGACTTTAATCGATAGCGCTTGCGAATAGATTTCGAAGGAACCGTTCGAACGAAGGATTATGCACGCGCGGGTCGACGAACTATTTTTCGTTTTCAGCCATGGGTAGGAGCAAATCCACGGAACCGGAAGAGTCGTCGATGGGCTTCAAGGACAAGCAGAAGGCCTTGGACACGCTGAAGGCGTTGGACGGCCGAGATATCAGTTATCAGTACCACGTGATCGCAAGCTTCGTGAGCCGGTCGAAGAGAACGCTGCAGATCACCAGGGACGAGGAAAAGTTGGCGAACCTTCGCGAGGCTCTGAAAGTGTTCGAGGATTGGCTGGCTGATTACAAGGAAAACAATCGCAGCAAAGAGAACCTCGCTTACGTGCCAATCGAGACTATAAAAGGCTACAGGACTCTTGCCAAAAAATACGATGTTCTGGAGGAGGAATTTTACGAGTAATTACACACCGGAACCTTTCGCCGCGATTACGCCGCTCGTGCAATTCGATGATCGTGTCTTTCATTTTTCAGCGCGTACAAAAAGGAGAAGGGGGACTATAAAGGTCTGCGGTCCGCTAAGACTCCGAGCAGAGAGACCACCTGGGACATCGAGAGGAATCGAAGGTTGAAGCAGATCATCGATAAGATCAAACAGGAGCACATACAATGGTACGAGACCGACGTGGGTGACTTCCGGGGACTGCCGACCAAGGAACACGTTCAGTGCATCATGCTGGGCTACAGCCCGGAGCCGACCAGGGTGAAAAAACTCATAAGCCAGGTGGAGGAGAAGTTTGGACCGGAGAAGAACGAGGGTATGATGGAGATCGACGAGGAAGCGAGGCAGAAGGCGACCAAGAGGAGACACAGCAGTTCCTCCAGCGACGACAGCGAGGACGACGACGAGCCGGAGAAGAAGATTACCAAGCTGTCGGTGGAGGAAGAGAAGGCTGAGAAAGAGAAAGAGAAGGAGAAGGAGAAAGAAAAGGCTGAGAAAGAGGAGAGCGGACTCAGTTTCAAAGATAAGGAGAAAGCTTTGCTGAGCATCAAGTCGCTGGACGGCAGGGACGTAAGTTATCAGTACCACGCGATCGCTGGCCTGGTGAAAAGGGCCGAGCGGGTGATATCGTGCACAAAGGACGAGCAAAAGATCAAGAACATGAAAGAGGCCGTCGAAGTGTTCGAGAATTGGATCACGGATTACAACGTGAATGGCCGGGCGAAGGAGAACTTCAATTATTTGCCCATTGACTTGGTACGAGCCTTCAAGCCATTGGCCGACAGATATAACATCCAAGATAATGGATTTCTCGAGTAATTATACGTTTTATTAGAATCTCCCTCGCTATTAGAGAGATGAATCGATCGAATTGTTTAGCGTTAATTTCTACCTTGATCTTTTTTTTTTTTTCTTTTCGTAATTTCGCAGAGCGTACGAAGAAGCGGATGGAGATTACAAGAAGCTGAGAAACGTTCAAGTTCCAGATTCGAACGTTACGTGGGACATCGAGAGGAATAAGAATCTTCGAAGCATAGTAGAGCGTATGAAGGAGAAGAATATTCAGTGGTTCGAGACGGAGGACGAACTTTGCGGTTTACCAACCGAGGAGCATACCCGATGTATTATGTGGGCTTTCAGCCACGACGTCGGCAAGCTGAAAAAACTTTTACCTACGCTGGCGGAGAAGTTGAAGTCTTAAATGTTCTCGTACAAATGCGTTTAACCTACATACTTAAGTTACCACTATATGTACAAAAAGATTTAGTTTTATTTTCCTTCAACGTTACCGGTAATAAAGATAATTTATTTTCAGTATTGCCCGCTTGTTACGTAAGCTTTTAAAATTATTCATCGAGCGGGATATATTGGGCGGCACAGGTGGCGGCATCTCGCGGCGAAGTTGCGACGTTTCATTCGCCGGCTCGTAATCCGGTTGCCATCTTTGTTTTCGTCGTACTCGAAAATTCCAAGATGGCGCGAGCTGTCAAAGTTTTTTGACCGCGGAACGCTGAATCGATAGTTTTTATTGCCGCTGTAGAGCTCGCGAGGGTGGGTGAGTCTCGAGTCCGGTTTTGAGGTTAGGGTTAGTGACTCGGTGACACTGGAAACGGCGGTTACGGATTCTCGTGCGTGTACCACGGCACCGGAAAGACCAAACTCTCTCTCTCACCCTTTCCGACGATTCGGTTTAGAGGCAAACGCCCATGCCACTTTCCGTTCCGAACGTTTTCTAACATTTCGAAATAATTCGTGCGCCGGAAATAGATTCGCGAGAGAATGACTCGTGCCCGTGCGGTCCATCTGTTTATGTTCTATGCATCAGCGACGTCCTCTGGAACAAGGGAATCTACATACTTTAGGCGGTCTAAAAATAGCCATTGCTTCCACTGAGGTTCGTAGACCTTTCCGTTCCTCGAACGTGATCGCGAAGGCGGTAGACGGTTCGAGTATACATCTCTGCAGATCGATTAATGGGAGATCGCGATGCAACACGTGACTTAACGATCCACCGTGTTGGTACGTGGTACGTGTCCGACCAGCGACTCGGCGACATCCTACCGTCGAAATTCGAAAGATTTGCCACTGCGAATCGCGTTGCAGAATATGTACCGAGACAACCAGGCGACCGTACGGAACAACTGAGCAGCTTTTCGACCCGAGAGGCCAGAGACATTCGGAAAGATGGACACGAAGCAGCGGGATAGTGCGTCTATAGTTCGTTACAATGGATAAACAAGAGGTAAAGTGAAGATGTCGCAAACTGCGGATGCTGAAAGTGAAGCAGGCTCCATCTGCGACGAGGAACGCATCAGGAAGCTGTTCCAAGCATGCGACGGCGACGGAGATGGTTTTATCGACAGGTGAGCCCGATTAATTTGCATAGAAATTATACCCCGTTCCGTAAATCACGCGGAACACGCGAAAAAAAAAAANAAAAAAAAAAAAAGAAAAAAAAATCGATCCAACGCCGGTATCGATACGAAGTATCGAGGACATTTTCAAAACCGCGAGAATCGGAGAATTTTTCGATTATCGCGTAGGAGAGAGATTTTTCGGAATAACGCGATTACCGGGAAGGAATTCACCCGGTGTGAAACACAATCCGTTGGCAAAGTGAAATAGAAATGTTGGTGGGTGAGGCGAACGCGCGGCACGCACGCGTTTTAATTATTAGCTCGATTAATTAGCCAGTCTGAATACACCGTGGACGCGATACTACGAATTAAGCCGGGAACGCGTACTGTTTTCTTCACCACCGGCGAATGAATAAACTCGCGAGATAATGCAACCACGGGATGTGCACGTGATGCAGCCGCACGGTTTTTTCATTAAACGCATAACCGTTTCCCCGATATTCAACCGTTTCCCTATTTCCCTCTGTGTTCCTGTCGTTCCTCTCGTTCCTCCCGTTCCCTCCGTTCCTTCATTCTTCGAACCCGTGCCGTGCCGTTGCTCCCGCTGCGACCTCCGCTATTCACCGCTTTTTAGCGAAAATTAGCCGTCAATTCCTCGCTCGGATCCCGGCTGCCTGCCACCGCCGCGCCGTATCCCGCATTCTTTTCCATGCAAAGCGAGCAAGTTTCCGCGTCAAAGCGCGAATCCGTTCGTGTTCGCGACAAAAGCCAAACCGATGTCGGGTTAGAAACTTCGTTCCACAAGTTTCGCTTCATCCCGAATACAATTGCGCGTTCTCGCTTACGAACTGGCATAGGTTGCGCGAGTCAGCGCGTGTTTAGGAAATTCATAGTTCCGCGAACGAGATAGCTTAAAGAGGTGTGCCACGCGGAGGGTCCAAACTAACGGTCGTGTCTTCCGCGAAGCGACAATCTCGCCTGGAGTTTGAAATTAAAATAAACCAGGAAATTAGTTTGTTTAGTGCGTTATCTCGACGCAAGTGGTGGATGGCGTGACGAACGCGCGTGTATAGGTTCTTACGAAAATATCCGCGTTCCAAGACTATTGACATTTCATGCGCTGACCAGAAACTCTCTCCATCTCCTTCCCGCTTCCGTTGCATTTTTTTCCATAAATTTAGCAGTTACGTGTTCCTTCGCGTTCTCGGTAGCACGTGAAACGGTAGAAATCGATAAGACGCGAAGATTTTCGCAAGAGGCGCGCGAAATGTAGGGAAGAAAACAGCAGAGACGGTGGAATCGGGCAAAGGAGAAGATGACGCCATGATGTGTATCGCGGCGGAAAATGCGAGGACAGAAAATTTTCTTTGTCGCGACTAAAGGACTGGCTACAGGTACGGGCCCCTAGATAAATCTTCATCGACGAAGTTGGTAATTACTTTTTGCCGTTCGGCCGGGTTGCGGTATCTCGTTAACATCATTGCTTTGTAGCGGCGCGCATTGGCGTCGCGACAGATTTATCGTGCTCGATCGGCCGATCGTATCACGTCACAGAAATCATTCTCGATACGAGACCCCGCAACAAGTTCCCCGATTGTTTTTAAGCGCGTGCGTCCGTTTTTCAAGCGGTTAAGACCGGCGCTGTATCGATTTCCACGCTATCGGGATTACTATCGGGATTAATTCGTTAAGCAGCCATAACTCATCGTACGCTTCTCGGCCGTTATCGCGATTGCGCTTCGCGCGCCATTACTATAGGGGAAAAAATTCGCGAAATTATCGATCGACGTAGAACGAAAGGAATAGCAAAGGGAATGCCAAGCGTAAAAAGCATTTATTTTCATATCTTTGCCAGGTCAGCTGTTGTCGAGGGGCAGAAGTGACTTTAGCCAATTAAACTCTCCGTCGCGAAGATGATATTCGAGCGTTCTCAGGCAATTTCCGTTGTGTGCACAGACAGAGGCGAGCGTTCTATGCGTCGATAATAAAGGCTTTCTGTAATTCGAGGGGCTCGGGACCGAGAGCGAACGGTGGAACGGGATGGAAATAGAAGAAGAGGAGGGAAAAAAAAAAGGAAAAAGAAAGAGGGCTAGGGGGAAGGAGGGAACGTTTTCGCGTTTCTCTGTGTGTAAAACTCGCCATTCCCGTGCTCTACCCTCCGAGAGATCGCTCTCTCGGTCTCGAAGAGCTTCTCACCCTTCGACTTGTACTACTTCTAAATGCTCCCCCGAAACGTTTTCCCCCTTGTCTTACCTCGCGATTACCGCTTCCCCCTTTCCGCTTTGATATATCGTAGAAATAGGCAATAGGAATACGAATTCCCGGCGTCTCCTTCTCTTCTCTGCCTCCTCTACTTACCTTCCTCCGTCTTTCCCCCCCTTTTCCCTTCTTTCCCTTCTTTCCCTTTTTTCCCTTTCGGTGAATTAGTTTCACGGATCGATAGCTCGCGAGATTATTCTGTGCGTCGAGCTGCAGAAAATTCCACGCCGCGAGATTGCAAGTGAAAATGAGCGGACGTCGGGGAGGTAGAATCAATATCCTCCGCGACTTTCGATCCTTCCTGGCACCGCGCTAGAAGCGCGCGTAATCTGCGCTACGTGCAGATGCGAAGAAAAACAAAGATAGGGAAATAACGTAAACAGAGAAACGTAGAACGGAAATAAACGAGTAGAACGAAGACTGGCTGGAGAACCGGATCGTACGGAACTGAACGCTCGAATACCGATCGACCGGTAGAGGGTAAGTCCGAAATTTTCTCGCGTCTCGGAGGATACCAGGAGGTGTATGCACCTGTAGATAGCGAGGCTTGATCAGGATTCTTACGCCTGGCCGAGTGTAGAGAAACGAGAGGAGGAGAGGAAAATTGGAAAGTTGGTCGCGGTGCGGAAGAAAAAACTCGGGCTGGCCGGGAGCAGGGTCGATTTATCGAATCGTCAAAGGTTTTTCCCTAAATTTTCACGAGTCTCTCGAGTGCGCTTTGCGGCTCAATTTTCTCCGGTTCTCACTCATCCCGCGCAAGCACACGTGACTTAATTAAGCCCGCGGACTCTTCAGAGCCGGAGGGTGCTCGAGATTAAATTCGTTTCTATGGCAGAACACGCTAAACATTCTTTTCTTCGGGTGCATACGTTGCGCCGGCCGAAAGGATGTTTCTCTAATGCGCGGCCGCGGCGCTAAACTCTACTTAAAGAGGAGGAAAGTTGAAGAGGGAGGCGACTGCCGCCATTAGTCGAAGTTCAGGAGAGCAATATTTCCTTTCCTTTCCGGGCTTCATTATTGTCCGTTCTCCACAGCCTCGTTAACCCTAGCCTGGCGAGATTCGCGTGTCCCGGGGACCAGCAGCCGGTGGTACGTCTCGTTGCTTTCGTAAGCTTCCGTATCTCCGAGCACCGGACTCCCCTTTCGAAACTCCTGCACTACTTGGTGTGCATCCAGCCGGATGCAAGCTCGTGAGATTGCGAACGAAACCGAACGCTCAAGTGCATACTTGCGCGACTTCCCTCTCCGTCTTCCACCTCCTCTTCTAACCCTTTCTCTTACCCTTTATCCTCGCGCCACTCTCTTTTCCTTTTACTCCTCCTACCACGCGTTTTCCACTTCTCCTCCCGCTCTTCATTTTCCTCTTTTCCTTTTACGTCTGTCTTCTATATTAACTCGTCTCTCCCTCCCCCCTCTCTCTAGCGTTTTCCTGTCCCGCAACTTTCCTCCGCTTTCCGCGAGCTTCCCCGATACGCCTATCGTTACTCCGACATAATTGTCTTTTACAGTTGTCGTTACTTTATGTTCTTAGGGGTCGTCCTCTCGGGCCAATAAATCCACCCTTTCGCCCCTTGCCTTTATTTTCCCTTGGCCGTAACCTCGCGATCGTCTCCTCTGCCACCCTCGCGACTCGAGCCTTCCTTCAGCCCCGTCCTACCTCGCGCGTCCCCCTTGGACGTCTGGTAGGAGGAAAGCAGTTCCGCGTAAATACCCCCTTGTTCGCGTTCTCCCGGCACACGTAGCCGAGGCCAAGATCAAACGATCCGTGGCGAATCGGGTGAAAAGAAGAGGCTGCTCTGGTCGGGAAGGGTAAAGCTCGTTACCAAAAAACCGAGTCTGCTCGGAGTCTGCGAGACGAGCAGCCTAAAGCGTGACTGAGTAACGGCAGACGGTGTAGAACCGACAGATCGGGGGATTTTCGCGTGACTAGGCGGTTTATCGCCTCCATTGTTTGCCAGGAATTTTAAATCTAATAAGCACCGCGTCACGCCTCGAATCGTTTATGTGCTAATCAGTCAGGAAGCGCGGAACGAAACGTTCTTCTTCCTCTTCTTCGTCTTCGTTGTCTTCGCTTTTCCCTTCGCCTTTCCCTTCGCCTTGAGCATTCACGCCACGTTGCCGGCCGAATTCATCGCGTCGGGACGCTTCCGCGGAAATCGAGGCATCGCGAGGCATCTTATTGACTTTAGGCCCTCGTGTTCCCTGTCAAAGGAGTAATTACTCCGGCATCGAACGCTCGCGGTTCTCCCTGTTGCTTCGATATCGGCCGCATCCCCATCCAACTTTCCAAATTCTCCAGCGATAGTTCCCCGGTTCGAGACGTTCCAATTTCTCAAAGTAGTCCGAACTTTACGCTTGTCGATCATCGGAAGAAGTGCGTGGATATTTATCAGGCGGCTCGGTGTCTGAGCTTTATCGAGAGAAGCCGAGGAGGAGATGCAGCCGAGTTGAACGGAAGTTTGCAAGCAAGCGAGGATCGATCGCGTTTCGGTCGACGTAGCCTGCTTCGATGCAAAACTTTCGATAATTTTCCGTTCTCCGAGGCTCGTAAACCACGGGCAGAGAGGGTACCGCTCCCTTCGAACAGTTTCGAACAGTGTCGGATAAAATGTTTATGGGTCGCGGCCAGCGAGCGCTGCCCTAGGATGGTCGAAACGTCTGGGGCACCCTAGGGTTACGCGAAGGGTGATCGCGTTTTATGGCAAGTGACTCACACAGCTTCGAGACCCCCTCTTCCTTTCGCTGTTACGATTATTTTAGCCCTTCTTCTGTTCCGCGTGTTCGGCCACGTTGTTCGAGAAGTCAGCTCCACGGAGTGGAGCCAACGACGGAGAGAATAAAGGCGCAGGCTCGTAGCAACAATGTAATCGCGGGATGGCTAGTTAGCGAAAGGTGTTCGGGGACCGGCTGGAATTCCTATCCAGGCAGAAAGCATCGTTCGACGCCGCTTTTAAGGGGATAATTAAGCATCAGATGGTATCGCGGTGGATGATTTACGAAGTCGAAGATCAATAGTAGATATTCCTCTTCACCGGCAACTCCTTCCGCTTCCTAGCGTTTCATGGCACACTCGTAAACGTCTAACGCGAGCGACGTGCAAAAATGGCTGGCCCTTTCGTTACTATAATTTAAAGATCCTCTCGACCCTTGACACTCGATTAACCACGCAGCGCGCGCTGGTGAATGCTTGCGGTCGGCTCGACTCCGCTCGGCCTATCCGTCCGTTCTTCACCTGCAGGGATATTCTTGACCTGCCCGAACCCCTGCACGCAACCTGCCATGTAAATGCGCGGAGGAATCCGTTGCATAGGAATTCCTCGGATACCGAGGCCGAGGCGACCGAGACTCGCGAGGGAAAAACTGGATCATCCGCGGAATCGTTCCTTCTCCTCCGCGGCGATTGCCAACTATTTTCCGCCGCGGATCGTTCGGTGTATTAAAAAATTTGATCTCCGCGTAATTAGATTTATCGGTGTGCAGGAGGGTCGAAATCGGACGCGCGATATTCGGTGGAATTTTTCATACGTCGCCGCGGCCCGGAGAGGAGCATCGAAACGCTGGAAAATTCCCTTTTTAATTGGCCGTCCGATAATTATCGAATTCCCGCACGGCCAGCCACCACCGTTTTGCTTAATTACGCGTCGCACTGGCGCGCTTCGCTCCACGGGCTCGATTTTTGCCCGGTGGTTCCTCGTAATTTCGTTAGGCCGGGGCACCGGCTTCGATTCCCTCGCGATAAATCCCGAAATCCCGCGGCCGCTCGCTTATCGTTATTTACGCTGCTCTCGCGCGTACCCGAGCCCAGTCCTCGGTTTCCTCTGGCAAATCGCGAATCCGTGGCCGGAGAATGGCCAGCACGGAAGGATTGCCTTTGGTTCCGTGGCGGAGGAGCGGGGAAAAAATGAAGCGAAAATTGCTCGGTCCGTCCGCGCGCTGTTTCTCGTCCCAACGAAGTTGTTAACGATGATCGATGTTGGCCAGAGAGGAACGACTGCCGCGGAAATTGGCATGGTCGTTGATTAGGCGAGCCAGCCAGCCAGCGAGCGAGTTTCTTCGCCGCGCGGTTACTCTCCGAAGGGTATAAAATTTTCAATTTCGCCCGGTATTCGCGGCAGCGGCAGAGAATCGAGGAGCGGAAAATCGACGGAAGGTGTGCTCGAGAGTGAAATTTCACGGCGATAGGCGTCGATGCGAACTCTTTTCATCGGGAAGTTAAAAGTCGACGATCGCGCGGAGTGGTTGGAGCGCGGAGTTGAAGTATCGGGGCGTTTCACGCCGTTAACGATCGAAAACGTAGGCAACATTGGCTGACGAGCCAACAATTAACCCCGGCCCGGCTGATCCGCGCCGCGTCTCAACCTCTTCATCCAACGCACCACCACTTTCTCCTTCTATCCCCGTCTATCCGTCGATTCCGCGTTGATTACACGGAAATCGAAACCCCTCGAAAAGTTGGCGGACAAAAAGGCGGGTGGCAGCGGGGAGGAGGAGGAGGAGATAACGCGGTGGATGAGGGATGACAAAGGAGAGAGAGAGCAGTTGCGTAGGGGTGCACGGAACGCGGTGTTCTCGCAGTGAAAACACGGCATTAGGTAATGTTTCGTTTCTCCTTGTTCCTCCCTTTCACGCGGCGGAAGCTCCGCCACCTCTCGCCCATCCGTTCCCTCTGCCTTCGGCCTTTTTTGTTTTTAATGGTGGACCTATTCCGGCGTATCCAGCGGGAACAGCCAGGCATCTGAAAAGAGAGGATTGCCTGAAGGAGACGCCAGCCCTTTTATGCACGGCGTGCCCGCTTCAAGGGCGTGTACGAACGAAATAGAGCGGAACGCGCTTAACATGAAATACCCGTGTCGCTTTTCACCGGCAGCAGCAACCCTTTTCTCGTTATTTGTTCAGTTTTTCGGCGTTTCCGCGCCTCCGACTTCGCCCCCTTCCCCTCTTCAGTCGCGCAACCTCGACCTCGCCGCGGCCTCCGAGAGGTCAAGGGAGGCGCGTCCGGTCATTCAAAATCCGCTCCATTCGCCCAACTATTATACTCGATATGGATGAGCCTGTGTCTCCCTTCTGATCCAGCTGATTGGATGCTCCGTACGCCGCCGAGCTGAAAAGCCCTTTCTACCCTCCTCATTCTTCCGCTGTTTTCAAATACACCCGCTGGACTCTGCGAATTAGACTGGCGTTGCTTTAGCATCGTCCAATCACGGTTACCCGGCACAGACTTTCGACCTATTTCCGCTTCGATATTCGCGCGAAACTCTAGTCGTTAAAGAGATCATTCCGAACGCCCCGTTTCGCGGCAGAACGATCCTGCTGCGAGGACTCGGTATCGGTTTCGCGCGGTTCAACAATGAGGCGACACTTATTGGGTCGGTAGCTGCGCATTGTGCGTTGCTTTTGTACTCCCCAGGCCACGATCGCATTCACCGGCGGAGGAGAGCTTTCCGATACCGAGGGGTCTCGCGCGCGAGCTTGTAACGAGTCGCGTATAGCGCCGGCGAACCGCGTAACGTCACCCGAGACGTCCACTTTTGCCCGGCCAGGAGGGCTGCGTTGTTCATCGCGAGTGCGTAGCATTATGGAAATCATTTCACCCGTGGAAACGCTCGGGAAAGGCAAAACATTCTCCCGTTCGCGGCTCTTCAATCCCTTTTTACGCTCAGCCTACACGCGTTCGTTACCCCGCCGCCTCTCTTCCTTCCTTCCTTCCTTCCTCTCTCCTCCCTCTTTCCCTACCGCGTTTTCCCGTTCTGCTCGATGAAATAAGGAAATCCACGTCGTCAGTCTATTCGGAGAGATTCAATTTTCCTTCCCCTTCGTCCGCTCTGCCTCGCCGGTTTGTCTTTCTTCTCCTCGGCTGCGGCGATTAACGGACTCGCGATGGCCGTTAGATGTGAAAAATAAAAATAGCGATTGGACGGGCGTAGGTGGGTAACAGGGTCGACGAGCTGTTAACGAGATCACACGTGCTCCGGGACGAAGCTGGAAATTGGATTTTCGTCCAATCACGCCGTGTACCGTGTCTGGAGACTCGTTTTCCTTTGGTCATTCCCTCGGCTTCATAACCGACCCAACTACCTTTTGCTTACGGAAATTTTTCCCTCTCGGCCCGGAACCATCGTCCTAACCTCGTCTCGAAAATCGATCGCTCGAGGGTAATTCGAATCGATGTTTATCAACTACGCGTTACCTGTCTTCGCGGATACGTTGCGAGTCGCATCTGTAGTAACTCTGTAACTTCATCTCTCGTTTCAAGCATTCTCCGATTTCTACGTATGCGCGCGCGCGCCTTCTCTTATCGCGCTTCCTCTCGGTTCCTCCAATCTCTTTACGCACTCCGGCGTGTTTCGGAAGATTAAGTGGCACGGATCAGTGCTGGGACTCGTTCTGTAATCTCCCCGAATTTCCATCCTCGAAGATTAGCCTCCGAGACCAATTATCCCGAGTGGACATCGCGCATGGAAGCAGTTGGAACTCGAAGGAACTTCTCCAGAAGCGTCCACACAGCCGAGCACTGCGGTCGGGCGGTCTGTAGGAAGCATTTTACGGAAAGTGACCGCCAGCCACCACCGACCGACCGCTAGGTAGACCTTGTTCGCGTCGGATACTCGACCATGGCACATGGTTGCTCGCGAAGGCCAGTTTCGAGAACTCTGACTCTCGCGAAGAACCTTTAAGAATTAAATCCGCGCGAAAAGTGTCCGAGATTGTCAACCTTCTTCCGTCGTAAACCTCGACGAGCGGTACTAGACCGATTCACGACCTCACCCAAGTACCTTTGTACCGGAATGGACTTTTCACGAGATATACAACTCCTCGTGAATTTTGAATAACGGTCGCGGTTTAGCTGCTCCAGCGAATATCTCGATAAATTAAGATCGAGAGTCGATTTAGCCAGGCGAAGACAGCGCGATGACACTCGGCCGATTTTATCAGGGAAAATCAGCTTACGAGGTAACTTTCGTTCGCCGTCGCGAGGCCTTGGCGTTGCGCAACGAGGCGACGTGTTTGAAAAGCGAATCCACGTTTCTCCTTCTTTACGCGTCCGATTGTTTCGCAATAACCGCGTTTCCTGATTACCAATCGAGCCACTTTCTTCCTGCGGGGACACTGTGCCGGATGCAGAATGCCGCGAACGGGGAATTACTCGGGTCGTTTCGGTGGATCCGTTTCCACTTTCGAAAGACAATGCAGCGAGAGAAAAGGCGCGCAGTGTGAATGACTCGGGAGGCTGCTGGTGAGCAGCCTGGTTCGTTGCTCTCTGCCACGCATCGAACGCTGTTTGCTTTTCTAACCTGGCTCTCTTTGTCTTCCACCAACTGTTATCTCGTTCCACTCGCCTGGTCGGAATTTTTAATAAGACTCCCGGCGATTCCGACACTCGTCCTTCTTCCTGCTGCTCGCGATTTTCCAGCTGCGACGGGTCTCGGAGCGAACCGTAAACTCTGTTCGTTAAGATATCTCTCTAGGATCTCGGGATGCTGGGTAACCAGGGCCTGTCTGGCCGAACGAACCGCCGGAGACGAGGCGAGAGCAGGTAAAACGGGGTACGCGTTTAAAATAAAGCCGCGTGTCAGCCGTAAAACCGCACACGGGACACGGAGTGACACGCATCGCGGTGGATTAAGCCGCGTTCGTTTCACGCTCGCGAGCAATCGCGTCTCTCTTCCTCCTCCGGCTTTTTTCCCTCCTCTTTTGCCGGTTGGAACCGCGATGCAGCGCCGCGTGCAGTGGCACTCGTCGCATCGCTTCGACCGGACCTTCGAACCGTGTCATCGATCTCGATCCGGATGATGGAATCGTTGAAGAGCTGGGAATCTAGAACCCTGGAGAGGCTGTCTGTGAGGAGGCTCAGGCGGAGGATCTCGAGGTGGTACGTACCTCGGCTCGCCTCTCCAGTTCCAGCACCGTTGCTTCTCTTTGGCCGAAGGTACGCGAGGATAACACGGCTAGCTCGTTTCACAGCGTTTCCATCGAGCAAACCGAGTATTTATAGACAGATAGCTTAAGGCCCGGGAGAAGTCCGTTGCAGCTGCTTCCATCGGACGTGCTCGCAATTCCGTTCACCCACCCCCAGCCGAGGTCGCAGGCTCGCGATATCGCCGATTCCTCCCCTTTCGCGATAAAACACCGCGCAAGCTCGGAGATCGTCGCCGGCCGCTTGCGAAACAAACAAGAGGAGGCGTCGCGACTAGAGTCGTTGGAACTCGACTCACGGCGTCGATTATCCACTCGTCGTCGTCCCGAGCCACGATCCGCTAATTTCGATTAGCTCCTCTGTGCCACGAGAACCGGTAACCGAGGAACATCCCGCGAGCTGTTTCCGGATTGTCCGAGGATCGATTAATCTTTTCGCAAAGCGCGTCCTAGACGGCGGCAAATTGGACATCGAGAGGAGAGAATGGAGCCGGGTAATTTGCCCGACGAGGCGATTCGATGGATGGGTTAAGGGACAGTTGGGAAGCACCGGTCGGGCTTCGGGGAACGGCGGTGGTTGAAATATTCAGGGAAATCGGGACGAGGCGACTGGATAGGTAAAAGGATCATAGATTCGACGCGATTTCGAATCACACGCCGGTCGAGTCGAGTCGAATCGAGTCGATCGCTTTCGCTCGCGACAACTTTACGATTGTATCCAGAGTCGGAGAAGTTACACTGTTAAGCCAGACGTAACAGGTTCTGGCTGTTAACCCAAATCCTCTTTTGCGAAACTGAAAGAACCAGCGTCTCGAGGCGTCTTACTAGGCATAACGCGGATGCTCGTTGGCTCGGAAGATCTCGAGTGTGCTACTTGCGTGTACGCGCTCTCTCGCTTCTTTTCCACGGTGTCTCCGGGTGGAGTAGCGTCGCGAGGACCTCGAGGAAATCGGTTGAATGGTTTGGAGAGGCCGTAAGGTAACTGAATGGTACTCAAACGTTGGCCTGGCTCCGCGTGAATTACGCAATGCTCACGCATTGATTGCGTCCCGTTAATCACGACCGGATCTCCGCGTCGACGGTCTCTCCCTTTTTTCTTTCGTCATCCTTTTGATTGCAATTTCACTCGTCTCCGGCTCCGGCCCCGGCATGCCCGCTCCGCCATGAATACGATCGAGTGTGAAACTCCTGCAGGACTTTTTCTCCCTCTTTCTCATTCTTTTTCCCTTCAAAACTTTTCGTTGAATGAAAGTTGATTAAAATCGCGGTACAAGCTGAATAGGAAAGTGCAAGGTGTAACTGTCAGGGAAATAATAACGCTGCTGCATTTTGCACAGCGATGCAATAATTCCTTCTCCTCGCGGCGCGCACGTGTTCGCGTTTCACACGTGCCTGAGCAAACATACAGGCACGCGGAATTAGATGAACTCGCGTTATCCGATCGGCCTCCTCCTTCTCCGCGTCTGCTGCGTCCCCGTCGTGGCAGCTTCTCCGAAAAATAGCGAAAAGTTCCACGACGGGACGAGAGGAAACTTTCCTCGAGAAACTTCCACCCCTTGTCCGTTCGTCCCCTTCTTCGACCGTCTCTCCGATTCTCTTCTTTCCGTCCGTCGCGAAACGCCCGCCGTTCTCTATCTTCGATCAAAATCGCGTTTCGTCGTTTTCCCGAAGAAGAACGCGTTTCCACGGTAAACTCGCAGGAACGTCACACGCCTGGAAACGTGCCGTTGTAACGAAACGAAATTACCGCGTAACACTCGCGCGTTGCGGTTCCGCGTTTAATCGTATCCGGACCACGCCTTTTCGTTCGCGTCGCGACAAAAGATGTCAGCGTTCACGGAAACAAGGAGAGAAAGAGAGAGGGAGAGTCCCTTTTAACGATTTTCTCCGAATGTCCGTGTCGGCTCCGTGCAGTCGGTGAATCTTTAATTCCCCGGTATCGACCGGTGCCGCGTGTCCGTCTTCCGCGTGATTTCCGAGCGTTCTCGCGCGGCGACGTTTTAATCGAGCCCCACCGATACTCCATCGCGCTGTCGAGGAAAATTAAGAGGGCCCCGCCGGTGCAGCGACATCCGGACACCGCGGACGCCACGCCGGGGACGGTTTATGACCGTGGCCATTTTAATTAAGTCGCTTAGCAGCGGCAGTCTGCCGTCTCGGCCGTTCTTCTCTCTCTCCGCCGCGACGCTTCTTTTAATCCCGCGAACGTCCGGCGAGTATCGCGGTCTGCCCGCGCTATCTTCGATCTATGAATTATTCAGGGAATAAATTATTCATGCCAGGGGATGGTAGTTACGTCGCGTTTCGTCGGATATGTGATCGCCTGGAAAAACAGGTGACTCGGTTCCACCGGGTCAACCGTTCGACGTTAATGAGAGCTCGGGATGACAAACTGCCCGAGCAGAAAGGGGAGCATCCAGAGAAATTTGAATCGCGTTGGAAGGTTCGGGGATACGCGCAGCAGGGCGTTTCCGTTGATTTATTTTGTATATACGTAGATAAATGGATACGTGGATAGAGAGAAGGAGAGAGAGAGAGAGAGAGAGAGAGAAAGAGAAGGGACCCTGGCGAACGCGACGGACGGATCACGTAATTCTCCGATTGTCTGGAACGGCCGGAACGAGCCTATTCTTCTGTTTTAAATTTCAGTCAGGATCTGCTGACGGTATGCAGGGAACTGAATCTGGAGAATTCGGTGGAGGAGTTAATGAGAGAATTAGGGGCGGACGAGCACGGTCGCATTTCCTATCAAGAGTTCCTGAGATGCCGCTTGGCTCTTCGGCCGGAGATCGAGGCCCTCAGGTCTGGCAAACACAGATCTAGTCCACATCACACTCACACGCCGGAATACCTGCCGACCAGCAGCGACAACAGCCTCGGTAAGCTACTTTTTCTTCCTTTCGAACCCTCTCCTCTACGCTCGAACGAGCGGGCCCACGAGCTTAAGCTAATCGGTTCGATTGGCTTGGCTCTCCGGGCAAAAAGGAATTCCCCGTTCGCGGATTTGATTTAGATTTTACCACTCGGAGCGCGGTAAATTTCAGCCTGGATGATGCAGTATTTCGCTTGTGCTCAGGTACCGTATCTGGACGGCATGAACGCTGGGAATTCGATAGCGGAGCACGCGATCTCTCACCGGAACCCCACACTCTGCAGAAACTAGTGGAAGCTGCCGCAGGGGGGACTGGGAACATGCTAGACTTGGCAAACAAGGTGAGCCTGCGCGATTAAAACCCGCTCTTATCTACTTCGGCTTACCGAATGGAAACGTTCGGAAACCATCGCGCCGAGTGCGAACTATGGAAATTTGTTGACACTGCGGTACATTTGGAGGAAAATTATCCGGCTCGCGGTCGATGGACGCCGGGTGCTTTCCGCCGTGATTGCTCAGCCGTCGAGAAGGCGGGAGGGAAGCGAGAGACAGAGAGAGAGAGAGAGAGAGAGAGGGAGAGAGGAGGGAGAGAAAAGATTTCAAAGGAGCTGCAGCTTTATACGCTCGTGGCGCGGCGCGAAACTGCCAAGTGCGAATTACCCCTCGCAGACTGACAACCGAGTCCTCTCGCCGTCGAAAAAACGCCTCCAGCTTTCGATTCCCTCCTCCGCCTTCTCTCTCTCTCTCTCTCTCTCTCTCTCTCTCTCTCTCTCTCTCTCTCTCTCTCTCTCTTTCTCTCTGCGACCCTCCTCGTGCCGATCGACCGCTCCTCCTAGCAGGGGTCGTTCTCGCCTCGATTTCGCGAACCGAGGGAATATCCGCGCCAGGTGCAATTAGCGCGTGGCTCGGACGCGATCTACTCCTCGATCGTCTCGTTGTCTCCGCGGGGGTAAGTTCGGCGAGTAGCTGGTCTGGTTGGAACCGTGCTCCAGTTTCGGGGAGATCGATAGCTCGGGAAGCTGTAACGCGGTCGTCGGTTCAACGCCATCGGTGATTGCCCGTTTCCTCGACGCTTTCGACCCCGACTCCGCTCCGACTTCCGCGGTTCGCCGGGGTTCTTCGCTCTGCCTCGCGAGCGTTTCTCGCGAAGAGGGTAGAGTCGGCGCGGAGGGAAAAAGGGAAATAAAAGTCGGTCGAATACCGAGGCGGCGAGGAATTATCGCGGGCCGTCGCGATCGCAGGAAGGAAACGATGAACGGGAGAGAAGGAAGGCGCGGAGAATGGCACACGGCATTTACTGCCTATAAATAACCGTTATTACATAGTGCATTACCACACCGAAAAAGCGAGAAAGCAAGAGCAAACGTTTAGCCAGCTGCACTCGCGGAGGTGAGACCGCGAGACCCGAGGCAAAGCAACCTGAAGTACGTACTTTGCCGGCGAAGAAAGGGATCTCTCTCTCTCTCTCTCTCTCTCTCTCTACACTCGGCGAGCCGATGGAATAAGGCTAAAACGCAACGAGCCAGCCAAGCCAGCGGCCACGAGACGCGGCGTTCTAACTGGCCGGGCTTTCGAACACCCTCGAAACCGAACGCGCCAGATCTCGTTCCGCGATTTCGCATCTCCGCGTTTCTATGCCGTCTGGCTTCTTCGGTATTTCGTCCCCCGGAGAGAACGCAGCGATACTTAACCCACCTGTGAAAGTACGAAGAATACGATTAGAAGCGTCGCGGCGCGATAAGCGACCGGTGAAAAGCTGGTCGGCGACTGGCGCGAAATTGCCGCAGGATGGTTGTCCTCCGAGAGAGGTCGCAGAGAAGCGGAAGCGCGGTCTGGCCCGCGAAAGTAGACATTCGAGAGGCTAGTTCGGATTACCTTGCCAGCTGGCCGTTATCTTCTCCCGCCAGGAATTTGCATGATTACGCCAGCCAGAGCTACTTTCAGTCGCGGATAACCGTTCCTCCGTTTTTATCCGAGACGGGAAGGAGGATTTCCGAGGAGTTTCCGCTCGCCCGGATCGCGCCTGCCTATCGGCGTTAGCCGAGCCGACGGAATTTCCATGGAAATAGAAACTATCGCGGAAACTATGGCCGTGGAGACGGAGGTGTCGACGACGCAGGGAAAACGTAAACGCCGTCGTTAATTCCGTTCGCTATCTGCCGGGGATCGCGCGGAACCGTCTAACAACGCGATCAAAGCCCCCGCCGGAAATGAATTCGCGAGCGCGTCTTTCGGACGATTTCATCGCGAACCTGCTAATTCGAGGTGAGAGCGCGCCAATCCTTTCGACCGGTGAATAAATTTCGTTCCCTCGTCGTCGAGTGGAATCGCGTGGATTATTCGAGAAGACTCGCGCGGCACACGGGGTTGCGGAAACTATCCGGAGAATCCGCGACGCGCGTCGAAGATAGATTTGCCAGGAGGTCGTTCAACCGGAGTTTGCCAGCGTTTATCCCGAACCTGTCGATAGCACATTTTCGGACGACGCGTATAAACATTCCGAGGATATCGATTCCGCGTAAATCGAAGGCGCCGGTGGTAATCGAGTATCGCGGTGTCGTCTCGGCGTTAAAAGCGCGAAGCCGGTGAAAATCGGTCTTTCCTCGATCGGATTCTCGAAGGATTGGTGCCAGAGCTGATTCGCCAGGCAATATTCCGGGCCCGGTCGGCAGACGGCGGACCCCTAGCCCAGAGCAGCCAGTCGAAACTCGCGGTAAACTACGAAATGCACTTTGCCGTTGTGGCGCTAACAAACGACTTGGAAGTCCGCAGTTTCCGGCGAGCTTTAACTCCCGACTAAATCTCCGACTCCTCTTTTCCTCCTGGCGTATTCTACGCGCGGCGTGCAGGAAAGTTCGCACACCGGTAGGAAGCCACGACGCGGAATCGATCTCGGCAACTTGGCCGAACCTTATCCGCCGAGACACTTTGTCGCGGCCGACAGCGCGTCACGCGAACCTTCCGGTTCATCCTCGGGGATTTTCTTTGATGTATCGGAAACCCACTTGGTTGACCCACTTCCGCGACGTTTCAGCGACTTTCCAAGCGGTTCCTCGCCGCCGCCTCTTTCTTCCGTCTCTCGCTCCCCGCAATTTCCTTCCCTGTTCCTCCCGGGGAAGAAACGTTCTTCCTGGGAAATTTCATCGGGAACCGAGTTAGGCCGGCGTACGTAGAGGCAAGGCACACGGTAGCTGGATCCGAGGAGGAAGGAACTCGACGAGGTTTTTCGTGTTCTCTGGTCCGGCGTGGCCGCCGGTGCAGTTACACAGTATGCCAACTATGCGCCCCGTGTGATCGCAGATAAACCGAACACGGCTTATTACAGATACGACAGATTGAATTAAGCAGCACGATTATGGTATGCTTTGTATCCGTTATCGCTGGGCCACGAAACACGGAACGGGGCAAGGATTTGACCAGGAACAATAGCTTATCGAATGTGTAATCTTATATCGCACGGGTATCGTCCCGGCAGGGCCGATAGCTTTCATGAAACGCCATTGGGGTCATTGATCGATAACTCTTGCCAGGAAAGTGTCCCCGGTTCTCTTGCCGTAGGCAGGAAATCTCCGATCCTCCCTCGTCCTTGTCTCTCATTCCCGACGATCCTTTCGTCGGCCGATTCCGCTTCGGCCTCGCGGATCTTCTCACACCGGTCATCGTCCCGACTCCGAAACCGTAATTCGCCTTTCTCGCCTCGATTCCCAAGTTTCCCAACTCCGAGAACGGCCTCTCTCTTTCTCTTTCTCTTTCTCTTTCTCTCTTCCCGCTCCGGGCAATTTTTCCAATCGCACGTTTCGGTTTTCCACGTGACGCGCAAATCAATTTGCAACTTTTACGTGACCTAAACGGTATCGATCAGCCGTGCGGAGCCGGCACGTAGGACAACGCGCTCCCTTGTCTGCGACGTAGACTCGTGCAATCGCCGATAAAAATCCGCCCGATTTCATCGAGCAGAGATACCCAATATCGCGCACGAGCTTTCCCTGTTGGTCCGTGGTAGGAGGAACAACGGAGAGCTTCGGGTGGCCGATGTTTTTCCACGACAGAAAGATCGTTACTTCCCATCGCGGCGGGCAGGCCGGCTCTCTTTCCCGGATATTTACTTCCGGCCTACCTTCTGTCTCGAGAATTTCATCCCGGCCTGCGTTAAAGCCTCGAGACGAATTCTTCGGGACGGCATCGCGACGGCACCGCGACGCAATAAAGCCTTCCAGGCATCTCGCCACGCAGACGACGATATATCGACGCGCGCGCGGAACTACCCCGGACCTCCTCGCAATTAACGGCAATCTTATTTCTTTATTAACGCCTCGTATACTCCTCTCTTTATTGCCGCCCCGCTTTTACAAGCTCGCCTCCGCGCACGTATACTCCGTGTCTCGTAAACTCCCTTTTTCCCAAGGTCCCTCGTGTCCCTCGATTCCGCGAGAATTTCGGATTCTTCGTTCCTTCTCTCTTTCTCCGGTCGAACGACCATTTAAATTATAATTATTCGGTTCGAATGACGCGAAGATAGCCGTTTCTCGTCGATCGAGAAATTGACAAAGTTAATTAAACGGCACTCGGTCCGTCAGACCTAATTGCCGCGACACTGCGCTTGGTCCGGACATTCGCTCGTTTTTTTTTTCACCAATTTCGCCCGTCCCCCGGCGTTTCCGCGAGCCTGCGAAACCTTCGGCCCCGATTTGCATATCTTTAGCGAGTTTTCCGCCCCAGAAATTCGGATCGACCGTGCTCGCTCGTTGGCTGTTCGGCCTACCGGTGACTCGCGAGGCCGAAAACGGCAATCGGCAATCGGCGAGGACGATTGGTCGGAGAATGGAAGGACGAACGGATGGTTTAGCAGACGCTCTAAGCGAAGAAATATCGCAAACTGGGAAACAGGCGTGGCACGCGCCATTAAAGGACTGTTCGCGGTGAACAAATACGCGCGATAATGCACGCGCGGCGGAGGGATAAATTTGTTCGGGTAGGGAAAGGAGTTTAGAGGAGGAAAGGAGCAGCGAGGGTCGTTTATCACGCGGATCACGACGTCTCTCGCAATTAGAGAATCCGACGAAATTCCAACGATCTCTTCTCCGTTCGGCGGTCGCCGCAATCGCGACGCGTTCCTCCGTAATTATGTCAGATACCAGTTCCACGTCGTTTGCCTTTAAACGGCGATCACTCGCCGCGACGAGCAACTCTTAATGGAATCGTTTCGACGCAATCGCGCGCCTGTTTCCGTTAATCGAACAGAGTCATTAGTCGACAGGCACGCCGGTGATTTTCACGCTTCCTGGCAATAAATAATCGGTTGCCAATGGCGGGGAGGAGAACGGAGCGGGCTCGCTATCGATAAGGAGGTCCGCAAAGGTCCGCGAGTCGTCGTAAATTCTGCCGCCCATGAATCGTAAAGTCGCATAAAGCGTATAAATCACGCGGCGCTCGCATTATAAAGCGTCGCGGGCCCGGGACCCATTGATGGCGTTACGATGTTTCGCGCAATTAAAACTGCTGCCCATGTTGACGACGGGGCGCGTCCGTTTCGATACGCCGGGAATTGACTTCGCCACCCGGAATGGCGATAAGACGAATGGAAAGGTACTCTCTCACGTGGGTCGTAATAACCCACGCGGCGACTTTGTCTCGCGCGCTCGCTCCGAGATATTCCGCCGGAGCGCTCGCGCCGCTGAAATCTTGACCCACGCGGCCTCGGCTAGGCTGGGAGAAATTATGCGTAGAGAAAGCCCATTTTCTTCGGCACAGCGGCGTCCGTAGAAGGAGAAAGGCTGGGTCGATAGGTAAACTCCGATTCGCCGGGGAATCGATTTCGAAAGAGGAGGCCTTCCTAGGCCGGAGCCTCTCTCTATTTCTTCCGTTGTTCCGTTCGTCCGGAAAGGTTCGCGCAATCCTATCTCGAGGAACGTTTCATCGATTATCCTCGATCGTACGCGGCGCGTATAAACCACGCGAGGAGATAAGAGGCGATAAGAAAGCTCGGACCGTCACCCTTCTCGCGGCAAGCGAGTGCTCTGTCACGGTTACGGACGCGTTACGGACACGTAGCACCGGGGGGTGGGACAGATGGTGGCGGCCGATATCCGGTTTTTTCCCGCGCTCCGCTTCAATTCCGCGCGACGCGGGGTAGCGCTGGCCACACCGGCGTATTACTTTTATCAGCTGCAATAACCACCGCGTGCCGAGTATCGGGCTGTAACGCGACAAGTGGAGGAAGAGAGAGGGCCGGAATCGGAGCTTTCGGTGCAACGAGCCATAAGATCGGCGATGCTCGGCGCGGCTCGGCGCCGCTCGGACGCCCTCGGCTGCCGCTTGGTGAAATGCGTCAAGGGTGTGGGAGAATCGGTGGCTCAGTCCGTCACCGTGCGTTTCGCCTAGCGTAGCGGCCGCTCGCCGCTCCGAGCAACCGATTCTCTCGCGTCCACTACCGATCGCGCGCCGACCATGTCCTTCGTTCTCGTGTGATACTGGTGCAGTGCCTTCTCTTCGTTCCTCCTACGCTTCTACTTCGCTTCTTCTTCGCTTCTTCTCGCGGCAGGTGCATTGGAGAACGACACGCGGAGTAGCGATCGGTATAGGGTTGGTAGGCAACGCGATCGTTGGTGAAACAGCGCGCAGCGGATATTTCGTGATTAATTAATCGTCGGAATGCAGCGGGGGGTTGGGATTGTTCGGGGGTGCGGAGAACGATGCGGCGTTTTTCGCGTGGATCGGCGAGGATCGGAAGCGCGATCGGTGAGATTGGCGCAGGCTAGGTGTTCGTTTATGTGGGGCGCTGAGAAGACGGCCGACCTCGTGAGGACAATCGATGCAAAAGCAATTACGCCGGTAACGTGAATTGCACTGCGGTATACTCCGCGTTATCTTCCGTGCACCGTATATTCCGTCTCGGGGTTGTTCTCCGCTCCCCTTCCTCCTCGCGCCTATATCTATTTACGCGAAATTCTTCCTTCGATATACCGCGTAATGGGAACGGATCTTTACCGATTGCCACTTATCGAGGCGCAGCGGTCTTTCCACCGGATTCGTGCCATTTTTTTTTTTCCTTTTCACAGCCGCACTGGATTTATCGATAACGTCGATTCCACGGTGACTGAAACTCGGCGTAGTTGGACGTTATCGGGCCCAACGACGAACGATCGATGCCCGATATCGTCGGTTCTCTGTATCGGTGTATCGTTGCGAGCTATTTGCACGATCACGTCAGCCAGCGTGAAAAATGGGTTGGACGGTTACGCGTCGGTCGCTTCGTTAGTTCTACTCGGTAAATTTTAATTACTCGCGAACAACCACGGTGGAAATTGAAAATAATAACGTCGCGTAGGGCACTCGGGTTTATCGTAACGAGCCGTTCGCGTTCCTCGCGTTCTTCCAAGCTAGTTTCCCTCGCGAGTCTGCGAAACGGAACGCGTAGACACGCAGCCGACGAAGCGCGAACGTTGCTTCGGAGGAAGGATTTCGTCGGTCCATCGAAGGATTATTCGCGAGATCGGACTGATACCCGGCTTCCCTTTTTCACCCTGCTCCGCGCCGCGTAGATTCGTCACACGCCGAGTTCATCGATTTAATTAGGCGATACGAGAGCGGGCCCGTTAACGGTGCACCGGCTAATGAAAACCGGGTCGTTATTCACTGATCGCCGGTTCACCTTAACGGCTGACAATTTACATCGGCTAATGGGCCGATTTACGACCGATCCCGTGACGTATCGATGCGCGGACCCTGGGCAAAATCCACGCGAATCGCGTAAATTTCGAGGACGCGTCGTGGTCGATATCGATTGGCAGGGAAGGAAGGTGGGTCGAGACGGTAAATCATACGCTAACGAGATACGCGAACGACGAAAGAGCTGTCTCCTCCTCGTGCGATCGACCAAAGGGTAACCGGGACTACTCTCGTGATTCGAAATAACGATCTTTTCGAATCGCGGCTCCTCGTTTGACCCCGTCCGCGAACTCTGTGCGTTCCTCGAGATATAAATCGCGAAATCGAGGCCGAAGACTGGCTAGTAGGAGTAATATCCGAGAAAGTTTAAAGCGCCGCGTTAAAAACTTGTCTGGTCGGAGTTGCACCCTCGATCGAGGGTATAAGAAACTCGGCGGATAAAGTATAGCAGCCGGAGGATCATCGACGGGCCTTAGCTCGCGATCGTGTTCTTAGATCGGGCGCAATTTGTTAGCAAGCTCGGGAGCGTGGCCTAACGACGCGAAGAATGCCACGTACGAGTCGGGGGATCGAAAAATAACGACTCCGGTGGATCCGACACGTGCGTACCGTTCCCTTCCCTTCCCTTCCCTTCCCTTCCCTTTCCATCCTTTTCGTTCTTCCTCCTCTACCTGTCTCCCGCGTTTTGCCATTCGAACTTTCCTGGCGACGTGCCAAAAACCCGTCCGCCATGGCGGACGGTACTTTGCAAAACAATACGATTCATTTAATTTCTATTAAGGCCACGTCTCGCGTTTTGTCGGCTTCGTGGCGCCGGCCATTCTCTGTCTGGCTAGAGCCCTGCCTATACCACTAGGCATCGCGTTGCCAGCCGAAAGCCTGAAAAATATCCCAGCCCTCCGTTCGTTAACCCTCTTCTCTCCTCCCTCCGATTATCGATTTCATTTACAAACCGAGATGTCCCAAAGATACACCGGTGACACCAACTCCTTTCTCTAACGAAGCGCGCGAGATCATAGTAATCGGTACCGCCCGTTTACGTATGCAACCCGTCTACCTGTAATCAACCTGTCAATTACGGCCCCGAATCGCTCCAATTTTCCCTCCCGTCCTCTTATTATCCCCTTTCGAACTTATCGTCCCGGCTGAGCCGTGTACGGACACGGATAAAGTCGTAACGGCTAAACGGCCGGTGGCGATACACGGAAAAAACGAGTGGCGCCAGACCGCGGTGTCCCGTTTGATTTGCAGATCGCCCGGGTTCCTCTAGCTGCGACTCTGATTACTCGTTGCACGCCGCCCGATGTTTACCACGCGTTCCCGGCCGATGCGTCGCGACGCATTTGCATGCAACCTAAACGAGCGATGCGCTCGTTTATCTAATCGTTTGCGTGCCGATTCGCCATCGCGTCGCATAAATCGGTCAGCCATCGAGATCCGCTCTCATCGAGCTCGGGTTCCTCGGGTCCTCGTGTTTCTCCAACTCGAGCGGCGGCGAAAAATTGGGTCGCGTCGTTTCTCGTTCTGCCTCCACTCGTCCCCCGCCTCCGAGAGCCTGGTTTCTTGCGCGAAACCGGGACCACGGTCGCTCCGACTCTTTTTGGCAGTCCGTTCCTTCCTCCGGTCATCGTTTACCCTCTATACTCGGCCATCTTCTCGGCTATCGCGTTAGGTAGAACGGATATCGTTAGACCGTTTAGCCGGAGACGCTTGCTCCCGTTCTTTGTTTCCTCGGTCTCCATATTCATTCACGGTATTAGCGTAATCACCGGGCTGCGCCGTTCATTCATCATTCCCTGCTGCACCTTTCAATCTTTTTACACCGTCGTCGCGTGTGCTCCTCCGGCAACGCGTTTTCGTTTCTTTTCCCCCGTCTGCTCGCTCCCGCGCACCACCGCCTCTCTCCTTCAGCGCTTTTGTTTCTCTCCGTCTGTGGCAAAGAAACCGAGACGCAGGAGGAGGAGGGGGGAGGAGGAGGAGGAGGAGGAGCGGGGGGAGGAAGAAAAAGAAAAATCGCCCGGTGCATTCCGGGGCAACGATTTCAGGGATCGGTAACGAGTTTAACGAACTGGCTTCCATCGCGAGGCATCCCTTCCGCGTTCCTCGTGTTCCAGCGACCAGCGATTCGCTCTGGCCTCGCGCACACGCTACCCTTACCGCCGCTTGGCTCGTCGAGAAAAACACCGGCTCCTCCTGCCGCGGACACCACGCGCTCCTCCTGCTCCGGGAATTGAGCGATCCGCTGAAACGACACCTTTTTACGCCGCTGATGAGCGAGCTTTATGCCGACTACTCGAGTCCCGTTCTCTGCCCGCTGAAAAATCGACAAAGTCCTACACCTCTCGGCGGAGAAACCAATCGTGCGAGGTGGCTATCGACGACGCGCGCCCCGAGGAAGATGTTGCTCTGGCGGTTATCGGAGGATCGATAAGAGAAAAAGCCGGGGATGTCTGTATTCGATTACCCGGAGGATAATTCGCGATGGTTAACCGCAGGAGTAAAAAGTTGTTTGCGCGTTGGCCGTGGCGAGAGAGTTCGATAGCGGGAGAGAGATTCCTCGAGGACCGACGCCGGTACAGAGCTGTAATGTCGAGTGACATTTACGTTTTAACGACGTTTCGTAAATCGCTGCGCGGCGATTAACTCGTAAATTAACGGTCGGAATTGGCCGCGTTCAGCCGGTGCTCGCGCGCCTTGGTAATGATCGTGAACAGACGTTTAATGGTATTACAAAGCGTCAAGCGGTATGTAACGGGCGTTTATGCCGAGCGCGGCGGAAAAACGCAGCCGTAAAAGCGGCGGTAAACCATCCGGGATAAGAGGATCGTATCGACACGGCACGAGCAACGCGTTTCTGTACTTTGGCCGAACTTTATTGCACCGGATCGTAACCTGAATTGCCCGGCCGCGACAAAGTTAACAGACATCCGCGCTCGAAGAAATTTCACGCTACCACGCATACGGCCCGCTCCGGCCTTATCGTCCCCGCCTTTTTCCTCGCGTTTTTCACCGCGTTTTTCCCCCCCGCGTACGTGTCTCTGCTGCAAATAGCCCCGTTATCGCACCTGTTAAACCGCGGATAACGCACTCGGCCACTCGGATTTCCAACCTTCAGTCGAGGCGTCCGCCACCGACCCATCTACGGATTTCGTTTCTGCGTTTCTTCCGCGAACACCTCCTTCGAGAATTGCTCCGCGACGCGCGAAGGTCGATTCCAAGGTGTTATCCCAGGCGAGTTGTAGGTCGTCGGAGGATCTGGCGGAAAGGAATTCGAGTTCTCCGCGATACGATCGACGGCGGGGTCGTAACCGCGGTTCTAATTTGTCGGTAACAAGATCGCGGGATTATTTAGATTCGAAGGCCTGGCCCTAATCGGTCTCCAGAGGGAGGCGAATAATACGCGACGTTTAGCCGACGACTGTTCTACCGAGAATTCTCGTGGATCATCGCGCAACAACCAGGGCCAATGAATTCAAATTGCACGTACACACGCTGCGAGCCTGCGCGTGCTAATTACTCGTATAATATCCAGCCACCGCGAATCGTACGTCGGCCCCGATACTCCAACACCCTGACCTACGATCCCCCTCCCCGTGAGTCACACCGCAAACACACGCGCGTGTATCGCGATCGCTTCTATTTTCGCGGCGCAGCTGGCGCTATCGTTTAAATTCGCGTTTCCCGCTGCTGATCGGCTGTTCCTCGAATCGCGCGCACTCGAGAACCCGTACCCCGGGCTGGGTTCGATGCAAAGCGGCGAGAGGCACCTGGTGCCAGCTGCAAAGACAATTCCTCCCTTTTACGCACTCGACGCGCCCGCTAATTAATAATCAAGATAGCGATCTGACGGAGGAGGAGCGCGTGAGTCAACGCGACAAATTTGCGAGAGGCATGCGCGGCATACCTGAAAATCACCGGGAGAAAGAGAGAAAGGGCGAGGAGGTTGAAAAGGGAAGGGTGCCGGTTCCGCGTCAGCAGAATGTAAATGTCCCCTGGATAGGCTGTGCCACGATAAACGATAAGCTAATCCATCGAAGGCAACCGCGCAGCTGCTAAAACTCCCTGTTTGTACAACCTTTTCCCTTCGCTCGCCGGCTACTTTCGCTTCTTTCTTCTCCCCCCGCGGCTTTTTCATCCCGTTAACTGCCCTTTCTTCGCGTTGTTTCACCAACGTTGCACGATAATGGATCAACGGATCGGACAGCCGCGGCTCGTACCCCGATCTACTTTGTGTACCGCGAAAAAGATAACGCGCGGCCGGTGGAGGTATTCCGTTTATAACGTTCCGAAGCATTATGGAGGATCGTTTCTTCGAATCGTAACTCGAGGCCAGGCCTGGCAAGAAATTCGCCATTACGGCGTACCGGTTGCCGGCCACTTTTGCCGATACACGCGGGTATCGTCCCCGGTGTACCATCCGCTGGGCGAACGATAGCCGGCCCGATGTCGTAGACTTTCTCCGCGGCGCAATTAATAAGGATCGTTGGACCGTGTAAAGCCGAGGGAAAAAAGGAGGGAAAAAAGGAGCGCGAGGTAATACCGATTCGATTAACATACGCGCGGATCTCGCAGCCGGCGATACTGGAAAGAAACGGTAACGATTAGCGATCCCTTTCTCGCAATGGGCTTTCCGCGAGCCGAGGGAACCACGGGGAGAAATCGGCAGCGCAGAGGCGATGTAATTGAATCGAAATTATAAACACGAGCTCTTCTCGATTTCGCGTGTCATTAATTTTCAACTGGCTCGCGAAAACTGGCCCGCAACCGCGCGGAATCACTCGGGCTCCGGTTTTTTTCCCGCAAAAAGTCTCGACCAGCAGCAGGCGAGTAGCTTCCATAATTGGTATCCGCCGACGTTGCTCCCTGACCATCCCTACTAAATTCGCAACGCGGTTTTCCCGGCATGCCGCGCGGTTGCGTCGCCTTGACTAATTAACTCGTTTAATTAACGCGCCTGCCTGCCTCTGTCTGCCTCTCTCTCTCTGCCTACCAGCTACAACGCCGGTCAACGCCGCGGAATTTCGGCGTTTTTCGCCCACCCGGCGAATACCTTTCGCCCCGGTGTAATTCCGTGTCGATGAATTAGGCCATTGAACGGGCTCGGGAAAAGCGCGACGATTATACACCGTCAACATCGATAAGGATTAATCGCGGGCCAGAATGGAATATCGCAATGGCAGCCGCTTTGATCGCATTGGCTCCGCGTAAAAACTAATTGCTGTCGGCAATAAGGGCCTCGTTAGGCCCGAGACAGAAATCCACGCCCCTTCCTCGCGTCTCATAATTGCCGGTCGAGCAATTAATTTATTTCGCAGCTACGGCCGTTTCGCGACGCGTCCTCGTCCTCGTCCTCGTCCTCGCCATCGTCCTCGCCGGGCCGCGATTCCGTCGAGAATCGATAGACACTAGCCGAGCAATTAACCAGCTTTCGAAATCGACCGGTTCACGCTAACGGCTACCGCACGCGAATTCGATTATGCCTCGGATAAACCAGCGGTCGTCGTCGGTTGTTATCAAATTCCGATGCCTCGCGTGTGTCCTCGCATGCTCTAAACTGTCCCACGAACCTGACGCGTACGCGTCTCGCGGATCGAATCGTTCTCGCGTGGAACACGCGGATTTTAGCAGCTGCCTCGAGGAGGATTCGAGGCCGATAGATCTGCAAGGATTAATAAACCTTTCCTCGTTTTCGTGCAAGCGCCAATAACCGCGCAAACAGCCTTTTTAACCGGGTTAACGACGAGTCGCTTAGCCCGGCCGACTCGAAATACATATTCAATTAGCCGGGTTATTACAGCCCGTCTAGCCTGTTTAACTTCTTATTGATTCATTTGGAACAGCTGAAAGCCTGGCCGAGCCCAAACTGATAGCCATTGAATACGTCTTCTGCGATCTTAATGCGGTACCTCGGTTACGTAAACCTCTTTCGACCGATCGATTCGTTCCTTTGCCCACGCCTACTCGTATCCTATTCTCTTCTTCTCCTTCTTCTTCTTTCTCTTCTCGAGGATCAGCAGACGGTGACGTCTGCGAATTGTTCCGTTTCGAAGAAATTTCGGCCTTCGTTGGTCGCGTCGCCGGATTTTTCTCAGCGATCCTCGCGCGGAGATACGACAGGCCAAGGTTCCCGGTTCGGTGTGAAAAACGCGCGAGTGCCCTCCTCGACTTCCGCCGGCGAACTTCCGTTAAAACAAGCGCCATCCACCGCGACGACTCGCGGTTTCCTCGCGTTTTTTCACCTCGAGGTGCGATGACTCGAGATCTCGCGCGGAATTAAATCCGCGAGCGCGTTCGGGTAATAAAGTTCCGCGTGGACAATGCGGTCGCTGATGGGAAGATCGGTGGAGGGATAACGGAGCGACTATTGCGAGGCAACCGAGCGAAAGAACCGGCGGTGCATTGTCGAAAGCTCGAGTAGCAGAAACGGGGATTCGGTGATAACGCAGCCGGTTATTGTACGGAGCAAGCGTTTTGTCGACTCGGTGTCGAATCGGCAGCTGCGGCCGAGCGACGAAAGCGTAACGAGGGCCATCGAAGGCCGGCGTTGACCGGGCCACTAATGACAAGTTAACGAGCAACCGGCATGCCGTGCTCGTTAAACACGTGGAAAATGCAAAAACTTCCGCCGACAAATCTCACGCCATTAAACGTTCAGCGGCGGTGCTCGAGCTTTTCCGCGATTTCGATGGTGAAAAGCAGCTTGCGCGCGTCGGGACGCCGGAGCCCGCGGGCCGAGGAACGAACGCGGCGCGTGCCAAAGCAGAAAAATCTCGCCGCGAATTATAATTAGTGGCTGCGATTTTCGCGTCACGCGGGCTAAATTGGAATCGCGTTCAGACAGTCTTCAACCCCTTTCCTCGAACGCGTCGTCGGTGGGCTCTGCGGCGCGTATCGTTAGAGCGTGTCGTTAGAGCGTGTCGTTAGAGCGTATCGAACCGTGAAACGTCCGAGAGCCGGTCGCCTGGAGAAGACGATGCAGGCAGGAAGAGTGTTTTTACCGGGAACAAAGGTTTCTTTATTCGAATTCAATGGTCGAATCGGTGTGGACGAATTGGAAGGCGTGACCGTGACGGCGGCAGCAGCAGTGGCTCGCGGTCTAGTCCGTCGATCGTACGCGGCGCTCGATACGGGAATAGAAGACAGAGGCGGGTTTAGGAAGTTAGACTCGGTTGACAAAAGATCGGCCACGACGATGGCGGCGTGGAAAAATCACGCGGTAGTTGAATAGGCCAATAACGCGCAATCACCGATCGCACAATGACCGATGGAACGTTTCACGTCGTTGGTGTTATTCACTCTCGAGTCTCGCCCTTCTTTCGCTCCGATCCAGCCAATGCTTTCGTTACGCGAATCCTTTGTCTCGGGACAAGCGGCATCGATCATAGGCAGGATGTAGGATCGAATAGTTGGATCGAGGAGCCGAGAAGGTCTCCGGTGGTAACCTAATTAGAGGAGGGAAAAACCCGGCTAGATTCCACTACCGATCGCTACGATGTCGCAATATCTCGTCGCCAGTCACTCCGTCGTCGCATTGCTTCGCGTAACCGAGCGTGACGAAGAGTCTCTGTTCCGTGAACAGCCCGGCGCGAGGTGTGTTTAACGTGTGCCAGCCCCGAGACAAAAGCGGAAGCGCGAACGGTCAGAGGAGAGGAGAGAAGAGAGACTTTTTGCTTTAACGAGAAACGCGAAAGAGCTTCGGCCCGACTCTCGCGGATCGGATGAAAGATGTTCGAGTGAGGAAAAGTTAAGTAGAAGCACAGAGACAAGGTGGCGGGGTTCACCGTGGCCGTGAACAATGGCTCCGCGGAGCCAGCTTACTACGTGGACCGGTTGCACCAGCACAGAGTGCAGATACAACAGCAGCAGCAGCAACATTGCCAGCAGACCACCAGGTACACCGTGCAGCCGAATCACGTCTCTATCCCCGGCAAAGAGATCCTCGAGCCACCGCGCAGGGACCTGGTCTACGTCCACTGCGCCACCACCGAAGACGAGGATGCCGAGGAGGAGGAAGAGGAACCAAAGGGATTAACCAGGTCTAGGTCGTGGCTCTGCTGCCCCGGTGATCGCAGTTCCGACAGAACCGTCCCTATACAGGTCGAAGCTAGTCACAGGGACAAGCAGCAGGAGTCAGTAAGTCCTCGTCATCGCGATCGCGTTGAAAACGTTCAAACGCGGGATCTTCGAGCCTCCGTTCTTTCCGTCGATCAATTACGAATCAATCTGGAAGCTTAACCGTCTCGTTAAGCCGTCGGTCCACGGTCGTTCGACCGTCTCCGATGGAAGTTAACGAGCGAGCAATAAAATACGGAGAATTGTCGCGTTAAACGTTTTGTCCCGCGAATCTATCCGCTAACCCCTACTCACCGGCTCGCGATTGCAGCTGTTCAGGCGGTAATTTAAGGCCTGTTCCAACTTCCTCCGCGCTAACGTCCGCCAGACACGAAGATTTCGCTCGCTTAACCGACTATTCCCGTTTCTTTCGAGTCGACCGGGATTCGACGAAATTGCCAGTCCGGGCTAGCCGATTACGGGATAATTCTCAAGTTTATCCCGGTATCGATTAAACGCGCAGCGGACGAACGAAGGCGTGAGAGGATGAAAAAGGGCGAAGCAAGGGTGGGGAAAATTTCGACGGCGCGTGATGGAGCGCGCGAACGAAACGCGGAGAACAGGCCTTCCGCCAGAGGCCAACAGCATTTCGACACCCGATAATGGAGTTCCGTAATTTTTCCGCCGGTCTGGTATTCGATTCAAAAGCTCCGCAGTGGATCGGCCCGCCTCTCAGGAACAGCACCATGTTTCTGTCCTTCCGGTTCCCTTTCACCCTCTTACCCTCCTCTCCATATTCATCCCGAAGCGGATCGTTCATTTTTTATCCTTCTCGTCTTCTCTCCTTCTCCATGCGTCACGTTTAGATTGTCTTTTCCTCTCGTCTTTCCCTCCCTATCTCTCTCTCTCTCTCTCTCTCTCTCTCTCCGTGGGTTCTTCTCGCTTTTCCTCGCTTGCCGTCGAGCTTTCCCTCGGTTTCCCTCCGCCTCGGTAGCCGGAGCCCCGGCGAGCTGAATCCGTTCGTCAGCCGAGCCACGGCTAACCAACCGGACGATCGATTTCACAGAGGAATTTCAAATAAACTTTCGTCCCCGTAATTTCGTTTCGCCCGCTCCGACACTTCCACCGGAGCCCCAACGCTTCTGTCCGATTCCATATTTTCCGTCAAATCACCGCGGCCCAGACTCCGCCGTCTGTCTGTCATTGCCCGTTTCTCCTCTTCCCTCCGTTCGTCCGCGTTCGCGCCAGTGTTCTTCACCGCCGCTTTGCAACGCCACGATTCGCGATTTCTTCGCACGCGGCCACCCTTCCCCCGGGTTCCGCCACTGTCAACGTCGTTGAACCGAGTCATTAACGACGAGAGGTCTAATGGATCCGAGAGAGCAAGGAGGGAGCGTTTTGGAAAATTTCATTGCGACCACCGGATTAGCCGCGCACACGGGTCATCGTGGAAGAGGGGGGAGGATCCTCGGTGGTACTCGAGGGAAGAAGACGGGGATGTCATTTCGCAGGCAACGAGCTCGCATCGGGGCAGAATAGACGTGTCTGTGGGTTACCTCTTTTGTCCCAGCGGCCACAAAAGGACCGTTTGAAACGGCCTGCTCACCCCTTAGCCGGTTCGTCTTCGTTCAACCATCTCTCCCCCCGTGGATCAAAACGGGTAAGGTTGCTCGTCCCTTTTCACCACCGGACAAAGAGAAGAAAAAGGGTCACGGAAGCTTGGTCAAGGAATTTACCATCTCGAAAGGGGACACCTACTTGACCTCTTTAACGGATTACCGGCCGGGTCCATTTTCATTGGAAAAAATCCTGTTACCGACTATCGGTTCCCCGTGATCTCGTTACCGAACCGTGCTTCAACCGGCGAAAAGACAAACCTCGTTTCCACCCCGAGCTCTCTGATACGTCGCCGACGAGGTTATCGTAATTTTCCCCCGTGAAACGCGCGACGTACTTTACAACGAAGCTGCACCGGGCACCTTTGTGCCTAGAAGATTCGATTATTCGCCACTGCATCGGCCAACGACTGCTCGTGCGTCGATACCGTCGAGTTTTCGCCTCGAAGAGACGCGGCTTTTCCCAGAAAAAGCTTCCTTCGAAATTTTCTCTTCCACGCCGGTTCGATCGACGGCAAAGTCGGAACGGGAGGATCCATCGGACGCGTAACAATTTCCCAAACGTTTGTCTCGAACGATTTAATCTTCGAGCGGCCGTTTCGCGAAGGCTGAATCACTGGTCGGAGAAGGAGAACAGTGAACCCGAGGCTCGTATTTCATCAGGATGATGCGGCAGAGCGTGGCGCGTCGACTGGCAAAAGAGTTCTTTCTGCCGGAAAATAATACGTCTGTGACGGAGCTCAGACAGACAGACAGACGGCAAGACATTAACGACTTAGCGCGTGGAAATGTTTTTAAACCTCTCGCCTCGCGTCCCACCTTCCTCCGGCGTTCGTCTCATCGATTTCTCCGCTTCCTTTCTCTGCTCTCGGCATCCGGCAGCAGATCACCCGATTATACATTCCCTTCCTAGGCCCGAAAACCTTGCGAATCTTCGGCGGAGAGCGCGGCTATCGAGGAATGGCACGCCTAGTCGCGCGAATGGGAACAATCGCGCGCAATCGTCATCCACGAGGAATGTTTCCTTGAATCGGCGCGCGATCGAGCTGGAAAACGACTCGTATAGAAGTTGCCCAGAGGCTGCTACCATGTTCGGACCGTTCTAATCCGGAGACCGAGCTGTTCCCGAGGAGTTGCGACTCGGAATTTCGCGGGGTAGAAAGATGGGAAGAAAAAGGAAACGAGTGCGTGACCCCCAACAGGTGCTCCGTTCTCTCCCTCGGGATTCGGGTTTTCGAAGCAAACGAACGGTGAATTTCAAGGCAAACACGGCCGGGAGAAAGGCGAAGGTTTCGAGTGAAACTCGGAAGATTCGCGGCGGAAAAGGCGAGCCGAGATCTCCGGGCCGCGTAGGACGAGCCACGATTTTATCGAATCGAACCGAACCGAACGACCGGAGCTCGGTCTCTCCGCGTTCTCGTTTGCATTCGTTTTAAACCTCGCGTGTATTCTTGGCCTTATGCTAGTCGCGCGATCGCCGTTTAAGACGGCTGTTATGCGAATTTCAGCCGGGTGCCGGTCGCAGTGCGAGCACGTACTCCGATTGTCCCCGTATTGTTCGTCGCGCGCATAATCGTCGTGGACGGGTGGAAAAGTTTCTAGAGCCATCGAGAAGGCGAAGTTTCCCCGGAGCGAGAGGCCTCTGTAACGGCCTCGTCGCGAAACCGATTTACCCCGCCCCCCGAGTAATTTCGCGTATCAAAGACGAGAACGAACTAGCGAGTTCTATCTATCCGGGACAGGATATCGGGTATTCGACTGTCGAGAAAGTTGATGCCCCTCTCGGTCACCCTTGTCGTCGGCTTTACACCACTTTACCGCAATTTCCGGTATCATTTTACCGTCCACGGACGTCTGGCGCGGCAGAGAAATTCGATGGAATCGGCGACGGTCGAAGGCGCGTGCTTGGAACACGCATCGCGAGAAGAAGACGAGAAGGGAACGAGAGAAGCCCGTGCAAGCTGTCTTCTTTGGTAATCGGCTGCTCGTGAGTCATTCCGAAGAATTCGCTCGGCCGGGCTGGTTTCGTGACACGACTCGTTGTGCAACCATCTCGATTCTTTTCCACTCGCTGAAACAACGCCGGCTTTGCTTGGTCGTCGCGTAATAATTCGTTCGTTGAATTTTCCTCGGAGAACGATATTGCGGATCGAATGGTGGAAGAGGAGGAAACGCGAGCCGAGATGAGAAACGCAGGTAAACGGGAATAGAAAAAGATGATGCGTAAAATTGGTTTATTCGAGGAGAAGACCGCGTTCACGAGACTGCCGCGTTTGTGACAACGTCGGTCAACATGCGCGTAAGTCGGTGAACCAGCACGATGACCAGCGGCCTCATCGAGGGCCACTTGTATCCCTTACGGTACTGCGACACTCAGGACTCGATGTCGCACATGGGCACCGGGTCTTTACCGCAAGTGCCGACGTTGCAACGAGGAGGAGCCATGACGCAGGGCTTGCCGCCCGGGCAGGGTGGAGCGTCCTTGCAGGTCTTGCCCGGTACATGCACCAGCTTCCCCTCGGCTGGCATCGTCAGCATCGCGCAAACCACTGCCAGGATAAGCGCCAAAGTCAACTGGAACCTCATCTTCCTCTGCCGCGTTCCACACCGTTCTGAAACTGTAATGACACGCGTGAGGGAATTTTCCACGCGTCCGATGGCTTGGCACACGGCGCAGCTCCGCGTTTTCTCACGAATATCTCCAGCCTCTGCCGTTTACGCTTCCAATCGTCCGATCGTACACGCGTAAACGAATAATTAGAGAACCGATTAAGTTTATAAATCGAGCGGACTTTACCGTTTCGAATACCTCTTCTGCAACAGCCACGCCAGACTGCGCGACGCGCGCCGTTTACTTCGTTCCTTTATTTCAGCTATCATCGACTAACGCGATTTAATTGCTGGTATAATTAGCCGTCGAGGTTGCGTTCCTGTCTCGTGGACGATGCGAGCGATACGAGCGTCAACCCGACGCGGTATAAGCGGCGGGTATTTTATTTAGATACTTCGATATTCGTGGATATTGGAATTTCGCGCAACTACTCGGACTCTGACGACAGCCACCGATGATTGGAACGAATGCCACCGAAGTGAACAAGCACTGCCAGGCGAACGCGCAACTTATCATTTCGCGCGCACCGATGATAGAGACTCGGAGAAAATGCGACGACGAGTTGGACGCGTTAAGCGAGGAAAAAGCGAATCGGCGAACGCGAAAGTACGAGCGAAGGAGGAGAAGAATGGGGAAAAAAGCCGGTGTCTGGTGGACGAGCCGGATGAGAAACTAGTTTACCTGTGGTGGAGAGTACGCACGCGTAAGACACTGTTCGGGGCAGGACACACACGCGCGGATCCTCTTTTCTCTCGGTCTCTGGACAGGAGGACGACTGGCGAATGAAACTTCGTAATTACGGGCCGCGATTCTTATACGTATCCCTTGACGTTTCTCTCTCTCCCTCTCGATCGGCGTGCGCTATCACGCAGCCAGGAATCATTAGCGGCTCGTCGTCTTGTAACGTTCGTCATGCCCGGTTGCCTCCGCGAAGGACACTCCGCGAGGTACCATACCGCGTAAACACGTACCCGCGCCCGCTCCTACGCATTTCTCCACATTTTACTCCTCTCTTTTCCACCTTCACGCGCGAAATGCAGCGAATGCGACGAAATTAATGAAGGCCAGGCCGGTAATAAGGAGAGAGGGGGACCGCGTCTGGGCCTGGCGACCATTTACGGGAACACCGCGACGAAACAGCCGCTTCCGCTCTTCGCCGTGATGATCCACCGTGTGTTCTTCGGGTCCTCGACGAAATAAACGGTCCTGGTGAAAACCAGAGATATTCCCGCGATTATTCCGATCTCCTCGATCCGATTAGCTCGGCCCGAAGCGAACGGACGAACGCGTTCCAAGGATCGACCTCGGCGAAACGTGGAATTAGCGAATTATTTTTTTTCCTCCGCGAACCATTCGAATCATCGTAATTCGTCGCGACCAGAGGTTATTAAGCGGACAGTCAAGGCTAATCGTGGCAAGAATTTAATTATTCCGTGCGCTTCCGAATCGTGGCGTACGAGTAAGACGATCTTCGTCAGCTCGTCTTACAAGTAGCAACCTTGACCACGGCCGGTTGCGTCACCGAACTGAAATCAAAAACGTAGTAGACTCTGAGTCACGATATCTCTACGCGTCGTTACGAAATCTCGTTCCGCGATATATTCCCGAAACGATGGAATCGAATCTCTCGAATCTCGTCTCGTCGTCGACGAGACTCTCTGAAGTTGTGGTAACGCGTCTGCACCGGAAAGAGAAAAACCGAGTCCGAAGGAGAAAAGGGGGAAAAGAGGATGTGGATGGTTGACGAAGGGATGGACGGTTGTGTTTCAGCTGCACGCGGCCGCGCTGTCATCGCTGCGCTCGGAGGTGGCGGAGCTGAACTCTCGGCTGGTGGCTGCGACACGAGCCAGAGAGGCTACCGAGGCGGCGCTGGTCCGCGCGGAGGTGCAAGCCGCTCGGGCCGAGCAGAGGGCAGAGCAGCAAGCGGCCAGGCACGAGGAGAGGCTGACCGAGTTGCATTCCGTGATAGCCGAGCTCGGCAGGCAGCTCGAGAGGCATCGAGCTACCGTAATTGCCGAGGAGGATGAGTCCGGTAAGCCGGAGAACCGAACCACCGATTCCGTAAATCTGCGCAGAGACCAGCAGCAGCAGCAGCCCGGTCTCTCCGCTGCTTGCTACCTCCTTCCGACAGAGATTTATGGACCGAGGCTGTTTGATGTTTTAACGCGTTCCCCGCTGCGAGCCGCTTCACCTTTCTTCTCCCCTCTTCCCCTAGCCTCTCCTCCTCCCATCCACTGCCGCCGCTTGCTCGAAATTCGAAATTCTACGTGGCAGGATACCGTTCGGCCGTGTTCCAACTATTCCTATGCATAACAGCACGCGTGGCTTTCGTGCACTTCCGCGAAACAGCCATTTCCTGTTGTTTATTTCTCCGCTTTTGTTTAATCGCTGCGAAGAATAAGAAGGTAATCGTTCTGGTTGCGGGTACGCAGAGATAGAGACGAGCAGAGACGCGGAGGGGTCTATCACCAACCCGGTGGAGGAGAGCGAAGCTGGAGGAGACATTCAAGGTGACGGGGATCGTACGTTGGGCGACGCTGATTCCAGTTGCTGCGAGGACATCGAGCCACGCACCGCCGAGGTATACCCCCTCGATCGATCTGAAAGTTGGAGCGATCCGACTCGCGTCTAGAAGAAAGTACCGTAATTATCTCGAAACTATCGGAAATAACGTGGACGACAGGCAGAGAATGGTGGAAAGTTGGCTATAGTCTAGACGTTGCTCGTTGCCCGTTTGTCGGGAGTTTTCTTCTATTTAACGCGAGTCTGTCGCGTGATTCGGGACTAATCGCGGGATGCTTTTCGATCGACAGAATGGAAGAGAACAGTTAGACAGTCCGGCGGCGTTACCGACACCGGAGCCAACGCAGCAGGCGGCCTCGTGCCAAAGCGTGGCAGTGGCAGCGTTACAAGAAGAGGTCACAGCCCTTCGCGCCGAGATCGCGAGCTTGCAGGCCCAGCTGGCCAATTTCAAGAATCAGGCTAGCAATCAGAGGCAACAGGCTGGCAGCGAGTCGCCCCGTAGAGAAGTACGAGTGGGTAGCAATTTGACCTATTGCCACGTGTCCCGGGACACCAGCAATCAATGCGGTTTCGGCCCGCAGACAGCCCGCTCCGAGACTTTCCAGTTGGCAAACAGGCTCCGTGATGAAAAGGAGATCGTTCTTTTCATCTTGATGCACCCGAAATGCACTCTCTCTCCCCCTTTACGACCAACCGTTGAATGTCGAACGAATTTTTTGCACCGTTACTCCTGCTTTGGCCAGCCTTTGATCAGCCAACACTTTCACAAAAATATTTATCAACCCTTCCGACTGTAATGTTTTCCTCGTGCTCCTTTGATTTCCGCAGACAAGAGGCAACACCAGCTCGCCGGAACCTTTGAGTGCACCTTGCTCGCCACTCTTGCCACCCCTGCAGACACCGCCGACAAAGAGCGTAACGAGGGAGGAAGCTCCGGTTCTTAAAATAGCCGAGAGGGTAAGACTCAGGAGGACCGACGAGAGACACATCACAGGACCCGATATTACCAACCTAGGGGTACGTTATCGTCGCCAGTTCTTCCTGGTTTTTACTCCACCGATTACTCCGCCAACCACCCTCCTCCTCTCCTACACCTTCCAACATCCTCTGAAATCGATGATAAAACTTGCAATTTTTCTTTTTTTTTTTCACCATTCCCGCCTTCTCGCTCGCGATTTCCATAGGTATGCTCCACGATGGTTGCCGAACATCTGGTATCGGATCTGCTGGAACACTCGAACCTTCAAGAATTGAACGGATCCGAGAAGCAGTTCGAAGTGGAGACCGAAAGGTTGAACAGCAGGCTGGAGCACGCGCGAGCGAATAACGCGGTCCTCGCTTTGACGTTGCACGAGAGCAAAGCGCAATGCGACAGGTATTATCTCTCTTCCAAGATGAAACGCGAGAAAGTTTGCGAGAGACGAAAAGACGACGCGTTCTTCTCTGTTTTAGATTGAGTCTTCTAGTTGGCAAGTACGAATCGAACGCGACCGCGTTACGATTAGCGCTTTCCTATAGCGATCGCGCGATAGAAGCGTACGACGTGCTGGTAGCATTGCTGGAAAGCGAGATTGCCCTGTCGACCGAGAGAAACAGCATGACGATCGATAACAGAAGAACAGCGGAGATCGTAGCCTATCACGTGTTGAATAAATTGGAGAACGAATGTATGAATACCTTGAACGCGCCCTGGGATGATAGCATAGTTTTGTCGGACGAGTAAGTACGTCGCGATCCGTTTCGTCTGAAGCTATTTGTAGCTTTTCCAATTATCCGGTAAATTCAGGTCCGAGGTGGCTTGGTGCGTCGAAGACGAGCAACGACTCAGAAGACACATTAGCAGACTGAAAGGGGAACGAGCCATGGTTCGGTCGACTGTAGTCGAATTAGAAAGTGTTCACGCTGAACCGTTAAATTCGAAGAATACCATTTCTCTCGCCGAAGCCCGAAAATTAGATTTAGAAACCGCTGTACTTATGCAGGTTCGTCCATGGCATGGATTAGACACGGCTTGTTACAGGGTTCCGAAAACGAATGTAGTTCATTTGACAATGATGCAGGAATTGATGGCTATGAGGGAGGATAAGGCAGAGCTGCGAGCACGGGTTTTTCTGTTGGAGAAGGAACGAGCTACCATAGAATTGAAATTGAACGCACGCGATACGCAAATCGCGGCTCAGCATGCTGCTATTGAACATCTTCAAGGTCAACTCAGTGATACGGAAGCCATGCTGGCTATGGCTACGAATAAAGTAAAGATATAACCATTGAAATAAGATTTATAATTGAGATTCTCGTTTCCGAATTAACGAGCATACGTTGTGTATAGGACCGAGGTTTAAGCGATAACGAAAGCGAAGGTATGGAATCCGAGTTAATAGAAGCGCTAGGCCGAGAAGCCAGGTTAAAGGAGCGTTTGCAAGAATTAGTTTCTACTTTAGATAAAGTTAATAAAAATTCCGAGTTGAGGCATCAACAGTCGGCCGAGCTTGTTAACGATTTGAAAAGAGCCAACGGGTAATGAAATTACGGATGACAAGCGAGATACTATTGATCGAAAAATATCAATTTTTAACTTCGTTTTTTTTTTTTTTAGAGCCCTGGTACAAACTTTAGAAAAGTCGAAGAAGAAATATCAATCCAGGTTAAAAAAGTTGGAACAACAAATGTTGGGCATGGTGGAGAGACATGCTGCACAGGTATGAACAAGAGTAAATGTGGTGTGTGATATGAAGTTAAGAAGAACTGTGAGAATTGTGCTTATACATTTGTAAAACAATTTATTATACTTTGTACATGTCTTTGCATAAATTACATTCCTTATGTCTTGATAAACTATGTCAGTCCTCGGAAGGCCTATAAAAGTAGAGAGCATTACTTGGGCTTTTGTTGCTGTAAAAATGAGATATCAAAGTTATGGTGTTGTACTCACTGATTTACTCTCATACACGCTCACAAATTCCATCTTCACCCATTAATTTGCTGTCTGTATTTGTAACGATTCACTCATAATTCATTCATTTTTCGTAATTTTTCTTCAACCGCTTCGTTTATTCTTCTTCTTTTATACGTGTTATAAAAGTTAACCTCTCCGACGTGCCAATGTATCATAAGGAATTCGATCATACCACCCAAGACAAAGAATACCGGTAAAAAACGAAATTCTCCAAAAGCTTTACCAGGCATTTTATGTAGAAATTTTCTTATTTTTCGTGTATACATCGTTCTTAAGTCTATCGTGAAATGTATTGTAGTAGATTACACGACGAAGCTTCTGCACTATGGTTATCGCCATCTTGGTTTTCTTTTAGTATCGAGCTATGCTTGATTCTGCGCAGTTATACTGTATCAATCTAATCGTATTAGTAGTGTAACTAAGTACGATGTTTCTTTTTTTTTTTTTTTTTTTTTTTTTTTTTTTTTTTT
>NIJG01000193.1:4526188-4555263 GCA_002201625.1 Euglossa dilemma
ACAAGCTAGGCTTACGCAAAAATGTGCTACTGATACATCAATGCAAGCAAACTATTTAAGAAAGTCCTCCAAGTATACTGTGAATTATAAATAATTGTTACATGATACTATATGTCATTTATAGACGATGATATTCATCTTGTAAATATGTATATTTCAAGCATTAAAGAAAAGCGTGATATGTGTAAACTATGATGAAATAAATTGTGCTTTATTAAATCCGGTATTATGGCAAGAAATTGAAGGCAACTTCAGGTAGTTGATTAATTTTTTTATTTATGTTATTCGCTTCCTATGCATTCAACCACATTTCCGCGACTCCTGTAATAAAAAATCTTATCCAGCAGGCTGTTTAAAAAATTGCGCTATATTATTAATTTATTTATTTATTTACTAAAATGTTAACATATTAATTGTGTTCTTCTCGTTCTTGTAACCGTTTTTGAACTGCCTCTTCTATAAGGTCATCTAGATCGTCGAGCGGCATATATATCACGTGTACAAATTGTGCACCGCCCGCCATCGATAGAAAAGATAATGTAATTAAAGAAATATATCGAGACCATGATAGACCGAATGGCATCGTATTAACTATCTACAACCATAAATAAAAGTAAACTTGAAAATTACACTGCTTAGTCCAAAATTACTATTTTCTCTTATGATATGCTCATAAACGTTAACCTCTTTTGCACTATTATATTATACATCAGTCTTAATAATCAAGATTAATAGTATTTTTATAATAAATTATTTCCACAGATACGTACCGTTACTTATTCCGACTATAAATTAATGTATTTGTCGAAAGAATAATTTACAAAGAAATTCTTTCGCACGATACTACCTACGTCTTCATGCGGTATAACCTCTTTCGAGAGGTTTATTTATTTCAAGAGATTAATTTAAACACCTTTCAATAGGAGTAAATAACTTTTCGACGTTTCTAAGTAAAATTAATGTATATATATATATATGTATTAATATTAATATAATCATACAAAATAATTTTATACACTCATATTTTTACACATTGTTCAAGATTCTTCATTTTCTTGTTCTTGTTGATCCATCTCTGTTGCCATAACCTCTGTTGCACTCTTTTCTGGAACATCAGGTTCTTCTTCCCCTGGCACATCGTTTATTTCTACACCTTCTCCCTTATTCATCATAGATTTCTGAATTTCCTCTTCCAAGTGAACACACGCTTGTTCAATTTCATAATTTTTCGATACCAGCCCTACCCACTGTGCCTCTAATGCCCTTAACTTTTCTCCTCCTTGAGTTTGCATAGATTTTCTTTGCCAATTGACTTCTTGAATTTTTTTCCTTAAGACTTGCAGCTGTTTTTGCGCTTGATTTACAAGTTGCACTAATATTTCTAAATAAGACTTCCATCCTTCGCATCCATATTCCATCATTAACTCGAGATTACATATCCTGAATTGTGAAATATCGCGATGACATATCGAATTAAAATTACAATTTATAAATTATCAAAATGCAAAGTAATATCACAAGTAATAATTTAAAACTATTACAATTTTTATTTACCTTGTAGCCTGATGTTCTAATTGTGCACTACTATTTTCTACACTCTCGTTCCATGCTGCAAGATCATTCATTTTACCTGGTGGAGGTGGAGGTAACTCATAGCGTTTCATACTAAGCACTTCCATGGGTAAACGATTTTGCATTCTCTCAAATTCATGTTTCATCACTTCTGTTTCAAAAGCATTGATATTTAACGGTGGTAAGTGCTCTAAATAATTTTTCGTCGGTCTATATCTACGCGTTTCCTCTTCGACCATGGCCAAAGCCTAAAACATTTATTAATCATCTATGAATTGTCAATTTATTTTCCATGAAAATATAAACAATATAACCTTAAAGTAGTTTAATAATAAATTATTATAAAGAAATTTTAATTACTGCTTCTCTGACTCCAGGTTCATCGTATCCCTGGTCAATATATGGTAACGCGTCAACTACGACTTCTCCTGCCATTTAAGAAAAATTGTACAACAAAGAACTCCTCTACGTTAGAGTTTCATCGACATTCATTAATCGGTCAACAAAGTTTAAATTCGGTATGACGTATTTCCGATTAAACAACTTTCACTTAAGAAAGTACTTCTAATGTAACTTCCAATCGTAATGCAGCGTTTCCCACCAAACTGCGTTACTATATTGATGCATTTCTAAGAGATTGCGAATAATAAAATTTCGCTTTTACCACAAAAGGATTTACTTTAATGAAAATATTTGAAGTAACGGGACAAGTTCTTTATTATTCAAACGTATGGGACATGTTACCTATAAATATACGAAAAAATTATATATATATATAATTGTAAACGGTACTTAAGATGTGTTAGGTTCTGAGCATGCGCGACGTTTGGTACGTAATTTCCGCTCGCGTCCTTCTTCCTTTACGACCAGGTAGGCGTACGAGTTGCCTGGTTAGTTTATGTCTCATGCGTGAAAAGTTGTAAAAAGAACGCGATATGGTAAGAAATCTTGCATTTCATCTGAAATTTGTTAAAGTATAATATTTTGTGTAATTTTATTACTAGAACGACTCGTAATTCGCAAGAATTTCTTATCGAACTTGAAATTGTACACACCGTACAATTGACCACGTGTAATAATTCCAAGTATATAAACCGTCGTAGTTTAAACTTGGTGTATATTTAAGTATAACTTACAAATTTAATTGTTTTCTCTTGCATTTTTCTATCGATAGTGATAGTGATAGTGATAAAATATATAATACAAGTCTGTTCGCATTAAATACGATAATTTCCATTCCTTAGTCCGCCATGTGCCGTGTCAAAGAGATGTATTTATCTTGCTATCAGGATATCAAATTTTAGCTCATTTTCTTGTTTTTCTTACCATTGATTCTAATTTCGTTAATATTTAGTTAAGTAAAATTACGCTTCGTTTCCTTTTCTCATTTTTCTCATTTTATAGTCGTTATCAACGGCGCGACCGCTTGTTACGGTATACAGCGATAAAAATGAGTCGTCAGGCGATACAATTTCTCTTCCGGCTGTGTTCAAAGCACCGATTCGACCTGATATCGTAAATTTTGTTCACCAACAAGTTTCGAAGAACAGCAGACAACCATATTGTGTATCCAAAGAAGCCGGTAAGTACACATTGCTACGTATTTGTTTCTTATAGTTTGAAGAACTAATATACAATTATTAAATATAGGTTTCTTTTGTTAGGTCATCAAACCTCTGCTGAATCATGGGGTACTGGACGCGCCGTAGCACGTATACCCCGTGTACGTGGTGGTGGTACTCATCGCTCTGGCCAGGGTGCATTCGGTAACATGTGTAGAGGTGGTCGCATGTTTGCCCCAACAAAGCCATGGAGACGCTGGCATCGTCGAATTAACGTTAATCAGAAAAGATATGCTTTGGTCTCTGCTATTGCTGCATCCGGTGTTCCAGCCCTTGTACAATCTAAGGGTAAATAGTACTTCCTAGGATAAAATAATAAATTTTCATTGTATATAGTATCGCAGTGATGACTTATCTTGGTTACTGAAATGCCGTTGATTATCTCGATAATTTTTCCTTGACGTGTTTAAATATTCATACATATATGTATATAACTTGCGAGTGGGATAATAATTATATTACACTTCAATGTTCAGGGCACATGATACAAGAAGTGCCAGAATTTCCATTAGTAGTGTCGGATAAAATTCAAGAATACAACAAGACTAAACAAGCTGTTATTTTCCTGAGACGTATCAAGGCATGGAACGATATTCAAAAAGTAGGTGTACTTAATTTTATTTTTGCACCGTTGAATGTCCGCATCTTTATTAAACAATTTTAATTTAGATGCCCCTATCAGGTGCTACATAAACATGGTTATTAGGCGTTCTGAACTAGCACATTAATTGCTAGAATAGGGTCACTTTAACCAAACAGATTACGTTGAAACGCTAATTTACAAGAGAAATAATACCTGGGTTTTATTCATAGGTATACAAGTCTCAACGTTTTCGTGCTGGTAAAGGTAAAATGCGTAACCGTAGACGCATCCAACGGCGTGGACCTTTAATTATATACGGTCAAGATCAGGTAAATAAAAGGCTACGGATACGAATATTAATTACGTATACGACTTGAAGATGTGAAAATTGATTTCTTTGCGTTTAGGGCATTCGTAAGGCGTTCCGTAACATTCCCGGTATCGATCTTATGAATATTAACAAAATGAACTTACTTAAATTGGCGCCTGGTGGTCACGTTGGACGTTTCGTAATTTGGACAAAATCCGCCTTCGAGAAATTAGACGCTCTTTACGGAACTTGGCGTAAGGAGTCCCAACTTAAAACCGACTACAACTTACCTTTCCCGAAAATGGCGAACACGGATCTGTCGAGACTTTTGAAATCTGAAGAAATTCGTAAAGTTCTACGAGCTCCAAGGCATGTAGATTCACGTTGTATCGTATATTTTCAATGGCACGTTATATATTACATTTATGATGATACAATTTTGGTCCGTGTTATTGATTGACAGTGATAACAACCTTCAACCACTTCTGATGCTCAATTTTTGCAAACGTCTTATCGTCGTTTCATCTATAAATGTTCTTATCGGAGATAAATTTACAATTTGCAGGAAGAAGGTGGTTCGCAGTACCAAGAAATTGAACCCGTTGACTAACACCCGTGCGATGTTACGTCTTAATCCATATGCAGCCGTTCTGAAACGCGCAGCGATCTTAACGGCAAGAAAACGTCAACAAGAGAGGGATCTTCTCGTTGCGGAGAAGCGCGGAGTAAGTCCAGATTCTAACATTAAATAATACCCGATTAACGTGCGTCGATTCTAACAAAAACGTTTGCAGCTCAAACTGGCAAAGACCGAACCTGCCGTAAAGACTAAGTTACTTCTGGAAAGACGTAGAAAACAAATCTTGGCTGCTAGAGCAGCCAAACCGAAGAAGAGTGCAGAAAAAAAGAAAGCTACACCCGCACCCGCACCCGCAACCGCACCTGCTGCACCCGCACCCGCTAAGAAGTAATAAGTTTTTATCAACAATTTGTTGTTGACCCATGAGCTTTTATTTGTCTTGAATAAAATATGGGAAGGCAACTACAGGAAGACCAGTCTTGTTTGTAATTAATGTAACTTTGTGTATCTCCTACCTTCTATGCGTTTTTCTATTTTTCTTTTTTTTCTTTTTTCCCCCTATAAAGTTATGAACAGATGTAGCGGTAAATAATACTATGCGTGTTTTTCTTTGAGAGGAGCACGCATAAAAATCGTGTCGTTAAGTATCTCGATCGAAACTTCCTTTGCGTTCGCATCGATTGGCATGAAGAAGTTGAGGTTTCTAACAGTCGACAAATCTTCCGAACTGTGCAATTTTATGTTCAATATATTTTCAGTGGCTAGAATAGCTGTGACTACTTTCAATCCTTCGGTCTTCATTTCTGCCTGTAAATTCATAACGGACTCGTCAGATGATCATTCGCCCGGTCCGATTTAACTCGCACGAGATAAACGTACAGCATAATAATCTTTATTGTCAATGACGTAAAAATTTGGAACTTTCTGAAATTTCAAACTCATCTTACGTCCGTTCGTCATCATTTCGAAATTCATATATTCGTTTTGCTTCAAGGTAATCGCGTTTTCCTGGCAATGTTGCAACAGTTTGTCCATAGTGGATCGGTGATAAAAGTTACAGAAATTTGACTCGTATCATTTTCACGGATGAACCGGATGAAATTGGCCGAGTAATAGCGTCATCGAACGCTCGTCTTTTTTATCCGAATCGAACTTGACACTTTGGTTGTTCATAACTTCGTGGGAGAAAGTAATTAATGGTCGAAACTTGCTCAACTTTTCTCCATGTACTTTCTAGCTTTACTAGGTTTCATCGCAGGGGCCGTGAGCACGAGCATCCTGTGTTTGTTGTCCACTACAGCTCGAACCTTGGCGTTATCGATGCCCTCTGGTATGAGTAAATTTTCACAGTGTTTCATCATTCCCTTGATCATGTCGGCGAAAATCGATCTTTCGCTGATTTCTGGCAACTGTCTCGCGTACTGATCGTCCAGGGGCTTGGACACGTTCACGCGAAGGTTGTTTCCCTTTACGGTGATCTTGATAGAAGACAAGTCCACCTCTGGCGCCAACAACAGCTTCGTCTGTCACATGCAATAATAAGAAATGTATGATCGACGTTGTAGAATCGGCGTTGGTACTCGTTAAACCTCGTAAATGTTATCTTCTCGAATTCCACTGGACACGATCTGAGTTACATAGTTGGCCTCCATCGGTTTCACGGAGGTGTTGCTCGGGTCTCGTTTCACCTGGCTTCCGTGGGGATTGAACGTTTTAAAGAACTTGAGGGAGGCCGAGCATTTGGGGCAATGTCCAGTGTCAACTATCACGTCTCCGTCGCACTTTAAACATTGACTTCTCTTTGTGTCCATCTTTCAGACAGTTGGGAGGCACGTATCGTCATCGCATCGAGCTGTTGCACGGCTACGAGAGACAGGTCCGGTCGCTGCGTTCGAACAGTGCAACAGGAAATTTTCCACGATACCGTTGGAACGGTGAAATTTACAGATTAAAATGCGATACGCTCTGGAACCTGGATAGGTTTACTTGTCAATTTGGAAAGCGTGGCGGAATGACAGGCGAAAATCAATGGGAAACAAAAGAGCCACGGACACGTTCTCGTTTTAAATCGCAAGATTAAAGCGGCAATTCGATCGGTTTGCTGCGTGAAACCCTCGTCGACGGGATAACCAAATGAGAGAAAGTATTTTTACCGATTTTTCCATTTTCCTCTTTTTCCATACACGTCGATAGAAATTCAATAATGTTTCAATCTTTCTAATAAACACCGTTCGACCGATATTCGGCTGAAATTGGCCCTGGATAACCAGAGATAGAACCGCGGCGAGGATTCGGAGCGTCGAAAGCCTCGTTTAACTTCATCAACGCAATTAAACGCGGTCCGGTAATTGAACGAAATTTATAATCGAGGAAATTGGAGATCCTCTTTTCGGCGGATCACGGACACGCGTAACGCCAGAGTGGTTCGAACTTTGTACAAGCAGCCAGTTTGTTTAACATCGGTGTCTGCATTGTTCGAAACGCCTGCGCGAATTTCCTTGGGAATGGACGCGCGCTGGTAGGGGTAGCGCGGGATTCAGGGTCGAAATTGCACGGTGGTTGAAAAGCAACGGACACCAGTCGAGGACAGGCGGTCTCGCGTTTAAGTGGTCTATCAATTCCATGTCGCCTTTGGTCCTGTTCTTTCATTACGGAGTTCTGGCCATCATTTTCGGGAACGGTAAGTCCTTTCTCTTCCGCTCTTTCTAACGTCCAGTTTACAGTGCTGGTAATCCATTGAAATTTCACAAATATTCAGCCTAGATCTCGCACGTTTCCCGTTCTAATCGGGATCCAGAGTGAATTATCGCGAATCACATGTGGACGTTACCGTCTTTCTTTGGTACGTGTGTCTCGTATTCCTCGCGTTTGTTGACATAGACTCGCGTTCGGGTACGCGTTTGTTTAACAACCGTTGCGTCCCGTGAATTATCGATAAAAACAGATTGGTTTTCCTTTTTACTCTCCCCCCGTCTCGACCACCTAGCCCCGGATGAAATATGAAAATTGATCACCGGACAAAGTTACTTCGACAGCAGAACAAATAGTTCCGAGCGAAAAGTCCATAATCCTGTTTGCATACGAGATTCAATCTGGATGCGTAGCGAAGATCGGTGGAAAGCTTGGGGGAAAATACCGATTAAGGACGCCGGCCTCGTGATTAAGGGCAATTTCTTCTGTCTGCCCGGTAACCGGATTGCCTCGACCCACAGGATTTCCCTCGGCAGGAATTTTACCGCCGTCGATCGAGTTATAAATCAGCTTCTGCCCTCCGACAATCTTTCCATCCGTCTCTCGGTCACCGAAATGTTTATAGTCGTTCGATCAATTTCCTCCCCGTCTGTCGCGTCTCTCGTCCGGTCGTTCAGACGCTTTTCACGGGCTCCGAATCCTTTTTTCTCTCCTCTCTCTCTCTCTCGCGTCGTCGCAGCTACGCGGTATTCTATTTCTCCGGCAGATCCAGCGAATATCTTATTCCATATTCGAGACAGCTGCTCCAAGCTCTCGGGACACTTGGGCGATATCTCGTAGAAAAGTGTGCCGCGTAGAGGTTTTTCTCGGTCGTTAGGGAGGAAAACCCGGGAACACGGTGTCACTTTGGCCAGATGTTTGTCCCGATAGCGCGGTATCGCGCGCGACGATCCGAGCGGAGGGTTTCTCGTTAGGATGCAAATAACGGATAGCCCGGAACTCGCTGCGGCCCGTAGACATCGCGGGGACAGCCTCAACATCCCCCGACGAGGATAAACGAGCTCGAAGCTGCCCCAAGTCGACGGCCACGCTTAACGTCTCGGGTGTATCTCGTCGCGATCTCCTCGGAAAGAATGCGCACGGTGTTTATTATATTGGTACGGTACGTGATATTGGAACGGTAAACCAAGGGATCAGCCGAAGGCTCGACGCGAAAAACCGAGAACGCGAACCCTGTACCATGCAAATGTCCACGTGTTAACGTAACTTTTACGCGTGAAACCGCAGCCGGAGCAGCGCGTACACCCGTGAGGAATAAAGCTGCGATTTGCATACGTGTGCCTTTCGCGTCGAAGCGAAAATGGGCGATTAAACGGAGAAGGAAGAAGGTGGAAGGAAGGGAGCCTGAGAGAACCGTGGCCGGGCTCGAGAACAAGCTTAGCCGAGAGTTGTCCGACAGTCTTTAGATGTTCGGCAATGCTAAGAGGAACTTGGGTTATCAAACGTTTACGCTAGCCTTCCGGGTAAACGTTTGCAGACGCCGTTTCGCCTCCATCACCGCTAATTCGCGATCGGAACATCGTCCGGATTTGCATACTCGCCACCCCCGGAAATTTACCGACTTGTCCACCACGAGTCCACCGAGCAGATCGATCTGTTTGTTTACAACGCCGCGGCGGGATCATTAATTACGGTCGGAAGTGCTTTCGGCGACGATACCGAGAGCATTAAGTCCTCGAGAACGATCTCACCGATGCGGCAATACTTTTTCCCTAACTTTCCGCCGTTAAACGGGGCCCGCGATGAATTTTCAACAACGCGACATCGTAGTTAAGGAGAAGAGGAGAATTTCATCCGAATTTCGGTATACAGACGCACGTTTCGTTTTCGAAACGGCGATTATTTCCTTTTGATTTCTCCTATCGACTCGCCCGTTTCTTTTTTCTCTTCGTTTATTCCTCTTCGTCCTTTTCGAGCACGCGGCAAAGGAGCCGTGCGAAAACATTTACCCAACGAGAGGGTAAAAGTCAACGGAAAGGGAATATCGAGGGAAATTATGGTTGCGAGGGAATGGAAGGACCTGCTAGTCGTTCCACGGCCGGGCGTTTCGTTAGAAGTGGGAAAGATTTTTCGATTCCGAGGCGTTCGAGGGCTCTCGTCGATCGAGTGAAAGAGTCGACTGGCGTGCCTCGCGAGGATGAACAGCGTGTCGTGCATTTCCCGGTCTCCGGCCTGTATCGATGCTCCATTCCGAGTTTTCCACCGGTGCATTCGGCATTGCACGGTAATTCGCGGACACTCCACGCTATCCAATTCAATCCTAGACCGTCCCAGGCTTTATCGGTAAACCTTCCTTCGATATTCCCCTTGCTCTTCCTCTCCTCTCCTCTCCTCTCCTCACCACTCCGAGCCTTTAAACCTTTAAACGCGAACACGGCAGAGTCCAGTCTCCTTGATAATTTCCGCGCGAAGCTTTCTATCATCGGCAGTGGTGTTGTCGCGAGAAATTAAAACCGTGCGGGTGGGTTGAGGACAAAAGCGGTGGAAATTTTCGAACGAGTCGTCTGGCGATAGAGGGAACGGGGGAAAAAGGAGGGGAATTTTGCGTGGTTGGAAAAATTCGCGCGGCGATTGTGCCGAAAGCGCGGATTCACTGGTGCGCCGTGAGGGAACAGCGAGACGTTGAATAGGATTTCCGTGGCGGAGGGAAAAGCGGATATTCGCGGTTCTTTTTCTCTCCGTGCTGCCAGACGTCGTCTTTAAACGTTGCGGCAGCGTGTTCGAAAGCGTATTCGAGAGTACTCGATGTTCTCCGCGACGCCTCGGTACCCTCAACTTGGCCCGGAAATTATCGATATTCGGAAAACGTATAAAGGAAAGCAAAGGAAAGACTCGGACGAGAGCGGGAAGGAGAGAAAAGAAGGAAAAGAAAGAAAAGGGAGACTTGGGGTTAGGTTAAAATTAGACCTCGTTATTTTTCACTGGATCGGCTGGTGGCACGCGCTGGAACGAGTTATTTCACCGAGGCTAGTAACCGCGGCGGGCGAAAACGCGGAATGTCCGGGCGGCAATCGAGCGGAATGGAAACTGGCCGAATGATTGGAGTTTTCGGGAAGGTCGCGGACAGCTAGCTGTAAGGTGGGTCGTGAAATGATTCGGAAAAGAGGACCGCCTCCACATGCTGGTGTAGCTCTATACCGCGATCCGTGACGTCGATTTAACGATCGGAATTAAGAGGGTTGGGGAGAAAATTCCGTGAACCGTGTGCCTCTCGCGCGACCTTACACCTCTCAAAGACCCGACACTCGGACCGCGCGGACTGCTTCTGTCAGTTCGGATAGTCCGGACCGTCGGAATCCGCGAGAATGGTAAAATGTTATCGGCTCGTTCGAAGAGCGGCGGACTTGTCGATGATTAGAGGGCGCGCTTAAAAAGAATCTTTTGATCAAACCTCTCCTCTCCCCTTATTTTTCATTAATCAACGCGGCGACCAGGCCCGGTGAGCGCCGGGTTTCCGGCGGCATTGTCTCCGCCGAGGGATCTTTTATCTAATTGAGGTTTGAAGGCAACGCCTGGCGAGCTCCGAGAAAAGATGAAATGAACGGCAGATTAGCTGATCTACCGAAGGGCTTCCCCGCGTTTCCAGACACAATGGCCACTTGGATGAAACGAACGCTTCTACCCGTAGATCGGAAACGCTATAATGGATATCCCTGATCTAAGGGAAGGAATTAGATCCGCGATTGGAGATCAGCCAGAGACAGAATTCGTGCGACGATGCACCGCGTAACTCGGCCGTTTCCGTGCCGCGAAATCGCGCGTTTCACCGGAAGAAACAAACCGGGAAATGAAACGGTACGTTGCGAGCGGCGCGACGATAAGGAGAGATGGAAAGTCGAAACGGATTGATCGGAAAATCTCCGCGGGAAAAGAATATCCATTACCGCGGGGACAGTGCCGCGTATTACGCGACCTACGAAATTTAATTCCCCTGGAATATTGGACGGATTCGGTGCATGCTTGGTTTTACAGGTTTCGGGGATGAACACGAATACAGACTGACGAAGTATCTGCTGGACGGGTACGACGCAGGTGTACGTCCAGCTAAAAATTCCTCGCAACCCCTGGCGGTTGTCTTCGGCCTCTCCCTTCATCACATAATCGACGTGGTGAGTATTCCAGGGAGGAAAATCCGGAAAAAGGAAGAACCCCAGGCCTTAAACTTGCGTCTAACCCCGATGGCTCCTCGGTAAACTCGCTCGGGACCCGATGGGAAAGCGATTTTTCCAACGACACGGCGTCGCTTCCTCGGCACACCTCATCGAGGCGGTCAATTTTCCCAATTTTCCCGGAAAATCAACGTCCTCGCGGTCGACGGGGATTTTTCGGCCACGAACCTTCGAGCACGGTTTGAACGCGGCAAAGCTTCCCTTTGACCGCGTGGCGGGGATATTAACTATGTAACGTGGAAATCGTTGGGAATCGCGGAATCGGGGGTACAAAGCGGGGAATTGCTGGTCGGTGCAGCGTGTACGTAGCCTGTTTCTTCCACGCGTTAACGTGAAATTCAGGTCGAGCCCGTTCAAAACCGTATTAACCTGCAGTTTGGCCAGAGGTATCGGCATTCCGGCGATCCGCGTCCGTTTAATCCCGCGAGTATCGATTCGTATTCGTTAGGACGCGTTTCTTTTCGCGTCCGCGACGAGGACGGGCCCGGGAAATGCCGCGCGAGGCACAGTCGAGGTTTCGGTAATCGGAAATACCCAAGACAAATTGCCCGGAGACCGCGTCGGAAGCAGACAGCGAAGGTTTGCCCCGCGTACGTCTAACGAGACCCATTTCTCAGCCCGCCATATTTTTCCCGGTGACTTAGTTACGCTAGCCGCGTCCTTTTTCTCTCGCGATGATAAATCCTCGGGCGGCATTCATCAGACCGGCGTGATTTTCACCGCGCAGGACGAGAAGAACCAGATACTGACGACCAACTGTTGGGTGACGCAGATCTGGACGGATCATCATCTGAAATGGAACGCCTCGGAATTCGCTGGAATCCGAGTGATCCGCGTCCCTTACAACCGCGTCTGGAGGCCAGACACCATCCTGTACAACAAGTAAGCGATCGCTTTCCCTAATTTTCCCATCGATCCAGCGCGTCGTCTTTGGTTTGCAGCGCCGATCCACAGTACAGCTCGGCGGTGATCAATACCAACGTGATCGTCAGTCACACCGGCAAGGTGGTGTGGCTGAGCCACGGCATCTTCCGCAGCAGCTGCGACATCGACGTCGAGTTCTTCCCGTTCGACGAGCAACGGTGCGTCCTCAAATGGGCCTCCTGGACGTACGATGGATACCAAGTGCGTAAACCGAATCCGCATCCCTTTCCTTTCTCCTCCTTCCCTTCCTCCTCGGGGATCTCACGCGTCCGGCTCTCGACTTTCCGCGCGAAAGACCGAGGGAATCCCGCGGGAGGTGCCCCGAGGCCGAAAACGTCGACGCGGATATCGGGGAAAAGGGAACGGGCAATTCCGAGGCCGCGAATTCAACCGATAGAAGCCGGAATGCAGTTTTCCGCGCAATTAACTCGAGCGAAACCGGCGCGGGTCTACGAGCGCGTGCCGACACCCACGAGGAACCAACACGCTCGTCCCGGTATATTTTATTCAAATCGTCATCGATTCTAAAATTACTCCGCAACCTTTCCGCACAAATCCTTTTATTTCCCCCCGGTCGACCTTTTCACGCGTTGCCAGCCAGTTTCGGCCTTTCTATATTTCCCACCGTTTCACCTCGGTCTCTCGATTAAGAATCGGCTTTCTTTGGACGCGTTATTTCGGGATTTTTCCGAGGAATTACCGAATTAATCGGTGACGACGCTTGCGATGTAGATCGGACCGGATCCTCGGCCGTGTTGCCCTCAATTTCACGCAGTTCCTCCCTCGGGACGATATGCAGATGAGCAGGCGATATATCGGCCGGTGTGGCCATCCGCTGGACGATAAAAATATCCGCGCTGTGTACAGAGGTGGCGACGGGAGTCGGTTTAACCGAAACCTTGACACTTGACACTGATGTCCGGCGCTTTGGTCGCGGAAAACCTCGACGCTTAAGGACCGTTCCCGTTAAGGGTTGCTCGCTGGAAATTTCATTTCCCTCTCGCGGCCTGATCCTTGCGAGCGGAGTCTGGTCTTAAAAATTTGGAATATTTTCCGGCTTCCTGCCGGATTAAAAGTTCCGGGGCTGAATGCAAAGACTTTAATCGAGCTCGCGTACGGAGGAGCCGCCGTTAAAGAACTACCAGGCGTTTCGAGGCGCGAGAGAAAAGGTCGTCTCGTTAAATAAATGCTAGGCTTCTCGCGGATATCCGTGTTACTCGACGCTCTAATTCCGGCAAGTTCGCGGCACGTGCCGCGAAGTTCTCTGGTATCCCGATACGAATCGTGCCACCAAGTACGCGCGTAAGAATTAATTTGAAAAGTTTTCCCGCAGCATCGGTAGGCCGCGTGACCGCGCGATAATCGAAAACGAGGGACGACACACGGGCGATTTTTCGGAAATCCCGCGCAATGGCCATCGCGTCGCGGTTTCCACGGACACTTGGAACACTTTCTCCGATAATCGGGAATTTTCGCAGCGCCGATGTAATAGCTCGGAGCTTTCCGGCGCGTCCGGGGACGCTTAACGACGACAAATCGAAAATGCCGGCTCGGCAGCTCGGAAAAATGGCTCGGGCAAATCGAACAGCTTAATCCCGAATGCGAGAAGAATTCAATGCGAGTCTTCTCCCCGTACCCGCCGAAGCTCCGGCCTTTCACCGAGTTTTCCCATTTCCTATCCCCGGCCATTGAATACATTTCGCGTGTCGCCACGTTTTCCCAGCCTAAAACGCTAGAAATACGATCTCAGATTAGCCCTGGCTGCCGCTATTCGCGGAAATTTCTCTCTTCCTTTGATTAGATCGTTCCCGGCTGCTTTGAACCGGGTCTTTGAACCGGGCTGGAATTTTTACCCGCCGCGAAATTCATCTCGACGCGTGTAACGGTAGGAGAGATTTGATATTTCCGCGAGGGGAAGCGTCCGTTGGGCGAATGGCTCGCGATGTTCGCCACCCTCTTTCCCGTCCTGTCGAATATGCCTCTCGCGCCCGTTCGTTTCTCCCTTTCCCGACACCTGTCTACCGATTGTCCACGCGAGATACACTGACACGTAATCGCGGAACGCGCCGTTCCATCCCGTCGGATTTAATCCGAGTCGACGCTTTGCCGCTTTAATCTAGCTCCTAGGATCTATTCCCGCTCTCCCGAGGGATAATTGCTCGCCGCCGAGGCACCCGAACTGCGATACCGTTCTTCTGCTTCCCTCTACGCTCTCTATATATATTTTCTCCGACTCCGTCGGGATCGAGTTGCGTTTCGTTGTTCCAAGGACTAAAACGCGAAACTCGGTTACGCGCAGCTGGAGCTGGAGAGGCAGAGCGAGCAAGGGGACGTGAGCAATTACCAGGCAAACGGTGAATTCGACCTGATCGACTTCTCCGCGAGAAGAAACGTCGAGTATTACTCCTGCTGCCCGGAGCCCTATCCGGACATCACCTACGAGATACGGCTCCGACGTCGACCCATGTTCTACTTCTTCAACTTGATCCTGCCGTGCATACTCATCAACAGCGTCGGTGAGTACCGATTACCTTTATCCTCTGTTTCGTTCCTCCAACCAGAGCACGGAATTTCTAATGTTCCGGTGTAATTATTCAAGGAGAATAATACGCGCGGTGTACAGGGAAGTAAGTGTATTCGGTGATACGGTAACGAGGTATGGAAACTTTATTCGAGATGAAATGGTTTACTGACGCGAAGACCGGAGTTACGGTGTTTAAAACTGTAGCGTTCTATTGCTAGACGATTCGATCGTCAAAATAGCAGGTCCTTTTAAATCAAAGTCCCGCAGGTCCTCGCGGCCTGAAAGGTCTCTGTCAGCCGTGGTGTGATCGTTGCACGGCCTACGGGCCGATTTACAACATATTCCACGGCAAGGACGACACGCAGCAGCATTCGGGTGTGTAATGCCACCCTTAGCAAGGGGGTCAAGCGTTGTTATCGCGTCTGGAGAGGAAATTTCATTAAAATCCTGGAATGGTTCAGCCACCGTGGTGGCAGCGAGAGCGACGCTGCCAGAGATCATTTCCTCTATCCAAGGCGTTCGAATCTTCGAATCAGGGAAACCGGCGCGATTACAGCCGGTTAACAAAGAGAGCCGAGAGATCCGCTCGATGGGTGAAATTTATGCGCAACTTTCCTCGGCCTCTCTTCCTACCTTGACACGATGGAAAGTTGGGACTCCTAAGAACGCGCCCTGCTCGATATTCCGCTCGATTTTCGCGAGGAAAAATAGCAGCGACGAGAGCCAAACTTTCCTAACTCGGTTCTCTTCCGTTTGTTCAGCCCTGTTGGTATTCTACGTGCCGTCGGAATCCGGGGAGAAAGTCACCCTCGGGATTTCGGCGCTCCTCTCTATGACCGTCTTCCTGATGACCATTCGCGAGACACTGCCGCCCACGGAGAAGACGCCGTTGATAAGTGAGTACCTCTTAATCGGTGTCATCAGCGAGAATCGTTTGAACCGCGAAAACGAAGCTTCGCGATACTCCGAGATAGTCTGGCAGTGAAAATGGAAAGAAGGAAAAACGAACGGGGACGTAGGATCGTTATCTGTCTCCGGTGAGTCGTGAAATTCCGCTTGTACCGGTTCCAGGGACGAGAGCTGCTCCCTTTATATCCCGTGTTCCGAAAGAATTAATGGCTGTCCGAGGTGTAATGCTAAACGAGCGGATGTGTAGGATTCGCGTAAAATATTCGAGCCACTGGTGGCTATCGATAGCAGTGGCTGATCGAAAACTCCCAAGTGCCCCCTCTGAAAGTCCTGAAAGCCCCCTCCGGTACCGCTGCGGAACGCAATGAAATCGCGTTTAACCCGTTCGCAGAAACATCGCAGAGAAAAGCCGGTCGCGCTCGGTGCGCAAGTTTCGTAATTGGAAACTTGTTAGACAATTAATTCGCGCGGTAACAACTGCGCGGGACTTCAATTAGCGTTTGGGTTCACGGTTAATCCGACGTAATCGAGCGTTTATCGATCGTGTCACAGTGGTTGTTTCCAGGTCTCTATTACGGAGTCAGCATATGCCTGGTGTCGTTCGCATCGGGGTTAACCGTGGTCACCTTGAACCTTCATCATCGCGGTGTTCAAGGGACCAAAGTGCCGGGGATCGTTCGATCGTTGGTGTTGGACAAGCTGGCCAGGATAGTGTTCCTCAACTTCCAGCAGGAAAAGAGATCGGTAAGGTTTCCACTTTGCGAGGGATACTCTTTTTCTTCCGATGGCCTTGCGAACGATACGCGATTTGCATTAGGAACCGGTCGAACCGCCCAGAAGAAAAAACAATTGTCCGCTGCACTGCAAACCGGAACTGGCCCAGTCGCAGTCGTCGCCCAAGTTCATGACCAGAAGGGAGGAGAGTAACAGCGGCAGCCCTAGTTTAGGTGAGTTTTAGTAGCGAGAGAGCGTCGAGTTCGACCAGATATAACTTAGCAAGAAACCGGTGCAGATCTCGGAAAAGAGGGTAGCCTTGAAGCTCAATGGTCACGCGTGCTAGGAAGAGTACACGCGACGATCGAGAGGAACGAGAAACGACTGGCGGAGCAGGATCGTAGGGAGCGAATGGAATTGGATTGGAAACACGTTGCGTTGGTCAGTGATCGAGCTCTCCTCTGCGTCTTCTTCCTCACCACGATCGTCAGCACCACCGTCATCCTTTGCGGCTCTCCGTCCAACACGAACATCGCCAAAGACGGCTGAGAAGGACGACCGCGGGGAACGCGGTTGACCAAGCACGAAATTCGAATGATTTCGTTTCGACTAACGATAAGATCGATGGATTAGGTATTAAGCTCTTGTAATTGTAAGCGATTATAGAGATAAGATGTATAACGTTCGTCTATCGAGGATAAGCTGCTGCGCAAATAAATTCTTTTTGTTTTATGACGATATTTTTTTATTAACTCGATATGCGTGTAACGTAAAAGTTGCGTAAATATGAAATATTTTATAAAAAAGATCTCATAAAAATATGAGAAATGTCTTAATAATAATCAGGTACAGGTGCACAAGCTATTTTGACAAAGTCTTCGTATTTCACTTGTCCGTTTGGAGACACGTTTGCTTCTCTAAAAATTTGTTCCACTGAAAATTAGACATAAAGGTATTCGTGGAGAAGAACCGTTGGAGGATTTCCATAGTAATTAAAAGAAATCTAACCTTCTTTGTTGCTTAATTGCTCGCCCCAATGGAGCAACATGTGGGCTAATTGTCTAGCAGGTATACTACCGGTCCTAAATTTATCTGCAGCTTGAAAAGCGTCTATTACTTCCTTTGGCAGGTCTTCCGCTCTTGTTTGCAAATGCATGACTTCCAGAAAATCAGCAAAGGACATTTTCCCACCTGCGATTAACAGTTTGACGTTTCAAGAGTTTTATATCGTTATCGATTATTTTCCATCCTTTGTACCTTTGTCCTTTAAATATTTATTTAACTCTGCAATAGTGGGGCTCAATCCTAATGACCTCATAATGATCGTGAGTTCATCCAGGGTACGTATTTGGCCGTTCCTCGCAAACAAATAAAAACATTCCCTGAACTCTGTAAAGAAAGGAATATTTATTTCACAAGTCTTCGGTTCGAGTAGGAAAATCAAGAAAATTCATATCGTACCGTCAATGTCTTCCTCGCGAAAGTAGCGAGCCTAAAATCCGAAACATCGAGAATAGAGATAAGAATAATTTGTCGTAAACTTAATACTTAAATAATATTACGCTAGTAGTTACCATAATTCAAAATTTTGTATAAGACGCTTGAAAAAATATCACAGCTTCGCTTCGCGTTTCGTTTACGTGTCAAATAACGTTATTCAAGGTGAGGTTAGGTTCGCGTCATTATTTCACCTATCCTTACCAAACTCGTCCGTTGCACAGAGGCGACACCTTCGAGTGTAACGCGCACTAGTCGCGACAATCAGTTACCACACGTGATCGGTCGATCTTCGTTTAAATTTCGTATGGAAATTTTAATAACGGATTATTAACACCAGTGATACAAAATCTCGTTCGTATAAAATTTTTGCAACTGGTCTAACGATCTTTCCAAAGCGTTCGAAACGGTTTTGCGTCAGAAGTTTAAGTAGCAATTTCAAATTAAACAAATACACGCGCACCTGTCCTTCGCTTTGGCGATTCTTTATTCGAAAAGTAGCAGAAGGGAATGGGAAAGAACGAGAGTAGTTCGATCTATCGATAGGGGTCACGATGAGCGGCATGGCCACCGCGAACAGGAAGGGAAAACGAAGAAGATATAGCGGTCTGCGAGGCAAACGTCGGTCGGTTATAGCAGGGGTGGCTGGATCGAGGGAAGAGGGGTTAAATAAGCCTGCTGCAGGGGTTTTCCATGGAGGGGCCCCTTACGTGCTGAACAACCCCACTTCGGCGATATCACGCGCTCGCCTTCTTCCATTTACCGACACGTACGGTTGGCGCTAAACCTCATGGGTACGTGAACAAGGACTCGGCGATATAACGCGAAATTTTCATTCGCTCTTTCCCATCGAAAGATGACAGATATCTTGCTCCATACAAACGAATATCACTCGTTACAATTTCGACGAAGAAACGTTACTGTATTTAAAACCTACGAAAGCAAGAATTTGGAAAAAAGTGGTAGAATAGCAGCAGGAGATAGAAAGTGGGAGAAAAAAAATTTGGAAGAAAAGAGAGCAGCCGTGCGTGGATGATGGCTTATCGGTAGGAAGGTGGAAGAGGACAATGAACGTAACCCTTGCACCGCCCTTCTGTTTCAGGAACACACCTTTCGTTTGACCGACGGCTAAGGTCAAGTTACACGAAGATGGGAGTGGGAAGACGGTAGCGAGAGTGGGGTAGCGACGGTGGGGTCGGTGGTAGAACGTGCCACTATTGGAAAGCGTCGGTCCGCGTCCAGACATGGAAGGGATCTTGGAAAAGGAGAGAGAACGCGGCACGGGTGGAATAAGAAGCGACGGAGGGGAGTTGGTAAGGCAGAAGGAGAGAGGGCGCAGCACAGCTGGGTCGAACGCCAGAGAGGTAGGGGAAGTCGTTGTCCTCGGAGTCTTGGTTCGCGCGAGTCACGAGCGTTCCCGTCAGTGCGACGCGAAACGCGTTCCTGCTTGTGTCCTCGTGCAAGCCTCGTGTCGCGCGTCTTATTTTTTACACTTCTCTCCCTCTTTCTCCGTCTAACCACCGATTTCTTTGTTCACCGTCGAGCACGCGAAAGAGAGAGCAAGAGAGAGAGAGAGAGAGAGAGAGAGAGAGGCAACGGGTTACGCCGCCGTGTGACACACGTGTGATACTGTGAATAGTTGGTGTAGTGCGTGGAGATGCGGTACAATGACCGTAAATGAGTAATCGACGGCCCTGCCAGAACCGGTCGGAAGGACGAGGATCGCGGCGGAAAGGACGCCAGTGGCAGGACTCGAGCCGCTGTGCATAGGTAGGTGTCAGATAGTATGCGAGACCAGCGAGCACGCGCAATATTCTACGTACGAGTCTCTCTTCCTCCTTCTCCCTCGCTCTCTCTCTCTCTCTCTCTCTCTCTCTCTCTCTCCGACCCTTACTCTCGCTTCGTTTCTCGGTCTATCTCATCGTCTCTCCGTTTCTGTTCGCGCGGCTAAGCACCGTGCTTTTTTTTTCCTCGTGCACGTCTACTCCTGCATCTCTCTCTCACTCTCTCTCTCTCTCTCTCTCTCTCTCTCTCTCTCTCTCGGTCTTGTCCCCTCTCCCTCTGCGCGGCGTACCTTCTCCCAGCACGTATCTGTCGAAGGGAAGGTAAGTCGCTCGGAGAACGATGCCAGATTTCCCTCGCGATCACCGAGTCACCTTAGATGCAGAGTTGAATCGGCAAGGGACCCGTGGAGAGACGCGCGTTCCTATCAACCGTCGGGATGCATCGCACGCACACCCTCTCTCGCTTCGTTCTGTACCAGTGTGTTTACGTCGGATTGCACGCGCACGATGGGAGATTTAAATGTCACGTAAAACGCGTCCCCAGCGCCACCGGCAGGCCTGACGGAAGTGGCTTTACCGGATGCTGACTTTTCGAGGGAACGCACGCGAATCGACGGCCACGTTTATAGGTTAACCGGCGGTGGCCCTCTCTTTCCATCCTTCGCCCCATCTTTTTCCTCACGCAACCGCGGCAGGGTTTACGAACTTATGAAACAAACGCGAGCGAGCAGCCGCGAGGGAACGAGGAGGAGGAGGAGGAGAGGAGGAGAGGAGAGTCAAAGGAATCGCGGCTATCTTTGCGAGAAATTGCAAAAGTTGCAGCGGGACTTTAATTGTCGTTTAATGGGAAAAGCGAGCGTTAAACGCGAGCGGCGGGTATCGAGTTGGCGCATGTAACCGGCGTTGCATAAGGAGGCTTATCTACGTGAAAGTTATATTAAAAAATAACTCAGCGAGTCCGTTAGGAGGTCGAAAGCATTGTTCGCGGCGAGCGATGCTCGCGAAGAAACTCGCCGGACGAGTACCAAAGCACGCGTTAAGACTAATTAACCTTATCAAGCGGTAAAGTTTCCCGCGGAATCGCTCGGCTACAACTTCGGCCAATCTCGTTCTATCGATATTGCGCAACGAGACTCGCCTCTCTCTCTCCGATTCGGCCAATTCGACACGCCGTTCGAACAACGCACCGTATTAATCCTAACGGTTAATCCATCAACGTCCACGTCGATCTTCGGCTAGTCGGAAACTAGTCCCTGTTCGCTGGGACACTTCCTAACTCTTCCTTATTTGCTTTCATTCGTCTAATCGATCCGACGTCGCTCCGCGCTAATCGCCAGAGAAACTTGGTATTAATAATCCCGAAACTCCGGCTTGCCCTCCGTTCGACGCAATTTCCCAGATCAGCCTAACCACGGGCCACGCTAATCGCCTTAAACCTGGAATTAATAATCCTTGCACGTTCGCGACTCGCCTCCTCGATTTCACCGGTTCCTCGCGGGGTATCGAAAATTTTCTCGGTTCCTCAGGGGGAAAGTTTCGACTCGGTTCACCCCGACCACGCGATCGCGGGCCCTTCCTTGGTAATTGCTTCGAAGCAGTTGCTCCTCTCCGCTCCACTCCGCTCCGTTCCGTCGACGAACGCTTAGGACATTACGCAAAACGTGTTTGGCCGCGCGCGTTACGAGGTAACGGTTCAGCGAAGCGCGCTCGATGGAAAATCCTCCGATGCTGCCCGATTCCCGATTTTCCACACCCACGTCACGGCCGAGTTTCGCGCTTTTTCACCGGCTTCCACTCGTTTCACGTTCGCTCGAAAGCTTAACACCGATAACCATCGTCGTCGACCGCCGTTGGAAGTTTCATCGATGCCTCGAAGCCGGAAATAAACAGAAATTTCGAATAGCCCCGTTGACCTCGTAGTTTCCGCGAATGTTTCGAGAGGCGGAAGAAATTTTCCTCGTTCCTCCGGTGGAATCGGAGGCAGGCAGGCGGTTGAAACGACTCGTCGCGAGGATCGTGGACCGCGAAAGCGTGTAATCGGAATGGGAAGAATAGAAAGTCACGCGGCGGGACGTAATTCTTGTAAATCTAGTGGCAGCATCGGTACCGTTACCGGACCCGCCCCGACCATCGCTACCGACCCACTCGAATAAGCGCGTGGCGTTAATTTAAAAGTTAGCTCGGAAGAAATTTCACGTGGACGCGGGACGAGTGTTTGGAATAACGAGAAACATTCTCTCGGTCGGTTTAATTCCGCTGCGAGAAAATTAACTACGCTCCGCGGAAACGCGAAAGGAAGGAGAAAGGAGCGGGGCGGAGAGGAGAGGAGATAAAAAGACCGGCAAAGTATCCGGGAGAGAATCGCTTGGCGTGGAATCAGCTGCAGGAGATGCGGCTCCGTAGGCTGAAACCGTAGCCGGTTTACCGCTACGCCCGACACACATACTCGTTCCGTCCAATTGGAACGCGTTGGTCGCGTGTTCCCGCTAATAATGGTCAATTGATAGGTTATCGCGAGCGGTGGCGTACGGACGCTGCCCGGTATTAAATATTCGAAGCGAGGATAGGCGAATCCCGTCCGTTCATCCTCCTATTGTTCTTTCGCCACGGGGTGAGGTCGCGGGGGTCGTCACGGCGGTCGTCGCGTATCGCGGCTCGCGTCCGGCAAACAGGACAAAGCCTGTGTTTACGCGGTTCCGATTATCATTCGCGAATGCTGGAGCGGGAAAGCCGATTCGCGGTTATCTAGTTTCTCCGCTCCGCGTTTCGTCGCTTTTCACTCCGGCGCGGCGTCGGAGATTCGCGCGCGAACCAGCGGCTTTCGCTGGCGAACAGGACTCGCGGAGGAGAGGAGGGAAACAGGAGGAGGAGGAGGAGGAGGAGGAGGAGAAGAAGAAGCGGTCGTGGGTGTCGGTGGAATGGGACGAGCGAGAGGAAGAAATAGGTTGGGCTGGAACCGTTCGTTTCGGTTACACGGTTCGACGTGTCATTCGATAGCCGTCGCGACGCCGGGAACGCGGAAAAGAAAAAAAAAAAACGGGGAAATCGGCGGAAGGAAGGATGACTATACGGGGTTGGATATCGTTTGCCGGTGGCTCGCGCGGAAGTTTACCGCGACGACCGGTGGACGGAGTCGGTTCTGCGGTGCACCGTTGCACGAGCAAACGTTTCGCGTGACGCCATTACCACGCATGTGGAAAGCTTCCGCAAATATCGCCCACCTTTTCCTAGACTTCGACATATCGCCTGGCTTTGACCGAGCGACCACCCTGCCGTGTCCATCGCCGTGTCCATCGCCAGAGGTCCTTCGAGGTCCCTCGTCGTTATCGCGGTGCTTTTCCTCAGCCGCGAAAGATTCCGGTCCCTTGCGAAAAGGGGAAACGCAATTATCCGCGGGAAATATCCGAGTGGATCTCCTTTGGAAGTTATCGGCGTGGGAGGAGCGAGGAAAAAGGGATTGGAGGATCGTTAGACGAAATATTCGCTAGCCGTGTGGAGTGGCTTAAGACACACAGGGTCCTAAGAACGTCGCGAAAGAACGAACCAGGCCGGTGAACATTGACGATGATTTATCGCGCGAGTTGGCCATCGCGTCTTCCGGCTTCCACTCACGCGCGCGCTTCTCGGGGAAATTTTTCAGGAACAACTTCTTAAGGAGACGTTTAAAGAATTGCCGCCTCCCCCTTATTCGCTTTACACCGGTGTTTTCGCGCTCGGCCAAGTGCCACGTAAATTTCCCACCGCCCGCTCGGTACTCCCGCGATTAGCGGTGGCTTGTAAAATCGCTGCTCCGCGACATCTCGCAAAGTTTAACGCTCTTCCCCGGTCGAAGCGTCTCCGAAATCGAACTTCACCCCCTGAAATTGCGAATCGGATCGTATCGATCGCGAAAGACCGAGGCTCTGCTCGCCTTTGACTCGCGTATCCCGCGTTATCCGCGAACAAAGATCCCGCGTGACAAAGATGGGGAAGACGAGTACCCCCCGTCCCGTTCGCGACTATTCTTTGAACCGACATCGACGACGACAACGGCGGCGTGGTACGCTCGGCAGGAAAATCCGAGGAACGCGGGATCCGAGAGGACCGAACACCCGCGGAGCCTATTCGAAAAATTAATCCCGTTCCCCGGGCGTTTTTCTTCCTTTTTCCAGGAGTAGGATCGATCGGCCGTGAGGACGAAGAAGAGCTGCCGATCGAGGAAGGCAGGAGTCGGGGAAAAAAGGCTGAAAGCTCGGGAGGAGGAGGAGGAGGGTCGAAAGGTTGAGCGACCTACGGAGGAGAAAGAAGAGAAAGAGGACGTGGCGGAAGCACGTTCGTTGGCGGAGGAAGAGGAGGAAGAGGAGGAGGAAGAGGAAGAGGAAGAGGAAGAGGAGGGGGAGGAGGAGGAGGAGGAGGAGGAAGATCGAAGGAGGAAAGGAGATAGCGGAGGAGAGAGGAAGAGAGATGAGCCTGGTGGGTGACTCGCAAAGTGCGGTGGTCGGCTGTTCGACGAAAGGGAGATAGCGCCATTAGTTGTTGCTGGGCCGGAGAACGTCGAGCCGATGCGCGCTACGGCCCTGGCCGTCGACGAAGAAGGGGAAGAGGCGGAGGAGGAAGAAGAGGAGGAGGAGGAGGAGGAGGGCAGAGGTGGGCACAACGGGGCCCAAAGGGCCGCGATGTACCCCTTGAGGTGGAGGGAACGTGGTCCTGGAATCGGGACACCCCTGATCTTCTTCCTGGTCTTCGGTTGCCTTTCGATCGTTGCCGTTGCCTCGCCTCTTCGTCCCGTGTCACCACACACAGGTGAGTCACGCTCCATTCCGGATGTCTCCTCTCGTCTCCTCCACTTTTCCCATCGTTTACCACCCGCCCGCTAATTTCCCGGTTCGTTAACGCGCTTCCACGAACAACGCCGCCATTTCTCCCTTTTTCACCCGCGGCTGTTCCACCTGCTATCCGCGATCGTTCCGACAGCCGGTTCCCGATTAACCTCGTCGTCCCGCGAGTCGCGGAGCTATCGGCAACGACTCGCGCGCTTCTCGCAACCGGTATCCGCGACTCGTGTAACTGAAACCGATTCGACGGAGATAGCAGCGAAGGTAGAGAAATGGGGGGAGAGAGAGGGAGTCACGTTCGGGACGGGACGGTTTTTCTCGTATCGCGAGACGCGACTTATCTTGGCCGATAACTTAACGAGGCTGGAAGGGGCCGCGGGCTAGGACGATACCGATTCTCGATGGAAAATCCGATAGAAAGTGTCCGTTGTAGGGTGGTCGGATTGGAACTCGCCGCGGGCCAAGGCATCGATAACGAGCCAGGGTAATTAGATTATCGGAGGGTGTTGCGTAAGCTGTAAGCCGCGCGATGTGGCCTGGAGAACGCGAGAAGAGGTGCCCGTTAAACTACGCCGGTGCGCGACTCTGCGCGACGCTTTAATAGCAGTCAACACTCCGTCGCGTTTCCCGAGTGTGTCCTTTGTTCTTGATCGGTACTTACCGGGCCAACAATGGACACGCCACTTGGAGTAGCACTCTAATCGCGAGTGCACTCCCCTGTTTCTTTCTCCGTCCTATCTCCGATGTATCGGCCGAGAAACGTGCGAGCGGAACGTTCCCTCGCTGCTCGTGCTCGGTCGCGCGGCTCCGAGCTGGAAAGCCGATTTCCGGTCAAAAGCTTCTTCCCGGAGTTTACGCGCTCGTCTCTCGCTCTTCCTCCACGCGAGGGATAATCAAACCGAGTGATTCGCCTTGAAACTCTGGCTCGGTTCCACCCACGAACTCGTCTCGTTCGGCGAAAACGACTCTGACGAAATTCACGGTCCACTCCCGCCGCCACCAGCACCGTCGCGATAGCGAAAGTCCAACCCGAGCTTCGGATTTTGCAACGTCTTAGGCGGTTTCTCTTTGTCGTTTGCCGATTTCGCCAAAAGGCCGAGTGGAGAGAGAGAGAGAGAGAGAGAGAGAGAGAGAGAGAGAGAGAGAGAGAGAGAGAGAGAGAGTGAGATAGAGATGGAGAGGGAAAGGAGATCGGGTTAACAGGATATTCCGCGCGATTCCGGATTTCACGGGACGTTTTCTACCCCGTTCGAGGATGTCTTCGCTCTCCTCCCTTTCCTCCCGCGACCCTTTTACCTTTGCGAATGATAAGTCGGCTAATGAAACGATATTGCCCGTCTGTTTCAGGTATCACGCACGGCTCTTACATCGGCTATTACGAGGTGGCCTCCTATGATACCGCGGCCTTGAGACAACATCGTAACCGGATGCGTCGCGATGTCTCCGCCGCGGTCGACAATCAACCTTTGCTGCTGCAGCTGAAAGCGCTCGACAAGTGAGTCTCTTTCCCTTTCTCTCTCTCTGTCTGTCTCTCTCTCTCTCTCTCTCTCTCTCTCTCTCTCTCTCTCTCTCTCTCTCTCTCTCTCTCTCCGTTTCTCCCGGGTAAAAGTAACCTACGTGCCTGATAACTAGCGCGCCGGGTCACGACACATTTTTTTCCCCACCGAGCAAATTGCCACGCGAAACGAACAGCGAGGTTAAAGGATTCCTTAACGAATTACCGCGGCAGGCCGCGACCTCTCTCCTTTCTTCCGCTGCCGGATCAAAGCCGGCTCTCCTCTCCTCTCCTCTCCCCTCCTCCTCCGCGACTTTTCCTTGCCCTACCGTCTCCCTTGAACCTCGCGGTTCCCGGCCAGAGTTTCCTCTCGTTACGAATTTTTCGGCACTTAAAGCGAGATTACTTCGTTACGAACTACGCTGGCCGAGATATCTCGGTGGAATACCTACTTCTTTTCGAGAACCGACCGCGTACGTCCGTCCGAGGAAAGTAGCACGCGCGATTATTCGAGCCTCGAGGAAAGACGAGATTTCGGTCGCGTATCAAACTTCCTCCCTCTCTCTATCTTTCTATCTCTCTCTTTCTCTCTGCTCGTCTATAGAGGTAATCGCATCGGTGTTCTTACGGCGTGTCGTTCGGTCAGGTCGATATGGTTGGAAGCAATTAAGGTCAAGATCGCGTAGAATCCGTAACGCCGGGGGTGCGTGCGTGTGCGTGCGCGCGCGAAGGGTAGATTAACGGTGTTACGGGATACTTGGCACTATATCAAGCCGGGAAACAAAGCTTTCCCGACATTTAGAAGCGATACACCGCGGAGATAATAGAATTCCCCTTTGTTTCCGCGGAATTACGTTACATTTGCTTTCCTGAATTTCCCTTAAATGAAATTAATTACGCCACCGGACAATATAAATTTGCTCGCGTAAGCGTTGCGAAGACAGGTGTTCCCGGGCAATTTGTAACCGCTTCTTTTATCCGCCGAGCCGGGAATAATCCGCGTATTTTTTCCGGCCGCGATTAAAAAATCGTTAACGCGCCGCCGCGTTATCGATGCTCGCGATTATCCCGGGATTACTTCGAATTTTCGCCGCGACGCTTTTCCATTCGCAGCGCTAGATCGGCCCTCGATCGCGCCGCGGCTCCCGAAAACGATTAATTAACGGAATCCGGTGTTTTCCACGGTTCCGCGTCGAGTTCCCGCTGTTTTTCCCCGCTCGGCCGAATCATCGCCACGCCGGATGTAAACTCCTAAATCCTCCCGGCGTCCCGTGTTTTCCCGATAAACCAGCTTATCCAGTTTTCCCTGAATAATTTCTTACCCCCGCCGAGCCGAAAGACCAATTACCGACTCGTCGATCGCTTAATAGCAATTACGGGGATCTATTTACGCGCTGGCGGACGGGAGAGAACGACGGGGAAAAAGAGCCGCTGCGGTGCTTTGATCTTCGCTCGATTCCAGCTGAAACCGGCCGGTTGTCCGACGGTTAATTAAATTTCAGTCGCGAAGGACGCGCGCGGCCAGAAACGAAATTGCCTTTCGTCATGAATTCGATCCGTTTTCGGACCCCACCCACCCCCTGTCTCTCTTCATCGGTCCCGGCCGTTCGAGTTTCGCATAGTCCGCGTGCCGCGGCAGAATCCTCGCTTTGCCCACGCGACCGACGACAACTCGCTGGCTGCCGCGCGAAAATTCCCGCGAAAATTCCCGCGAAAATGCCACGCGAAAATTCTCGCGAGCTCCGGTGGGAAGAAGCGCGGATCAGCGGCTGAAAGGTCTCTCTGTGTCTGCCAGCCGAGTGAATAACCCAGCGACGGGGCGTTCGTCTCTTTATGTAAATCGGTCGAATTCACGGCAAGCAATAAAATGTAAAGCAGAGAGGGAGAGCGGTAGGTGGGCCCGTTCGTCCCCGATGTCGTACCAACCGTGCCTCCTCTTTTTCTTTTCCCAACCCCTCCTCCTCGCCCTCCGCCTTTCCACCCTGCTGCACCTGGTACAAACTGGCAAGATAATGGCGCGGGGGTGAGGGTGCCGCGGGAGCCGTGTTCCTCGGACGCGACGCGACGCGACGCGACGCGGTGGCACGCGCCCTTTATACCTGTCGACGTAGAACCACGCGAGCCGAAACTGGCCGTGCGACGTTCGGTTTGGTCGCTTCGAGGAATCGACCGCCGCCAGGCTTTGCCAGTTACACATGGTCGGCGACGCGTAGCCGGCCGTGTGTAATATTATCAAGAATATACGTTAAAATGTTCAACCTGCTTTTTGTTCCGGCCAAGTGTACCATTACACGCGCCAGGAACACGCGTCTGACCGCGAATTTATTCGCTTCCATCGTACCGTGCATCGCGCGTGTATTTATTCGGGGTTGGGGAGGTTTCCGCTCGACCAGCGGAAACGTGGCCGATGGAAACGAGGATGGGAAAGTGGATTTTCGAGGCTTCCTCGAAGGATCACCCTGTACAATCGCATTCCTCGCGCACGAGCCTTCCGAATATAGCCACGGCCAGTCGGCCGGATGGTTGAGATCCAGTTTTCCAGCACGTGGGCACAGGTTGAATTCAACCAACGCGTGTCGCGCACACGCAAGCGTCTAATGACCGACGCGAAAGGCAGGATGGAAAAGCGATTCGCTTCTCCACGGAGACGTCCGCGACATAGGCCAACGAATAAACCGGCATTATTAGATTGCTCGTTTCGTCCGCGGAAAATCGGATTCGCGGACGGCCGTGTTATTGGATTCGTTACAGGGGATTCAGTCGCCTGACCCTCTAAAAACTTTACGAGAGATCCAGCGTGTCGCTTTGCCGGGATTACCAGCCGATG
>NIJG01000193.1:4555399-4606892 GCA_002201625.1 Euglossa dilemma
CTCGCCGCTTCCTCGCCGCTTCCTCGCCGCTTCCTCGCCGCTTCCTCGCCGCATCCTCGCGCGTGAATAACTCAGGAGAACCGATCGACCTTGACTCGCGGAGACGTCCGCAGGATTAGGAGATAAATCGTCGGTGCAACGATCGGTCCCTCCACGGCCCGGCACTCGGGTTTATGAATCGTTAACGGGACCAATTTCGCGGGACAAAGCTCTCAGCGCGGAGCCGAGCCGAGGAAGGGAACAAGATTCACCGTTATCGTCGCCGACAGCTCGGTATCGAGTTAGGAAAATAATTGCGGCAGATGCGGCGAGAGCGGTACAAGGATCCGCGACTAATTGTCGCTCTTCCGGTGATACCTCGCGTAATACCCGCTCGTACCTCGTTTCTTTATGGTAATGCGCCGTATTAAATTCTTTCCGCCAGACAAAGGAACGGGTAGGAGGATCCTTTCGGCGTCCCTTCCCTCGGCGACCCGGCGCGGAGCGGCGCCGGTCTCACGGAATTCTGTACCGCGATCTCGCGAAAACTCAGCCGGCTACAAAATGACGAATCATTCGAAACTCTTCGCTTCCCCCTTCTCCTCTGTCGTTCGTCCTTCCTTACTTTCTGCTCCTTCGCTTTCGCCCCGTTCCAACGGTTTCCGGATAATCGAATATTTCACCGGAGCACGCGTGTCCCGAATAATCACGGCCGGCTGCGAATTTAATTAAACCTAATCCATTTACCGTGGAATCCGGGATTACCCTGGCGTCGCACTCGTTGCATCCGGTACGCAACGGCTATCGCACCACCCATCCTTCGTCTTGCAATGTCGCCGCGCCGATCCTTTCGCGTTTCTAAATTTAATATTCCTGTTCGGAGAGTGGCGGCGGCGCGGAGCGAAGCGCGACCACGTCGATCCATCGACACCGGTTGTTAGCCGTTAACCGTTCCCATCGTTTGCTCGCTTTCGTCCTTCGACCGTGTACACGCGTTCTCCGGTCGTTCCGAGCGGAGAGCACCGGGGAAGGCCGGATCGCGTCATCGTTCAGGAATCACGCTGAATCACGACAACGCGCAACGGGCCTCTCCGATCTAACGTTCTTCCACTCTGGTCCAACGACACCGTCGCTATTCCACGTTTCCCGATGACTAGCGAACGGCCGTCAGGCTATCCTTTACCATTGACCCTGTCTTCTCCTCGATACGATCGTTCGATTAACCGTCGAACCGACCATTTCGGGCTGGCCGAACTCTCAGCTGACGGTCGAAAGGTTAACCGTCCACTCGTTACCGTAAAGCTTCCCTTAATCGGTCCCGATTCGTTCTCACGCGATCTTCTCGTAAGGTAAATCTGTCCGAACCGGGAAAGTCGAGACATTGCCGCGTCTCGGACCTTCCGAATATTTTGCACGGTTTTATAACCGGAATTTCTCCTCGTTTCAGACAATGGACGCTACGCCTGATACGAGACAAGGGTCTGTTCAGCAAGGATGCGACATTCGAGAACACCGATGGCCCGATCGCCTTCGACGTGTCGCACTCTTACGTGGGCACCGTGCTGGGTGAGTCTCGTCCACTTGCATTTCCCCGAAATTCAGGCACCAAGTCTAACCACGAGCGAGCGAGCGAGCAGCCGGGGATGGCTCAACGACGGTTTAAGTTCGTTTAAAAGCCGACTTTTTAATTTTAATATGCAATATCGGGCAAGAACAAGCGCCACCTGTCCGCTGCAAAACCCGCCGCGTGTACCAGCGCACACGGGCCGATATTCCTTTCAGAGGAGCACGGCTCGCTCGAAACGGTTTGCGCGTTTTCGACAAGCCGATCGGATCAGCGCGAATTTTCCACTTTCGTTTCGCTGCTCCTCGCTCCCTGGGATTTCGACCCCGTCGAAATTCACGCGCTCCGAACGTTCTCTGAAAAATATATGCTCTCGCAGCGAAGAGGGGCGTGCGGAGCGTGGGGAAGAAAAATAAAAACGGGAGGAAAAATAATGAAAAATTCCTGCGAATCGCTGCGAGGGATGAACGAAATTCATCGTTGCTCGACCTTTCCGGCGAATAATAAATCGCGGACGACGGGAAAATAGAGGGAATCCGAGGGAAACCGCGGGCGAGCGAGTTTCTTGGCTGGTCACCGAACCGATGCAGTTCATTCGCCGGTTGACGTGCTTCGTCGGAAGACGCATAATCCTTGCCCGATTCCCGGCATCGAACCGAGAATCTCATTTCGATCGTCATCCTCCGGAGTCGCGGTCGTTTGGACGACCGCCAGGTCCCCCATTCAAGGTGTACGAGCGAGAAGTCTCGGCCCTCCTTCCTCCCGTCAACCGTCTTCGCGTATCGGGATTTCGCCTATTTTCCATCTTCCAATCCCCGGCGTGGCTTTCCGTTCTCGCTGTATCCGTTCTCGAACGTCCGTCGTGCGTTAATCTAGGAGGTCGGTGTAAGTAATCGGGCGGAAGGACAGGTGGTTCAGAGGGATTCGGCGGTAAGCGATAGGACGAAACGGACGAGTCGGGGCCGTTTAACGAGCACCATTACGGGATCGAGGAGACGAGGATGGGAAGAATGGGAATTATTCGGTGGAAGGAGAAACGGAACTGGCAAGTTCCGCAGTCGAAAGAGTACGCGTCTCATAATTCCGCTCGCTACACGGATACGCAAAGTTTCCATCGTAATCACGTCGCGAGTGTTTCCCCGCGCGCAATTGTTAGCTGAAGTATGCCGGCACATCGAGGTGGAGTCTTAAGCTTGCCCGAGCCTCGACTCGAGTCACGGAAATTTATTCCATTGTCATGGAATGCGGAGAGATGCCGGCGCGGGACGTCGTCGGAGGCGGAGGAAGCGGAGGAAGCGGAGGAAGGAACTCTTTTTCGAGTCGGCGTACGCGAGTTTCCTCCCCTGTCGTACAGCGCGACCGATAAGGAACGAAAATAATTGGAAGCCGCGGAGTGGCGGAAATAAAGCGGAATAACGCGGAATAACGCGGAAGATATGTATACGGCGGCGCATAAAGCAGGGTAACGAGTACGGCGCGGGGCTGGAAATTTCGTTAACTCGGCCAGGGTGGACGAGGAGCACCGGGCCGAATTCCCGCGTGCACGAGAATATGGCAATATCGGAGAGCTATCTGATTCCAGCGCGGCGTTCCACCGGCGAGAGGAACTCGAGTAAGCAGATACGTGTGCCGACGAGCAACGTACGAAGCCCGCAATATAATTTCGTGCACCGAATGAGTTCGAACTGGTCTAACCGCAACCTCGCCACCGCTCGAAACTTGATCGCGTAGAACGCCGTCGACGTCCACGCCGCGCGATCCACGTTTCTCTTCGACCCACTACCACTTCCCTACCTCTACCCGTCGTTATTCCTTTAATAATCCCTCCGCCGAGATCGCGCCGCTTCTTCCCTCGCCGAATTTCCAACCGTTGAATCGGCTAACTTGTTGAATCTCTCCGTATCGCTCCACCTTCCTCTCGCGCTCTTCATCAGCCACCGCTACTAACTAGACCGCTACCAACGGCAACAACTCCCACAGTTTCCATCTCTCGAATGAATTTTTCATCGAGAACGTTGCCTCGTCGACTCAAGTTTGCCAGCAGGCCTGGGACGAATCTTCGAAATTTGCACGAGATAGTTTCGCGATACGGATAAAACGGAGACCGTTCTATCGGGGAACGAAGGAGTTTCACGGAGTAGGTAACTTTTGCGCAAGCCTGTACGACGCAGGGTCCGAAAGAAAGGTCTGCCGTATCTAAGAGGCAACGGTTACGCCTGCCCATGCACGAACGTAAAGCTGCGAGCTGCGGTGTTTTCCGTTTCCAGGAATAAGGCAACTCAATTACGGCGATTCTTCGCGCGGCCTTATCCCGGCGTGCACCGCGTACGCAACAACCGCAATTACTCGATGGCCGGAGAGATCTGCGTCGAGGCGGAGAATAAAACGCGGCGGAAACGCGCCGTTGCGCTGCCTGGAGTCCTCGCGATTCAAAGGTCAGAGATAAATCGCGGGAACGCGCGGCGGTTCCGCGCGGAAAGGACGAAGGAACTCGGCTCGAGAGCGGGACCGATCGCGGATCGTTATCGCTCGCCTCGTTTCGCTCGCGACGCGAACGGACAGCGGTCGGAACGATGTAACAAGGAAGGAACAGAAGGAAACAATGGCTGCGACCGTAGAAGCCAGGAGGAATTGCTTGGCGCGATCGACACGGGCCATAGAGCGATGCAGATGATCTCGCGGATGGCTCGGTAATCGGAAGCTACGGAAGAGATGAAATAATCGCGCGCGTAATAACGTCCCGATGATCGTTTATCGCTGGGTGAAAACGAGCTGGATGCGCGGTAATTGCTCGAATGACACGATGATTAAATTAACTCGACTTTTCGATCGGAGTACACGGTCCCGTGTTTGGTCTCGCGTAGTTCGCCGTGGAACACAGCGGCGCGACGCAGCCGTGCAGGATAACCCGTATCGCTGATAATCCGATTACCGATTAAACTTGCCTAATTGACGGTGTACCCGCGTGTAATTGCGCCGGCCGGAAACAGCCGATTGACGTGCCGCGATAATGGAGAAGCCAGGTTGATGCGTGGCAAGTCACCGAGAAAATTCCAAGCCGAGCCAATCTTCGGTAGCAGCTCGCTCTTTCCGACCGGAATACGCTCCTCCTATCCGCGCCCGTCCACTCGTCCACGGACCACCGGCGACATTTTAATCGACCGAACGCGTCCGATATCGCGGAAAGAGTTTATCCTCGAGACGAGACGATCGAGCGGACCTCAGCCGCCGAGGGAATACCGAATCGACGAATATTCGACCTTGGAGTGGCCGGCTAACGAGCTTCCGCGAGCATCCGATCCGCTTTTTATCCCCGGCCAGTCGATTAATCCCCCTAACTCGGCCATCATCCACGACCAAGGATGAGTTGGCCCGAGTTGCGGCCAGGGTCTTCTGGCTGCTAGCCAGTGTACCGCTCGACGTATTCATAACCGACGTGGTGCTTCTCGCTTCGGAGCTTTTCACACTCGAGGGTTACAAATTACAGGGGCAAAACGCCGGAGATAAAACGCGTGCTTAACGTGCCGGTACTTTGGCTAATTAAGCCGGGATTTAAGGATGGTAGCCGTCGTTCTTAACCTCGTCGTTTCCACTCCAAGAAATTCCTACCTTCCCAACGTCCGCTTCTTCCTGGTTCCACTTGCTTTTTTCCTCTTCTCCGTTGGATTCTCGATCGATGGCCGATCGGTGGCCGATAACGGCGATCGATGCACCGTCCAACTCCAACTCGCGGTCGATCGGGTGAATTTAAACCGCACATCGGATCCGCGATCCCGATTCTATCGGAGAATTCAGAGGAATCAGAGAAGCGATCGCTGTGCGATTTAACGCGACGTCGAAATCAGCGCGATCTGTATCGGTTAATGGAGAAAAACGCGCGAAAGGTGGACCGCGCGCGATCGAGATTGGAAAGGTTATCGGCGGTCCCTGCGTTGTTGGGCCGCGCCGGCCGCTAGCTTTCATTAACGGGTCTGCATTAATTATCGCCGCGGTGATAAATAATTGGCGTTACGTCGTTAACGCGATCCACGTAATTGAATAATTCCGCGGAGTGGAGGAGGGATTTGACGCGCGGCGGAGCGCGTTCCACGCCCAGGCGAAAGAAAATATCAGGGGTTGCGTGCGCGGGCTCGTGCCTCTTCGGCACACGAGATAGAAGAGGCGGGGGTGGGTGGATAAAATTATCCGTCGACTCGGTAAGACGCACGGGAGCGGAACTCGCGCGCGACGACTACTTTTTCCGGGCTCGCTAATTGCACGAGACAAAGGAGATGCGGCCGGGTCAGCGTGCCCCGTTTCGTCGATACGCTCGCGGGACGATCAAATTAATTAACGTCCATCCCGGGGTTATGACTAATTAAAAAGAATCGCGAGGATGAAACGGAGGATGAAAAAGTAGCGCAAGGGGGCGGAGGGTGGCCGGGCGGGCGAGAGACAGAGAGAGCGAGAGAGAGAGAGAGGGAGAAAGGGCGAGAGAGACAGGAAGAGGGACGGTTTTAAAAGGTAGCCATGAAGCGCGTGAAAACGGCGTAGAACGATGATTCGAATCAATGCACCGACGATTGGGCGTAATTCGATTGTTAATCAATAAAACAAGTTCGTTGAGCATATTCTCCGTGTGTCTGGCGGCCGGCGGATGTGTTTGTCGCGCTCGCGCGCCGCGCGCATTGTTCGAGTTTTCACGATTCCGCGTGCGGACCGGTCCCGCTAACTGTTCCCCGGCTAAATTGGATTTTCCCGCTAACGAGCGCCAGAGCTTTTCTCCGTGAAAGCGGCCGGTTGGCTCCGTGAAAGCTCCTCCGCTTCCACACCCCCGCCGAGTCCCACCCTCTCTCCTCGCTCTTTTCGCTTCTCCTTCCGCTCCTCCTTCCGTTCCTCCTTCCGTTCCTCCTTCCGTTCCTTCTTTCGCTTCTCTTTCACCGATCCCAATCATTCTACCCCCCTCTCGCTTCTTTCTTTCTTCCTCTACCTTACACCACCTTGCATCCCTCCGATATCCTCTTTTCCTTTTCTTCCTCTCGTCTTTTCCTTCGCCTTCTCTTCTTCCTTTTCTTCCTTTCCTTCTTCCCTTTTTCCCCCCTCTTTGTTTTTCCCCCTTTCGCTATGCCCAGCTTCGATCCGCTTTGCGACCGAAGCTCCGTACCCTGACCGTCGCGCCTCTTCGGGGCTGAATGAAATTAAATTAGACCGGATTCCAATAATTCGTATTTAGCCTTGGAGTAGAATATTTCCTCTAGACTCTTAATTGGAGAAGAAAGGGGGTGATTATTCTTTTTTCCACGGAGTTTACGGACAACCCGCCGGCAGCGAACACCGACGTCTCGGACGATTTAATTAAAGTCGTGTTCCTCGCCGAGGCTCGCGCTCCGGCCGGAAGCGTAATAACGAATTTCTGTCGAATTTAATCAAAGGTAAGGGCCGATTATTCCTTCGCCCTTCGAGGTTCGATCCCCCATCGGCCCGTACTAGGCTTCCAAACGAACGCGTCCCGTTCCGCGCGATACCGAAACGGTATCGAGCCTTCGTTCCTTTTTCCCTTCCTGATTAAATATGAAGCGAAAAATCGCACGGTCGACGATTCTCCGATTGCCGGGAAAATCTCGGCACGGTATCTTGGAAATCGCGTGAAATACAACCGAATCGGACGGGGTCTGTTGGAGTTAACTTAAATCAGGTGGGATCACCCACGGGATTCGGTCGATCCGCGACACGGAATATCGAATAACTCGGGAAGAAGGGAGGATTCTTTCGCCCGCTTTTCTCCGTCCTCCTCTACCCCCCCGAATCGAAGCGAATTAACCGGACTGTTCTCTCGTCGACGTCGGAGGAACTTGGCGGAGGCCGCCGAGTGGAATATTGCACCCGAGTCTCTGGCCCCCGAGAAATAGGTCAATTACGAGACGGGAAGAGTTCGGAGCTGATTTTAACGCGGAGAGAACGTAGCCGAGCGGTACGCGGCGCGGAATCGCGGAGACTCGGCGGTGAAAGGGGGGCAGAGGGAGAGAAAGAGAGAAAGGACGAGTCTAGCAGCAGTGTGTACGCAAGGTAACGGACCACGGTATCCTCGTTGACGTGGTCGTCGCGAACGACGAACGCCGTGGCGAAACTTTTCTAAGGATGTCCGATTCGACTAGTTATCCTTGAAACAGTTCCCTCGCTGCAGAATCTCTCTCCGTCCCTCTCGCTCTCCCTATTCTTTTCGTCCCTATTCTCTCGCTGATTATGCGCCGTTGCACAATATTATCGTTTATCTTGCACTTTCAGCGGTGAAACAACGCCAGCCGAGCGCTCTCGAATTTGCTTCTCGCTATGGAGACAACGAGGATACGGTATTGTTTGTATTATGTATTAGCTTGGCCAGAAAATTCAGCTGGTTTCCTTCGGAACCGAAGCGAAAAGGGAAACACCTTTCTTTCCTAAGTGGTTCTCCTGGTATCCCGCTCCATCTTTTCCGATATCTTGAAAAACCGTCGCAACGAACCCCCGATTGTTTTTTCGATAATGTGGCAACGGCGAGCGGGCTGATGAGACACCGTGCACGAGGAGATCGGATGAACGGATATTTCGGCGCCGAATGTTTGGGATACGTGAGAAAAGCATGATCGAAGAAGAAAGAATCTAGAATGTTTAGGATACGTGACAAAAGCACGATCGAAGAAGAGAGCACGAGTATGATGAAAGGAGGCGGAGTGCAAGGTTTAAATAATATAATATTCGGTATTCAGAGTTCGATTTTCAGTATTCAAGAGTTAGCGTGCGAGTGTTCGGTTGTTACACCCATTCGCTGGCAGAAAAATTTACAGCGTTTTGCTTTAGTCGTTTAATTATTTTAAAGGTTTCAGGCATAGCGTAGTTGGCGGTGAATGGATTAAGAAACGATTAGTTATCATTTTCGATAAACCGCTATTATTTATTAAAAAGACTTCGTTTCCGTTGTTCATCCAGCACACCCAAAATTTGGTCTCCAGTAGCAAAATTCTACGATAATTAGACGATAGAGATTCTTTTAGACAGCTCCGGAGGCGCGACGCGCTTTTCATATTTTCCGATTTACCCGGGTCGATTACTCGTCGCTCCTGGACGTACGGTGTTTCGCGTAAGTCGCCGGGGTTAACGCGGATCCTCGGGTTTGGCCTGCGTCGGCCACCTCGTGGAAGAGCTCGTGGAAGAGCTCGTCGATTACCCGGCGAAACTCGTCCGAGGGGAATCGACGTCTCGACGCTTAAACCGCCGCGCGAAATTGGATCGAATTAGCCGGCTTTGGTCCGTGGAAAGAAAAATCGAAGGAAGAAAGGAATTCGAGGACCCTCGATTTCCTTTCGCTCCCCGGGGACCGTTCGCCGCCCCTTTTCCGTCATCTTCCGCCAGACGATAAAAGGAACGTCCTCGATATACGCCCCGATCGACTCCGCGCCGCCGATCAGTATCCTCTTCCCCGAGAATAACGCCGCGTACGTGTCCACGGTGTCTCGATCGAGATGTCCGGCCGCATCCTTCCTGTTGATCCCTCTGTTTTCCCCGCGTCCTAGCATCCCGAGCCGCTCTTTGCGTAACTTCAGCCGGCGTAATCGAATTGCGAAGACTTACGCCGAGATTTTAAGACTTCTTACGTCGCCTAAGTCCCTCGAAGGTGAATTTATTTGACTTTCCACGCCGTCTATCCGCCGATTTCCCTCCGGTTTCCCGCTTAACGCGTCAACGCGTTTCCAGGGCCATTTTTCGGCGATCCAGAAAAACATTTTGTACGCGTAAGGTATAAAGCTGTTTCGTTGCAAATTGAAACGCGAACTTTGTTAATTCCTCGAAGCATCGATCGAGTCGAGGAAAGTTGTAAACGCGACATCTCGTCGGCCGTACGCGATGCGTTAAGAAAGGACTCGAATAATTGCAATCGTATTCCCGGCAAACTCGATCCCGAGCTGCTCCGTTTATTCCCTCTACTCGAATTTACCCGTCCACCTTTATCCTCTCACTTTTCTCGTCCTTCTCCTTGGCCGCGCGAGTTTCGACGGCGCTTTTAAATCGCGGCCGGGTATTTTTCATCGCGCGGAATCGAGGCGAGACCGGAAGGACTCGGAAGACTTAACGATATCGTTTCATAAACCATTTCGTGCGCGGCACGTTCGTTTTAAATGGATTTCACGGTGGAACTGTGCGCGCTGCCAAAGTTCAATATGTGGCCCGAAAAAAAAGAGAAAGGAGAAAAAAAAAAAAGGAAAAGGGAAAAGAGGAGGAAAAAACGGGCTAGCGCCACGCGGCTGCATCGCCTGTTCTTTCTCTGCCGCGATTGGAAAAGCGAGAGAGGATCCGGCGAGGAGAGACTGGCGCGTGTTGGTGCTCCAGACCGGGAGAAAAATTTTTCCGGATGTATCGCGGGCTAATGAGCATACCCGCCCCCTCGCCCCGTCATCCCTCTTCCTCGCTTCCCTCCTTTCTCTCCCCTCTTTTCCACGCTCAATTGCCGGCATTCAAGGGGAAATTTTCGATTCTCGCTTAAATGGTAATTTCATCCGACCGTAGTTCCGCATCAGGAGCTGGATCGTTTGAGCCGGAGAACCCTTTGTTCAATCGTTTCCTTTGTTCGAGGGGTATCGATTAGCATGAGGGGCGAATTTACCTATCCCCGATTCCCGTCCAGGGATTTAAAACACTTAATTGCAGGGGAAAACCTTCGGATAATTCTTTCGTTCTTCCCTCGATCGCGCAGCGGGTTAAGAGCGAAGGGGTGGAGACGGGGTTGGAATTCGGGCTACCGTCTAATCGTCGATTAACCGACCGAACTCGAACCTCCCGTTTCCGTGGCTCATGGTTCCCGTTCTGGTTCCCGTTCTGGTTCCCGTTCCGGTTCCGGTCCTGGCCAGAAATTCTCCCGCGAAACGCCGCCGCGATCGCGTATCGTTCGACGAGTCACGAAGAAAGTCCGAGTAATTACTCGCGAGCGAGAAAACGCTCGGAACGCGGAGGGCGGGGGGCAAAAAGAGGGTACCGTGCGGCAACCAATTACGGTGAATTATGTCAAGTGTACGCGGTGCGCCACGTGCTTCCATTTCGACTTTTATTTCCACCGCCTCTCTTTCTCTCTGGCGATTAAAAATTACCAGACGATTCGAGATCGCGATCGCACCGAATCGACTTGGCGGCGATGAAAGTTCGACGACCCAGTTTTTCCTGCCGTAGACACGAAAGGGGGTGTGGTTAGAAACGCGCGTCCGGAAATTATGAAATCGTGGAAACGGTGTAATTCCCGAGGAAGGCGACGGCTATGACGGAAATAGATAGCTCTCTACCCTACTTTCTTCCTTCCTCGCCGCGGCTCTCGCTCGCTTTGTCTCATCCCCCCGCCCCGAGACAATTTTCGATTCGAGTTTACCTCGGAAATCTATCGCTTCACTCGGAAGCAACGCCGTCGACCAAGCTGCAGACGCGAAACGAAGTTATCCCGAGTTCCCTCCGTCTAAATAGAGGACCATTCGCTCGATTTCCGTGCGAGCACACGATTACGCGCGCAAACCCTCCTAGTCGATCGTCCACACCTTCCCTCGCGAGATTCTCTCCCACGCTCCTCGTTCCCGGCGAAAATGCCGGAATCGCTTCTTTCTCCTTACCGGAGAAACTTTCGAGAATTACGTCTGGAATCGAGATCTCGGACGAGAACAGGCGCGGTTGCAAACGCGAGGGTCGCGAATTTCCGCGAGGGTGGACCAGAAGGGGAAGAAATTCCCCAGCGTGCCGCTTATTTAACGCGGCGCGATGTTTCGCGAGGAAGGAAAGGATATCGCGGCGAATTCATCGTTCATCTATCTCTCGGCGAGATCCTCGAGATCCTCGAGATCCCGTAACCGTTTCTCTTGGCATTTACAGAGGACGAGAATGCTATGGTGCAGGGTATCGTGACGGAGGACGGCCTGTTCGATGGGACGGTCGTCACCGGATTCGAGGAGTATTACATCGAGCCGACGAACAGATACTTGAACAAGGACGAAGACACGTCGCCGCCGTATCACAGCATAGCGTATCGAGTCTCGGACGTGTTAACGCCGCGCAGATCGTTGCCTTGCGCCAGTCATCGATTGCGTCAATCTTCTTCTCACGATTCCACCGAAAGGTGAGTACCTTCTTCCAACGCAGCGATAGCATCGTCCTCGGAAGCGTGAATCATCGGATGACACGCTGCGAACGGAGAGGATCGCGAGGAAGGACGCGCGGAGATTTCCAGCCCTCGGTTCGCTAGACGTTCCCTCGTTAATGTAACAGGATAGCGCGTGCTGAAACAACCCGAGCAAATCGCGTTACGTTAACCGAGGATGAAAATGTATCTAACGAGAGACAGCTCCGTTGCCGAAATGTCTGCGCCGTCTGAGGTTTATCAACTCGGAACACCGGCTGCTCCTTCCTCGAGCTAATTTCGTTACCAGTTCCTCTGCCGCGTTCTACTATCCGTAGGCATACGTTCCGGCCGCGGCGCACCTAGATATAACGAGCTTTAAACCGCGAATCTTCAAACGTTCCCGGACGAATCGCTGGTAATTAGGCGAAACTGCGCGAGCAGAGAATACACCTTCGTCTCGTCGCGAGTTGCCGGTGATCGCGAGACTCGCGGCACGGTTATGCAGATGCGGTTTTATTGTTGCAGGGCCGGCAACCACGGTTACGGGAACGACTCACGGACGCTTTACGAACCTCTGCTAGGCGAGAGGCAGGCCTTCTACTCGAAGGAAAACGGCGCACGTGTTTTAACCTCGGACAGAGATAAGACCTCGGCGCGTATGGAAACGTGAGTGTCCGCTAGCAGGAAGAAAATGCTCCTTCCAACTCGCTTCGTTTCCCTCCGTTTCCGTTCACTTTCCGCCCCGCGGCGGCGTAAAAATCGCGGGACGGCTAAGCCGTTGAGAAATTCTCCACCGGTGGGTTTTTCCGGTTGCAGGAGCAGCGACGGAGATCGCGTCGCGAGACATCTGCAGAAGCGTGCCACCGTGGATCCACGAAAAACCACCTGCATGCTCTATCTCCAGGCGGACCATCAGTTTTTCGCGAGGTACGGCACCGAGGAGGCCTGCATCGAGGTGATGACCAGACACGTGCAGAGGGTGAACTCGATCTATAAGCATACCGGTAAATCTCGAATATCTCGAATCTCTCGGACCCGATATCCTCGGGGCTCCGCCGCGGAGAGTGAGTGAGAGTGAATTCGTTGGCAGATTTCAACCAGGACGGCAGGCCGGACAATATCAGCTTCATGATAAAGCGCGTGAAAGTTCACAGCGAGGACGCGCTCAGGGATCCGAATTATCGATTCCCCGGCAACTACGGCGTGGAGAAATATCTGGAACTGTTCTCCGGTAAATAAATCTCGCGGTATCGTAAACGTAACGATATCTCGCGGAAGACCAGCCGATGGTTGACCGCGTCGCGAGCAGGCAGAGATCGATCTTTCCACCGATTACAAATCCCTCCGCTGTTCTCGTTGGTTGCAGAAGAGGATTACGACGCGTTCTGCTTGGCTTACATGTTCACGTACCGGGACTTCGAGATGGGAACGCTGGGACTGGCCTGGACCGGTGACCTGAAAAACGCCGGCGGTGTTTGCGAGAAGAACGGGGTAAGTCGATCCGTAGGTTCGCCACGCACCGAGGGTGGTACACGGAGAGAGGATGATAATCCCATAACGATCTTTCCGAAACGACGCGATCGCTCGGACGCCCTGTGAAATGTACGATCTCTGAACTTTGCAGCACTACCGCGGCAGCATGAAGTCGCTGAACACCGGAATAGTGACTTTACTGAATTACGGGAAGCACGTACCACCGGCCGTTTCTCACGTCACTTTGGCCCACGAGATCGGCCACAACTTTGGTTCACCGGTAGGTCGCCCGAATTTACTATTGCGCGCAAGGGTAGCCTCGTTCTCGCTTCTAGATGAGATAGCACGATACCGACGCAAGCCGTTAATACGTTTCTCGTGCTAAGTAGAGAGAAAGAGGAGTTTGACGTTAGCATGTTTTTCTAGGACTGTCGATACGCGAGTAACACGAGGCGCCACTTTACTTTGTTTCAGCACGATCCGGAACAATGCACGCCCGGCGGAGAGGATGGAAACTTCATTATGTTCGCTCGTGCTACCAGCGGCGACAAGCGAAACAATAATCGTTTCAGCCCGTGTAGCTTGAGTGCCATAAACCCAGTTTTGAATAGCAAAGCTCGTTCTCCGAAGGGTTGCTTTACTGGTCAGTCTCTGGCTCGTTACTTTTATGTCCTCGTCGAATATCGAATATTCTCCGAGAGTATGATCGCCTGTTATCGGCCCCGGGCTCACCCAATCCAAACTTATTTAACGCAGCGATATTCGCGCCGAATATCTATTCTGAATAATAGTCGAAACTTTCGAGTTACCATTTCCTTCGGCGATAAAGTTTCGCCTGGCCCGCTCCTCGCTTTTACCGCTATCTCGCACTAGGACTAAAAACTCGCAGTACGAGTAGCTTGAACGCACGTCCCGCGGATGCGATATTTAACGGGAGGAATTGACGATATTATCTGTCTTTAGAGCCGCAAGTGTCGTTATGCGGGAACGGCGTGATCGAAGAGGGCGAGGAGTGCGATTGCGGATGGGAAGAGGATTGCAGGGACTCGTGTTGCTTCCCGCAACGTCGCTATCCACCTGCCGGCGAGACACCCTGCACGCTCACACCGGGTTCCATCTGCAGTCCTAGTCAAGTACGTAAAGTTCCACGAACGATCACGCGTTGTTTACCTTTCTTCCTTTTTTTCTTTTTTTTCTTTTTTTTTTTTCCCCTTCGTTTTCATCGCACTGAGAAACTGAGAACGCCTCGTTGTTGTTTCCCAGGGTCCGTGCTGCACTGCCGAGTGCAATTTAAGATTCGGAGACAAGTGCAGAGACGATAACGGATGCCGCGATGCGAGCTTTTGCGACGGTCGATCGCCGTATTGTCCTCCTTCCATCAACAAGCCCAACAAGACCATCTGCAATCGCGAGTTCGTGTGTTTCATGGGGGTGAGTACGACGCGGAATTCGGATTGCGGGCAGAGAACGTTTTCCAACGGATGCGCCATTCCCCTTTTTTTCCTCGTTTTACAGGAGTGTACAGGTAGTATATGCCTTGCATACGGATTGGAATCTTGCCAGTGCATTCCAGGACCAAATGATCCGTCGACGAAAGCGTGCGAGCTCTGTTGCCGCCTTCCAGGGGAGAATCAGCCTTGCTTGTACGTTGCAAACTCTATCTTTTTGTTTGTACCTTTTCTCCGTGGCGTTAAAAATAAATCTATCGATGATCGATGTCACGCTTATAGGTCGTCTTTCGATTGGAACTCTCCACCCTACGATATACCGGACATGTACTCCAAGCCGGGTACGCCGTGTAACGATTACAACGGGTACTGCGATGTCTTCCAAAAATGTCGAGAGGTACGATCGTTTCTTTTACCGCGCGCTTACAACGTTTTACAGCGGTACGATTATTTCTCGTTTTTGTATATTACACACAGGTGGATCCAAGCGGTCCTTTGGCAACTCTCAGGAAGCTTCTTCTATCCGACGAAAGCCTAGCCACTTTCCGTCGTTGGATAGTCGACCATTGGTACGCAGCCGCTCTGATCATTCTGGCCGCTGTGTCGCTATTGGTAAGTATCCTATTCGATCCCAGATTCCGGGTTAATTACCTTTATCTAACGTATACGAATAGTTCCTCGGAACGACACGGTTTACGATGATACTGTCATTTTTACGTTAGAGTCGATCGAGGAAACGCAAAGATAAGACAGGTGCGAAGAGTAAGTCTAGGAACAGATGAAAGAGTAGACACCTTTGTATCCGCATCATCTGCGACAGTTTGCTAGATTTCGTCGAATCACGTTCAATTTTTGTATCTCATTCGTTGAGTCTTAGCTGTGTATCATAGCCGATATGTATCGAACGTTTCGTTTGCTAATAACATCTGCCTATACAGTAAACACCAGTAACGGTAGAATACGCGCAAATACGCCCATTGATCGTACTAGCATCTACACTGGCATCGATACTTTACCATTTAATGTTGAAACTCAGGTGGCGAGCATGAGGCTACTGGGCAAACGGCCGGATCTGAAGCTCAAGTCGGTCACGATAATACACAGCTCAACGACGGAAACGGTGCGTCTTCCACCGGAGGGAACGGAGGGGGTGACGGTGCATCCGCCGGCGGTGCGCGCAAAGCTGCCGCTGAGCAGAAAAGTCAGGGAGAAGAGGAGACATCGCAAGCATAAGGATTCTCACGGCAACGCGGCGGACAAGTCCGGCAAGGACGTATCGAAGAAGAAGAAACAACCGCAGTCGCAGACAAAGAGATCGTCCGCTAACGCGACCGAGGAGTTCGCTAGGAAAAGATCGACGGATGCCACCACCGCGATGGTTCAAGACAACAAACGGAAGAAAACTTTCCCGAGCCGAGACAAGCAGAATTCCAACGCGAACGCGGCGAGCAACGCCGACAACGAGAAGAGGAAACGTAAGAAGCAGCATAAGAAGGAAGTGATCGATTATTCGGCTATACAGGCTGAGAAAGAACCCGAGCCAAACGCTGACCCTAAGAGCAAAGTTCGTTCTTGGTTACTGGCGTCCTCTCAGTGTCGACCGGAGACCGGAAGAAGCAATGCAACTGGTCTGCCGAAAAGCAAATCCACGCCGGTGGGTTTGACCGGAGCGGGTACCAGGCTGCCCGTGACCAGGCAGGTAACCTCGAGGAGACCAGCCGAATCGAAGGAAGCGAAATTACCGGCAAATTCAGGGACAAGGAAGGAGAGAGCGAAGCTACAAGTAGTGTATAAGCCGCCGTTCAGGTTCAGCGTGAAACTCCGGAAATCGGACAAGGTAGCGCAGGTACCCGCCTTGGCGCCGAACGCGACGCACGCCAACGGCAGGCCGAAGCTTCCGAGGACCGGTGTTCTTCTGAGGACAGCGAAAAAGAAGGACAGAGTCAGAATCGGCAGGGCCAGACAAATAGCGCCTACAGGAATCGGAAACAGTGCGGGTGATTTACCTGAACCGGCCAATTCTGATCTCCATACCGTTCCTTCTGATCTCGAAGTGCTACTATCCGAAAGCGAGTTTCTCTTTTCGGACACGTGACCACGGTACTTGAGAGACAATTAGATCAGTGCATTTAGAGCAATCTTTTTAGAGAAGATTCGTGCCGGTCGGAAAGGAAGATCGGCACGTCGAAGAATCCCGTCCGCCAAAGTCGCGAAAAATACACGTGAAAACCTTTTACAATGCCATCTCTTGGTTCAGTCTCGGTTTCGCTAACGACCAATACGATCGACAGCTATGCTCGGTCGTCGACGAATCAAAAGAATTTATCGTTAGCGGAATCGAAGGACGCCGAAGGACCAGGTCATTTTATCGTATTAGTCTAATGGCTGCTGGGCGTGTTTTTCATAAACGTTGACGCAACCCTAAATGAGCTTCTTCCGTTTTACTATGCTGGAATTTATTTTTTTATGGGTATGTGTAACAAGGAGCACGCATACACATACGGCGTACGCTTTCGCTCTTTTTCACGTCTTCCTAGTAATAAGACGACAGTCAGTCGTGCGTTCAAAATAATTCACCTCGTGAATCGTCGAATTCGTATTACGATGTACAATCGATCACTAAAATGATCCGCGTTCTATGGAAGTGCTAGTTGAACGATCCACAAGCCAAGTTTTCTTCTTCCAAAGAAAAGGGGCCAAATTCGCTTTAGAAAAAGAGAAAAAGAAGAAAGAAAGAAAGAAAGAAAGATAGAAAAAAAAGAAGGAAAACAAAGAAAGACTAATATCGCAACCGTGTGCATCATCGTGCTCGTACATGGCACAAGGGACAAAGTCGCAGAACTATTTTTGCCTGTCGGAAAACGCGCAGAAATTTTTTTCTTTCTCTGGAAACACGAGATTACGATTCGTTTGCGATCGCAGCTTTACACACAGTTCAGGGATCAGCGTTCGATCGATGCGAAAGGCGAGCTGTAGCGTGATGTATCGTCGTGTATCGTCGTGCATAGCGAAGAGACGGAGAGAATGAGAGAGAGAGAGAGAAAGAGAGCGAGAGAAAGAGAGATGAGAGAATGAGAGAGAAAAAAAAAAGAATACTTAAAACTGTTACTATATCGTGCCTATCGTACACCGCTGTTCGAAACTTGGGAAATGGATCTCGCAAATCAAAAAGAAAAGAAACAGGAAGTCAAGCGGACGCACGGTTTCGCATGTTTGCTCCGAGGGATTCGAAGTTTCTCCGTAAAAAAAAAAACAAATCTTTGAGAACGCAATCGCGGTTGACAGTTGAAGCTAGTCTATCCTTTTGAGTTTCTTCAAAGATCGTCTATCGTCAACTTGATACTTTCTGCCCGCACTTGCTGTTAATCTAACGTACTATTCTCATGGTTCCTATTTGCCGGCAATTCCTAACCGCGGTGTAAACCTTGCCGGTTTATTTGCATTTCCAGTGGATAAGCGATGACGAAACTCGTTGAGCTATTTATATTTTTGAGACTGTATAAAAGATACGAGGATTAACGATACGCGTTCTCCGCTGTATTTCCATGAGTTTCATTCCTCCCCCACGGTACCGACGAAACATTGTCCGCTGCCGGGGAAAACGACCGAAGCTTAATCATACCGTGACGGTTTACCATTTATACTACTCTGCGGTGCTATTAGTCAATATGCTTAACGATGTCGAAATGATTCTCTGCCCGTCGAACACATTTCCGATCGCTTCGAGTCCAATCTACACGTCCAATCGAGTTTAAGTTCCTTCTCGTTTCGTCCGTTAACGTTCCATTCGCTCGCTTCGAGAGTCATTCCGATCCGTAGGAACCACGGTTTCCCAGAATACGCTCTAGCTTTCTTCCGATGCTTTTATTGCCCCCCCGATCCGCCGTCTGAACATTCTACCGATCGCAAGTGTCGTCGAAGTACACCCGGTGAAAGGTACTACCCAGAGACTTGCGAGAGTGAGGTGTTGGACGAAACGCTTGTAACGCGTGGTGGTTAAGACGCCGGAAGGAAAATCGTAGGAAATTGCAAGCGCGACGTTGGCTGGTCCCGTTCACGAAGAGGAACGGGCGATCCGTGACCAGATTTGTCGATGAAACGTTAACGTTAAGGAAAACGGAGGCGGGCAAATCTATTTTTCGTTGATTCGTCGATTCGATAATGCTGCGATAAATACTGCCATAACGTATCGTTATTCTCGAGGGCGAGAAAGAACCATCCGAGACACGCTTCGTTTGCCCGCCTCCGGTCAAACCAGTAGAGTATTTTCCCGGTTGCTGCGAATAAACGAAGGAAAATCCGCTTGTGTGTATACATACGTGCGTACGTGTACTTAAATCGTAAGGATATGTGATTTTACTTTTACGTGAATTTATATACACGTTTAGCATGCGTATGCGAATCGCGATCGAATCTTCCCAGCGGGAGAATCGGTCGTGCCGATTCCTGCGCGACTAATATTTAATTAACCCATTGGCCTAATAGCTATTTAAGCGATTATTAGTTAGTCAGGGAATTTGAATAGGCGTTGATACTATTTATTGTCGAAGGAAACAAAGCGTCAACTACTTAGCGCGACCGGCGTTCCCGGTTTGCCGAAACATCGTTTAAATCTATCTGCCCTCTTTGGTTTCTCTTCGAGAAGGACTAGGAAACGAGACGCGTAGAAGTTGCGTTAGTCGAACAGGAGATACAATAGCGAGTCAATGTAGGCAAATGGGTTATCTAAGGAAATGTGATTTTACTTTTAAGACCAATCTGTGTTATATTCGTGAACTTGACCGGTTCTGAGCCAGTGGCCATGTCGCCTAATAATTCTCTCGTTATTATCGCTTGATATTTAAGAAATTTCCCAATAGACGTTTTAGTTTGCCGAAGGAAAAAGGAGCCATAGGTCAATGCCGTTCATCCAGATGCAATTCCATGCGTGGAGGTATAGATTTTATATAGCGTTAGGTATAAAGATAGTAGGAGACTTGTAGCATATCCAGTTTCAACTTCGCGATCATCCATTAAACGACGATCTTCCGAGAAAACAGTTTCTCCACGATCTCAGGAATACGTTTCACGAATTCATTTCCGGATGTTATCATTTCCAAGCGCATAATCTTTCGACCGTAGATGTTAATTTACTCGTTGCCGCGAATACACGGAAGTGAGAAGCGAGAAAAGAAGGAAAAAAGGAAAGGAAAGAAAGAAAACAAAAAAAAAAAGAGGGATCGATCGATCGAATTAGTTTGTAAGCGACTATGGCGACTAGCCAGTCACCGAGAAATCTAACGTTCGTACTTATAGTCATTCCTAACACTCGAGTGCTGCTTATTTCGCTACTTCGACCCCCTTCGTTTCGGCTGAAATTCTTGAACAGAGGGTAAACGTTGAATTCGGAAGCAAGTTGCGAATGGAAGGGGTGAAGGGTAGAGGAGATCGCTCGAGAATTGCCTCGACTGCCAAGAAAAATCCGATCGGTAGAACGAAAAACTCGTTAGTTAGCTGTTCCCGTCCGATTTTTCGATACTGGACACGCCCGAGGCGAGACTGTTAATTTATCACGTACTTAATATCCGATATAAGATGGGGCTGCTGTATTTTTACACGGACTTTGTATAAATGACGAGAGCCGCAAGATCCGCGAGAGCAATGTTTTTCGCGCATCGTTGTATATATCTGTATACCAATAAATAGATGTAGAATTCAAAGTTTCCTTTCATCTCGAGTTACCCGTTCACCAATCAATTACTCTTCCCATTTTGAGATCTCATCGCCACGAGGGTGGATTCCGAGTAAGATTTCACGTTCCGTTTCTCCGTCCGGCTCGTACACGACTCGAACCGCGTTTCCCCGTCGTTCCTCGCGCGCTGTATCTTATTCTGCTCCATCATCTCTCGCAGATCGTTTCTGTATTGAACGACTAGAGATCAAACACGCGAAAGCGTTATTTCCTTCCGTATTATCGCTTTACCTACCACTCTCGGTTCGAAATTTTCGGTGCTCGTTTTTAGTTATCGCGAATATATTTTTAACCCTTTGCAATCGACAGATTTCGCTCTTGGGATACCAATAGGTCGGAGCAAATCTAGCGTTTCGCAGTTACTTTTACGTAATTTACCGAAACATTCGAATCGCGAGACATAAGGGACCACGACGTTTTCTCGTTGTTGCGATTTTCGAAGGTTCCCGCCGCGGGGATATTTTTAAATCGTCGTAAAAGTCGATGTACCCGCGGCGGGAACCTTCGAAAATAGCAAAGCGGCTTCTACCGCGATTTAAAAATGTCCCCGTAGTGGGGACACCGTCCGCGTTCGACCTTCTCTGTCGCGTCGCAAGAACCACCGTGACAACGAAGAAAAAAAGATTAACAGACCGTCGATCGGTAGGCGCGATAAAAAGCTTAAGAAGAAACGTCAAGCGTAACGTTCATCGATTCGATGCTCGCGATATACCTTTTTCCCGTCGAGCTTGCTCCTTCAGCCTCTCGTTTTCTTCCTCCTTCTTCCGTTCGTTCGCCATATACCTGGCGAAAGCGGCATCGATCGCGTCTTCCTTCGCTTTTCTCTCCGCCACGATTTTCTGACTTCTTGCCTGTTATTTCACACCCTCTGACTAATCGTTCTCTTCTTCTATGCCAGAATTAAAACCATACCATCTCTCGAAGAAGCTCCCTCGCGTTGAGTTTCTTCCTTAATGCCAGCTTGGCCCCTTCCTTCCACGATTCCCGATCTCTCTCCGCCACGTATAATTCTCGGCAAATTTCTTCCCGTTCTATCTTCTTCCGCTTCTCCTCTATCAGCTTGTTCATCATCTGCTCCAACACGGCGTCCCTTGCCGCGCGAGTGTCTCTCTGAAGAGAAAGAACTCGTTTCTCGCATTCGCTTCCGGATTAATCCCTTTACCAACCTTCTCCTCGGCTTCCTTCTTTTGCAGAGCTTCCTTCTTAGCGATGATCCGCGAAATCTCCTCGTGTTCCTGCTTCAAAACTTCCCTCCTCTTGCCTTTCCAGAATTGTCGCGCTTTCAAAAATGCATCCCTCTCCGCCTGCAGCAGAGCAGCGATCTCTTTCTTCCTTTTCTCCGTTTCCTGATCCTCTCGCTGCAAAGTCTCGCCAGCTTCCTCCAATATTTTTCGCTCGCGATGCTTCTCCTCTTCCTTCTCTCGCAATCTCCGTTGGTTGTCTATCAGTTGATTCTGAAGATCTCTTTTGTAGCTCAATTTCTTCTCGCGCAACTTCGTCTCGGTATCTCTGTCGAAATCCCACGGGCTGGATATCCCGGAAGTTCGTACTTCCTCATCCTGCTTCCTCTTTGCCGCCAATTCCGCTTCCACCTTCCGTAACGCCTCGTCGGATAACGCCGGAGCCGCGGACTTTGTCTTTCTGGTCTTTATAGATTCTTGCAGCTCGATATCTACAAGAGTATCGCTTCGGTAAATGCGCATGGATGAGTTTAGAAGTAAAGGGAGAAATCGCTTACGTTTACGACGCGCAAGCTCCTCGGCTAGTCGCTGCGTCCGATCGAGCTGCCGAATTTTCAGAGCTGCAGCTTTCTTCGCGCGTTGAAACTTCTCCGCTTCCAATTCTTCCTTCCGCTCGATGTGCAACTGCCGCAAATGTCGCTTCTTTTCGCTTATCTTCTCTATTATCCGACGCCGTTCCTCCAGCTCTGCGGTTTTCTGACCCTTGATCCTCTCGTAATCCTCGTCTCCCTTTCCATCCTGTCCTTTGATCATTATCTCATTCGGTTCGATCGTACGCGACGTTCGTCGAAAAATCTGTAATCCTTACGTGTCATCTGTCAAACTAATTGATGGTTAAGACAAAAGCATCGATATAAAAGCGCAGGGAGAATAAGCGAAAAGAAACATAGAGCGTTGGATAAATTTATGTTATATTGATTTATTAACTATAGATACAAGTTATTTACAATAATCGATCTTTCGTACAAAATACAACATTGTGTAAAGAAAAATAATATTTTTCGAGGATAATACCGAATATCTTTTTCTTTGTAATAACGCTTTTAATAGTCAGCTGCATTGCTGGCCAAGTAATCACGGCGTCCAATATTGGATGCTTGTTTGTTTTGGATAGCCTCCAGTTTAGGACATTCTGTGATTCTATGACCAAGACCACCGCAATAACTGCATCCACGTTCGTCTGAAAGATAATGAAAGCTCGTGTTTTTTCCTCTTTCCGAATAAAAGAAATAAAAATACAAATACGATCGCAAGTCACTTTACCTCCCAAATTGAGATATTTTTCGTTCTCTGAACAAAGTTCCAACAAGAATGGTGGCACTTTCTGCTTCGCTTCCATTAGTAAATGTTTAAGATCCAACAAGACAGATTCATCGTTTGCCTTGTTAATAAACGTCGTCGCTATTCCAGTTCGTCCAGAACGTCCGGTTCTTCCAATTCTATGCACTGCGCGTGAAAATTTATTACATTATAATTTATTGCATAATAGTTTATGCAAAAATATACTAAATTACCATAGTTTTCAACATCGTCCGGCATATCGTAATTTATTACGTGTTGTACATCTGCAAAATCAAGACCTTTAGACGCAACATCAGTTGCAACTAACACGTCTTTCCGACCTTCGCGAAAAGCTTCTACGGAACGTGATCTTTCTTCTTGATCTATAAAGTAATAGTTAAACAATTAAAACACTGAAAATATACTCGATGAATGATATTTCATTACATATGTATATATTATAGTTTAATATACCTTTTCCACCGTGTATTGCTACCGCTTCAACACCCTTTAGCAATAGATATTCATGAATGGCATCAACGTCTTGTTTCTTTTCAGCAAATATAAGTACAGGTGGTGGAGTTTTTTGTAAACACTCTAGGAGATACACGATTTTAGCTTCTTGCTTGACATATTCGACTTCTTGTACTACGTTCATAGACGCTGCACCTGCGCGACCAACATTAATCGTCACAGGTTTAACTAGAGCGGAACGCGCAAAATTTTGAATCTTTTTTGGCATCGTTGCAGAAAATAGTAACGTTTGTCTCTGACCCTGTGTGGAACATATTCAAACGTAGAGCAAGCAATTTTTGATTTAATCAAAATATTAATAAACATATGATAAATATAAATATTGATAAATATTTACCCTAAAGAACGAAAAAATTGTTCGCACATCTTCTTCAAAGCCCATGTCGATCATACGATCCGCTTCGTCCATACAAAGATAACGACACACGCTAAGTTTTACCATTTTTTTGTCTAACATATCCATTAATCTCCCAGGAGTTGCTACCATAATATGTACACCTCTGAAATGAAAGAAAAATCATTAAAATACAATGTAAATAAAAAGATTAAAGTATTAGCGCGATATTTACTTGTTGATAACTTCTAAAGATTCTGACACAGGTACACCTCCAATTGCTAAACAACTGCGTATTTCGGGACATCCTGCTTGTCGTAAACTATTCGTATAATGTCGAATAATATCGTAAGTTTGTTTTGCTAATTCGCGAGATGGACAAATTATCAAACCTGATGGTGATAAATATTACAATTAGATTTTAATCTGCACATATTTGCTACGCTACCAAATATTTATAAATGTAAATATTTATACCGTATGGTCCTTCATTTCTCACAAATGGCATAGCCACTTCTTGTTCTAAACAAAACATTATAATAGGTAAAACAAATACTAATGTTTTACCACTGCCTGTAAAAGCAATGCCAATCATATCGCGACCAGATAATCTATAATGTGTTAAAAATAAAACAGATAAATATATTATATTATACAAAAAGAACGATGAAAGGGAAATGATAAATATGTACTAACACTGTTGGTATTCCTTGAACTTGAATCGGTGTTGGTTTAACGATACCCTTTTGCTCTAATCCATTTAATATACCTCTGTGAAATTTCATTTCTTTAAAGCTCTTCAATGGTGGTGGGACATCATCTCCTTCAACTAAGATCCGGAGCTTCCTCCTAATTCTTTCGTGCCTTGCTTCACCAACAGCTAGAATCGCTCTTGGGGGTTTCCAACTGGTCTTTATTGGATCCTCGTATTGAATACCCTTTGCTAATTCTGCTACACCCATTAAAGCTTTATTTTCTGCTACACTTTCTAGAATTTTTTCTTCTTCTTTCAATTGCTTTTCCATAGCACTTTCCTTCTTAGCTAAAATATTTTATCGATCGATTCATTTTTTGTATATAATAAAATGTTTATTTTACAAAATATGCACGCATATATTATATTTATATACATATTTACCTTCTGCTAATTTTTTCAATTCGGTATGTTGATCTAGTAAAGAAATATTTGACTTTCTTCCCCATACTTGTCCATCATCGTCATCTCCGTCATCTTTTTCATTATCACTGCTACTTTTCCCAATAATACCCACAGTAACTTCATCTTTATGTTGTCCAAGTTTACCAAGTTTAGCTAGTTGCTGTTTCTTACGCTCTTTAACTGGCACGTAAGGAACATAATTATCGTCCATTTCTAAAAGGCTACTTTCCTTTTCTTCTTCTCTTCTATATCTCTATATTATAAAACATTTATTAACATTTTAATTAGTCAAATTTGCGATATAATAATCAGAATGCAGAATAAAATGACATCGGATAATACACTAACCTTTCGTGAGAAATCTTCTTTATTGTATGCCATTGTTACACAACTACTATGAGATAATTCAATACTGAAAGAAAATATTAATTAACAATTTATATATTCACATATTTATGTTCCAATATTATTAAAAAAAAATTGTTCTTGTATAATATGTCTTAATTGTGTTCTTACATAGAAAACTTTGTTAATACACTTAATGAATTAGTTTAGAATATTTGCATTGTTTAATATCTTAAAAATATTTGTTAACTATTTAAAATACATTATTTTTGAAGATTTTGTTTAAAACTGACACTCAAAACGCTTTGAAGGTCTATTTACATTACGTTCGATACTCAATACTCGATTCTTTCATATCGACGTGAATCAATTTATTACAATTTAAAACTTCCAACACATATCTGATTAACTTCTAATTTAAAATTAATGAGTTGTAAATTAATTTCGCTCAAACTAAAAACTATTTATTTCAGTTTTTACATATATTGCTTGTATGGTTAAAAAATCAATAACAGTATATTCTCAATGAGAGCGATAAAAGGAGACCAATTTTGTATTGACTTATCATCCATTGTATTGTGAACTTCCGGAATAAGTTAAATCATCTGATAAAGAAACAGTATAAAATTGATGCACATGTAGGTGGACTGAATGCAGTGTTAGTATGGTTAGCTGAAAATTGAACCTACATCCTTTGCTTTTTCATATTGAGAAGAAATTAATTGTACAGAAAACTAATTGTGTACATGTGACAATAATATTGTATTACGTTAATTACGATATATTACTTTAAAACACCTTACAAGCAAGCAATGTTTCGAAAACCCAAAATAATAATCGTCGGAGCAGGTGCCGCAGGTATTGCTGCAGCGGCTAGATTAATAGAAAAAGGACTAGAAAATATAAAAATTCTCGAAGCAAAAGATCGAATTGGCGGTAGGATACATACAGTAGAATTTTGTAAGTAAATTTTATTTAATTATCCATACCTGAGTATTTAATTTTTATCGCACAAAGTAAAAAATACTCATTCACCTTTAAAACAATTATATTTTTTATTTTTAGCTGATAATGTTGTAGAATTAGGAGCACAGTGGGTTCATGGTGAACGTGAAAATGTTGTTTTTGAACTTGCTTCACCACACAAGTTATTAGACTCGTCAAAATGCTTTAAGGAATTTGATAAACATATATTTGTTACTGCACAAGGTGAAATTCTTTCTAAAAAAGAAAGTGTTGAAGCATTCAAACTATATTATGATATTTCTGAAAACATATCAGATTCTATACACGATACAGAGTCATATGGGGAATACTTTAAAAATGAGTAAGTACATAAATACATTTACACGTATACTAGTATAAGATATATCATTTATTGTATATAAAATTTGAATATCATAGAGGTTTATCTTGAACATCTCTGTAAAAGAATATTTTCAACAAATGCGTCAATATCACTTTCTCTGAACCATGCTTGTAATGTTGGATGTAAATTTGCTTTGGCAACTATGCAAACATCTTTGTCAGAAACTATACACCTAAAAGAAGTAATATCTATTCAAATAAGAGAATTCAAGTTGTAAAATTTTCATAAACTTACCTTACTCTGTAATTGATGCATTGATTTCTCACATATTCATATCTTAACAAAGAAAAAATATATTTTATATACTTAGCATCTAACTTATTTTGATCTTCAATATTGATTTTCTTAGGATTATTTATTCTTTCCATGTATCCTTGTGTTAATATAGGTATAATGAAATGTACCTAAAGTAGCCAGTAATTAAATTAAATTAATTCTTTCTATTCTATGGGAATTAAGTCATTTTACCTGTCTAAAACAATCATCTATAAACTCTTCAGCTCTACTATATACATAATTTTCTTGTTCTTGAAGTATTAACACTCCAATTTTAGGCTCCTTTGATCTGAAGATCTTTGCTACATGTTGTGCAGTTTCTAAACCATCATCAGCAAATGTTAACATGACTATACAGCCATATAGCTTTTTAGTCTATCAATAAAATAAATAAGAAATGTTAATATAATGCTTCTATGTAATCCAATCACATGTATCATAGCTATATTATAATACCTTTTGTAAATTATTTTGTATAACACGACCAGAGACTATTTTATGTTTTTGTATTTCTTTTACAAAGTTAATCGGACTTAATACTAATGGGGCTCTTGGAATGCTATCTGGCCTTAATATAGTTAATTCTGCATAAGAACAAAAATCATTTTAAGTTCAATCATTCTAAATAAAAAATGTTAGCATTACTTGAAGTAAATATTACGGTACCATCTATATTCTGTGAAAGTCCATCAATTAGATCAGAAACAACATCTTTTATTTCATTAATTACATCAAAACGATGTATTTTTTGCAGAGTACTTAGAATTTTATCTATAGTTGCATCAACCTGTTGCACATAAGCTAATAATACATAATAAGTTGGATCTTGCAAACCTTTAAAGTCATAATCTATACACTAGAACAAAAAAGAATAAAAAGAAAAAGAATTTTATAATTAAAAGATTTATATGTATATACACATACACGTATTTGTTCCATTGTTAAACCCATATGTGTAGCAAATTCTTGCCATCCATTATAAGTTTTGCCTGTAGCAGTAGAACTTAGTTGTAAACATAATTTTTGCAAAGTTGGTTTTCCAATCTGCTCAAACAAGTAAGAAGCATGAATTTGTGTTGTAGCTCTTTGAATATTTAATGTTACGGTATCTAAATTTGGGGGACCATCAACTTCTGCTCTTAACTTTTCTAATTCAGGGTCAATATTGCTAAAATATAAAATTTTACATTCTTTAATCAATAAAAATATCTTTTGCAGCAGTTGATTTGGGCACGTTAAGTTGCAGCACGTTAATTCTTACCGTTTTGCAAACATATTTATGGAATAAATAAAATTCACGTTTTCGTATTACATTGCATAATGCATTTCGTATTACGTTTGCATAGAAATATATAATCATACATAATTTAGAACAACATAATAATATTGCAAAAGCACAATACAGAAAATTATACTTGATAGCGTAAAAGTTATAATAAATGTACTATGACTTGCCCCTTCTCATTTCAAGATCGAGATTCACATCCGGTTTTATTTTGCCGCGAAAATTCAAAATTTTATATTTAAAATTTCATCAAATGCAATGAAATTGAATGAAATTAAATAATATTTTTAGATTTTATCGAGCATTTGAGGAAAATCCATTTACTAGTCTGGATAGAGCCAAACAATTATTGACTTGGATGCATAAATTTGACAATTCTGTTCAAGGCAGCGATTCGTGGTTTGAAGTATCTTCAAAAGAGATTACAAATTATTGGACTTGTGATGGAGATCTTGTACTCAATTGGAAGAATCGTGGCTATAAAACATTATTTGACTTGTTATCTGTATGTGTATTTTATATTAATTATGATTATTTTATACTCTAATTATGTAATATATTCTTTATTGGTTTTTTTTTTATTTCAGCAAAAAATATCAGATACCAAAAGTGAATTATCTATAATGGAAAAAATAGAATATAATAAAGATGTTGATAATATTGACTATACTTCAAATAATAACATAACTGTAAGGACAAAAGATGGCTCAGAATACATAGCATCTCATGTTATATTTACTGCATCTCTTGGTGTTTTAAAAGAAAAGCACACTACAATGTTCACACCACTTTTGCCTGAAACAAAACAACATGCAATAAAGGCACGGTAAAAGTTTTAATATTAATGAGTAATATGAAGTTCTCTATAAATGTTCTACTTCTTGGTATGCACTGAATTTAAAATATAATTTTAACACATTATTTAGGGTTTAAATATTGGAACTGTAAATAAAGTGTTCTTGGAATTTCCACATAGATGGTGGCAAGAAGAGTGTGCTGGTTTTAGTTTAATATGGTCCAGAGAAGATAAAAAAAAATTTATTAAATCTCATGGACAAGTACAATCACAGTCCTTAAGTATTAATAAATGTCATCAGTATTCATTTCTAGATATACTAATTGTATATGATTTAGGAACACGAATGGCTATGCGATGTTTTTGCATTTATTTCTGTGGATTATCAACCAAGGGTATTATGTGCATGGATTTCTGGTAAATTTGCAAAACAGATGGAATTACTGTCAGATAGTGATATATCTGATGGATTGGACTTACTACTTGAAATGTTCTTGAGTAAAGCATATAATATTCCAAAATTCGATCGGATGGTTAGGTAATAATTTATAGCATTTTTTTTTTTTTTTTTTTTTTTTTTATAGTATTTCAATATTAATACACTTTATATAATTTGTAGGTCATCATGGTATACAGATGAACATTTTCGTGGATCATACACCTTTAAAAGTATAACAACAGAGAAACTAAATGTAGAAACAAAAGATTTAGCTGATTCCATTGTAACGGCAGATGGAAAACCTGTATGTATCGTTTAATCAATTATTCAAGAAAAAAATAAATTTTACAGTTTTCGTAATTTTGTGTACTCAACAGATAATTCTCTTTGCTGGAGAGGCAACGCACGAACATTATTATTCTACCGTGCATGGAGCAGTTGAGACAGGTTTCAGAGAAGCTGATAAAATAATAGATTTTTATGGGTAAATTTCATAAATTTCGTATTTATAATTATTGTTTAAAATTTATTTAGGATAAGATAGTTATGATGTATTAAATGGATTAAATAATAATTGGTTTTAAGGTAAATTTATTTTTGTAACAAATGCGCATAGTTTAAAATATTTTCTAAAATTTAATTTATATTATGTGTTATCATTTGTTTCATTCATAATCCACTTTTAAGCTCATATAATTACTCCTATTATATTTTTGATCATAAAATTAATAACCATGTACAAAGATAATTTGCCTAATTATTGACACTTTTTCTTGCTTCATTTTTCATTTATTCTTTCTACTTGTTTTTCATTATGAGAAAGAGGTATGTAAAAAATGAAAAAGAATGGAAAAGTTAATGTATACTAAAAGTGGTTGTATTGAATCATATATTCTATTTCTATTGATTAGCATGCTTCTTCTTAGGCAGTTAAAGTCTCAGCTCTAGCCAGAGCCACGTTTCTTCATAAGGGATAATGGTAAATTATAGACTTACTTGATGCTTTACATTAATAAAAGACGTTTTTTTATATAAATATTAAGTGTATATTCGCAACGAAGTCATTTAATAAACAATTATTTATTTTTATTGTTTTATATCTTCAAGAAGAATAACTTCAAATACAAGTTTTATGTTCAACGATAAATAAATAAACTTTTATATGTTTTTTTTATAGAAAGTTATTATACGTGTAAATTGTTTAAATTTGTATGAATAATATCAATAATCTGCATATATGTACATACAGAATTATAATAATTATTATAATTGTAAATGAAATAGTTTAAGTCTAATAAAAACGAAATTACAATTCTGATCACGTAGAACACGTGGTTGGAAAAACGACTTTGATAAAGTGGAAAGAACGGTGAATGCTTCGAACCAAGCTGTAGTAAAGACGAAACTTGTAATAGTAGGTGCAGGCGTTGCAGGATTAGCAGCTGCGAAAACATTAAATGATGCAAATTTCAAAGACTATCTGTTACTCGAAGGTAATTAAATTTCAGTTGAATTATCTACAAATCGGAAAAACGTTGTGTAATTTACTATTCGTTTTCTCGCAGCTCAATCCGAAGTCGGTGGTCGAATTCAATCGATACCGTGGAATAAAGCTTGGATAGAAGGTGGAGCGCAGTTTGTGCATGGTGATCAAAGTCAGTTAGCACAATTATGTTACGAACATGATTTACTCTCAGATGTGCAATGCCGAGATGGCCAAGGAATTTTTATTCGCAGCAACGGTTGTAAAGTAGACGAAATTTTCATAGAAGAGGTAGACGATTTTATTCGCACTACCTTAGAAGATTACGAAGATTATGAGAACAAGGATATTGAAGTAGGTTGTGAAAGTATTGGTGGAGTTTTAAAAAATTCTCTCAACAAACACTTACGTACAAAAAACGATTCACTTGCAATAAAAACTATAAAAAGGGAAATCTTCGATTGGAATATTAGATTCCTTGTAATAGATAATGCTTGCTTCTCGCTCGATGAACTATCAACGAAATATTGGGGAAAATTTAAGGTAAATATAGAAAAATAAAAATATCTAATAATTAATAACATTAAATATGTATATGTATATATTATAGTTTGCTGGTGGTCCAGAACATATTTCATTTAAATCCTGATATAAGGCTTTACCCAAACTCATTGCCGATGATTTGGGTAAAAGAAATTTGCATCTAAATACTTCTGTAGATTCAATTGAATGGCAGCAAATAATAGACAATAATGTAAATTCCCCACTTGTATTAAACGTCTCTAAGAATACCCGCATCTTTGCGGATTGTGCGATAATTACCTGTTCCCTTGGTTATTTGAAAGAGAATTATAAGGCGATGTTCATTCCGCCTTTACCGACCCCTTTTAGCCAAGGAATCGAATGTTTAGGCTTTGGTCTAATAAACAAAATTTTTCTCGATTTCGGTGTTCCTTGGTGGAAACCTGGTACAAAAGGATTTCAGCTGCTTCGAAAAGAAGGAAGATTCAGTAATAAAGAACTAGCTATATGGACTAGAGATCTGACCGGCTTCGATATTCAACCGAACCACGAAGCGGTGCTTCTGGGTTGGGTTGGTGGACGCGGAGCTTACATCGTTGAAACTTTGAGCGAACAACAAGTCGCAACGGACTGTGAAAATTTACTTAAACACTATTTGAAACTTGATAAAATATCTCCAATAAAAAGGTGCTTAAGGACGCGATGGAATGCAAATAAATATATCCGCGGTAGTTACAGTCATATCACAACAAGATGTGACGCGAATGGCATTACGCCTGGTTGCCTATCAGAACCGATATGGGGTAAAGCAATAGGAGAACATCACAGTAAGGTAAGAAAAAAAATTAAAATGCATAATTGTTAAATAAATTACGCAATGAATATAATTATTTCATCTTAGAATATACCCATCATCATGTTTGCCGGTGAAGCAACGCACGAGAATTTTTATTCTACGACACACGGGGCCTATGACACTGGTGTAAAACAAGCACAAATTTTTTTACAGCATCACGTTGCTAAAAATTAATTGTTAAGCATAGTATAAATAAAAATAGTTTGAATTACGTGGATACGTTTAACACATTTCTCTAACATATGTATATAAACACATCTACGCACATTTTGAAGTAAATAGACAATTTTTATATTTTATATTGTACATATGGCATATGTAGCTTTGATCAGTTTATATTCGTTGTTAAAAATATATAGTTACATGTTAATAGAAAAAATTTGTTACTTTGTCTCGACATTTTTCCCATTATTTTTCCCGTAAAAATTTATTAATCTTTCAGCTTCTCTCCATCCAGTACCTATTGCTCCATGTACTGTAGAAAAGTAATCTGCATTAGTAGCTTCACCTCCGAATAAAATTACCTGAAACAAAAGACAAATACAATATGCAACTCCGTTCTACCGTGCTTTTTCCGCGAATCGTTTACGTAAGACTTACGGGTTTCCCCATTTTTACGATTGGCTCGGATAATTGCAACGCGCTAGAATTTGTTTTTCTTGTTTCTAAGCTTTGAAAACTATATGTACCCCGAAAGTGTTTATTCGAATGCCATTTAGTTCTGCAAACATGGAAGAGTTCGTTAGAATAAAGCACGAATAAAAAGTGGAATGCATCAATTGCAAAGATAGTACCTTATCATCGCTATTGGTTTACTGACATTATAATCTTTCGATAATAGATTATGTAACATTTGTTCGGATTGTTCGAGAAGTTCTTCGTCGTTAACGTCATCCATTAAGCGTGCGCCTTTTCCGGATATCCATATACACATTAACCGAGGCTTATGCTCGACGAAAAAGAAGCCTAACGCGTAAGGCATCCATCTCGTTTTTGGCTAAAAAAAAAAAAAATATAAATACATCGTAGAACACATTCACTTGTGCTACAACCACAAATTCTTACATTGCTTTCGAGTCTCTCTCTCTCTTCTTTGCTCCATAAAATCTTATATCCTACTTTGTTCGATTCTTTAACGTTAAACCACGAATCTTTAAACGCGAGAAATATTTTAGCAGCATTTCCAAATCCTAATCCCTAAGATAAAAGCAAAATATTAGATAATTACACGTTTAATCTCTCCTACAGCGAAGAAATATACCTTAATATTCCTAATCTTTCTTTCCGGCAACGAAGGATTAAACAAAGTCTCGTACTGTGCTTTAAGCACCCCTAAGGAAGGCGTCATGATAACATGATCGGCTTTATATTCACTTCCATTCAGTGTCGTTATCTTTACGGTATTATCTTCGTTCGAGTAATCGACTTTTGTTACTTCAGAATTGAGGATTGTCTTGTTCAGTACAGGTAACTCTTCCTCTGGATTGGGAAATTTTTTCTAGCGAAAATGATACAACCGAATAATCGCAATTCAACGAATAAAAAATAACTGTCGTAAGGCAATATATACAAACCATTAATATATCGAAAATAGTACCATATCCTCGTTCTTTCCAATTCACACCTTGATCCCCGTCGCATAGTTTATAATTCGCAAATTCCTGTATCGAAATATCGTGCCAATTATCAGCAGGATCAAAACCAGTCTGCGTTACTTGGAAAAGCCACAAAAATTGTTCTTGCAGCGTGTCATTTAATTCCGGATGTCGCTTAAAATGCTCTTTCAATCTAATATAAATTTATCATAGATTATGGTATATAGTACGTCTATTTAATATCAGTGGTAGGAAATAGTAACATCTATTTGTTCGAATTTTCTTATTGCGAAAATCCTTGCAAATTGGTACTATTTAAGTACGAAATTCATACTTGTCTTCGAAACATTCGCCAACAGAATTCTCACATTTATCACCGTCTGGTTTTCCCTCCATGTACAATAAATCAAAGTAAGTGTCCGTAAGATTGTTCGAAAGTGTTCTATCTATCAACTCTCCCGTAGACGTGTATACTTCAGGTAGATTTGGTACCGAATGATCTGTAATGTTCAAAGGCGCAACCATTTCGTATACAACGTTTCCTTTTTCTCCGTGAATCCATTGCGCACCTAAATCGACCACATAATCGTCTGCAAGTATACATCGATTCTTCGTCAATGTTCTTTCGTGATTTCAAATACTCACTCACCAAACTTTACGGTATTAACTCGTCCGCCAATTCGATTCTCGGCTTCTAAAATCAAGAGGTTTTCGAACCCATTCTCAAGCAACTTGGTCGCAGCTCCGATACCAGCTGCTCCAGCACCAACGATCACTATTCTCGGCGATTTGGTATCCTCGGAAATCGTGCCTGAGATCAGGCAAAAGAGAAAAATCAAGCAATAGAACATCTTCGATACTAAAATGAGATCTGTACGCACAAACATTTATGCATTGACAGATTAATCGCCTAGTTTTACGCAATGACCTTTATATATACTTTGTACCGTTGTGCGTGTAACATTTTGCACTTTGTGAGGTAATAGTGGTAATATCTGGAGCATGCAGTTGATTATAGTAATACCGGATAGATAATGGATAATCATCCGAAATAATAAATTACATAATTTAATGTCTCGGCTAAATTACTCTTATTCAGCGTACAGAAGCGAGTGCACTTTTTTCGTTTAAACATTGCACGTTTATTGTCAATTATCGTGTCAAATAGAATAATAAGTGTTTGTTGTTTGGAAAAGATATCTCTGCGATCTGAGTTCGTAAGGTAATCAACATAATCAACATTAACATTAACAAACGTGTAATAGTAGAGAATTATAAGACATGTTTAGATAAATATTGTTTAAAGATAAGAAATGAGAAGTGATATTTGGTGTGTATAACTAGTAAAGATATCTCGAATAATATAGCATTCAAAGTCATTTGTAACACGTTCGATGGATCTTTAAGTTATATAAGTTTAGTAATATTGCACCGTTAATGTTAAAAGTAATAATATAACTATCCGGAAAATTCCTTTATGATAAGAAAATGTTGATTATGATGTTTGTAACTTACTACAAAGTCACGTGATATTGAGTCTGCGTTAAGGAGACTTACAAATTAACCAATCGAACGTTACTTCAGATAACGCACGTTAATAATATATTCGCAGAATAGATTGATAAATCTGTAAACTAATTTTAATAAATTCATCTTCATGCAATCGCCATGGAGTTGGCGATAGCAAAATTATGCGTGTTATTTGTTGAATATTTTATAAGTAGCAATACAAGTGATCTTTTCCTTATTTCATGCCATTTTAATCGAAGTTCAAGAAAGGATCGTTTGTGCTGGAGATAGAAATGGTCCCTCGACTTAATATTATCATTATATTTTTCTTATTTATCATAATATTAACAGTGCCTACAAGAAGTTCAGGTTATTATATTATTTTATATTTTATACGTGTGATTTGCTTTCCTCATAAAATGTTTTGCATGATATGAGAAGTGAATAACATTGCAATATTGTAATTCATAATATTACTAAATGTATTTTTAGGAAAGACAAAAAAGAAAAAGTCTAATCCTCCAAAATTAAGCGATCACATTGATAAAAATCCATTTCTTCAAAATCGTAGTACAGATGGAAATGTAGATTATCATGGAAATCCTTTTTTAACAAACGGTTTAGAATTGCATGTTTCATCTCCCAAAAATGCAAGTATCGAAGAGAACCGAATATTTGTAAATAACAACACACATCAGGCAACAGAAACTCACAGTATTAATATTGGTGTTTATATACAGAATCCTTTCTTACAACATACTACTAGTGAAAACAATTTTACAGATACAATCTCCACAAATAAACCACACATTAGCATTAATGTAGCAAATGAAAAAATACCCGTGGATAATGATGTACAAACAAATTCATATACACCTACAAAAACAAAATCAGAACTTAGTAAGTATTTGTAACTAAACGAATTATTATTAATAGTTTCTAACGTTAATTATTAATAATTTTGATGTATCAGAATGCGAAGAATATGAAAGGCAAATCTTAGGTACAACAGATGTATTATCTTTGGTGGGTACAGATTCAGAGGTAATTAAAATAACGAATCAAAAATGTGGAGTTCCAAATCGTCTTGTCCTTGGAGGTGAAAATGCTCTTCTTGGAGAGTTTCCTCATATGACTGCTCTAGGTACAAGAGCTGCAGATGGAACTTTTAGTTTTTCATGCGGCGGTACTCTTATCGCACCAGAATGGGTACTTACTGCTGCACACTGTACTTATGGGCCAAAGTACTATTTTATTTCACTTATTATTATACATTTTTAACATAAAAGTTATTTAAATATTATTATCGTTACTAACAGAAGCCCTACAGATGTTCGTATTGGTCTGAATGACTTGAAAGATAAGTTGCAAGGTATTACAACTACAATTAATAAGATAGTACGTCATCCAAATTATAAACCACCTGCTATGTATGCTGACATAGCTCTCATAAAGTTAAGTACACCTGTAGCTTTTAACAATGAAATAAGACCTGCTTGTTTATATCAACAATATGATACTGTACCTACACAAGCATGGGTCAGTGGCTGGGGTGTTACGGAATTTGGTGAGCTTGAAGTATTCTTAAATTAATAACAAGGTAATATTTAAAAAAAATTATATCTGAATATTGCTAATATTCTAGGTGGGGAACAAAGTGACAAACTACAAAAAGCACTACTTAATATTGTTGATAACATAGCTTGTGCAATAAGGCATAATCAATCAATAGCAATACCATATGGAATTACACCAAATATGATCTGTGCAGGAGATCCTTATGGTGGTTGGAATAAAGATACTTGTCAAGGAGATTCAGGAGGTCCTATACAAATAACAAATTCGCAAAATGCATGCCTTTTTCAAGTATTAGGTGTAACGAGTTTTGGACAAGGTTGTGCGGTCGTCAATACACCTGGCGTATATACTAGAGTCTCGCACTATCTTAATTGGATCGAAGATATTGTTTGGTCATAAATTTTGTTTCATATCATTAATATACACTTTCTTTGCAAAAATAAAAAACTGTTTATTTTTCCAGCAATTATTTCAATCGATTAAAACATTAAAAGTTTAAAATACATTTGATATAAAATAATTTCAAATTGTACAATACATGTAATGACAGATGTTTATTAAAGGTATCGCTGTTGATCGATGTACGTACATGTTGAATAATTTTCGTATTGTACAAAATAGCTATCTTTTTTTACATTGATATTCAAATTTTCGGATTGTATCACGTCATTCGAAAGATGTGCATAAAATACTATATAAATGTAGTAATGTAGTTTGACTAGAAGATTTAAAAATGTGTAAGCACGATTTTATGACTGTAAAAAATAAGTGTAACCTCTGCCATTACTAGGCACAGAAATTATACTCAAGATATTTTTGTATCATGAATAGTTTTCCATGTAAGACCATCTCCATATGGTCTGTGATTGGATGGAAAAAGAACATGCCACCAACTTCTGTTAGATCAAATAATGACATAGTTTCCATTATATTCGAAAATGTGTGAGAATAAATACTTGTTTCGTTAAATTACCTGCCAATTATACCCAAAAATAGCTTCCAATTTTGTCTTGGTCCAAAGTTATAAGGATTTTGATATATTTTACCAAGTGCTTTATACTTTTGTGTTTCTGTAGCATTTATTCGCGCTTCTATACTTGTTTCTCCTCTACTAATGAGACTTGCATGCCAAGATGTTAGAGCTCCTAATGCTGCAAATGTTGCTACACAAATTAGTGCTGCAAAAATTATAAGTCGACGTTTCCATTCTTTAACATTTGCATCTGCAGCTTTCTTAGCTATTTCAGCTAATTCTTCTTCGCTCAGATGATCTAATGATTCAGTCTGCAACAGGTAATAAAATAGAATAGATAAGTAATAAAATGAAACCTATCTAAATACCTGATCTTTTGCAAAGAAAACTATAGTAATTACCACAGGAATTATTTCAGAATTGTTAATGCGTACTGGATGACCATCCAACTCTGGTTCTTGTGCTGGAAAGAATTCTTGATATGCTATCTCTACACCAAACAGCATTACGAACAAAACACCGATTACCGTGAAGATCATATATTGAAAAAAATGTCTGTGATTATAATGACCAACACAATTATTTAACCATGCTGTTTTCCATATAGAAAATATATAGGATTGTAAGAAAATGTTAAAATATCGAATAATATATTCATAAGGATACGGCAGTGATGATCCATCTTAAGAATACATCTATTACATATAGAACAATGATGTGTCCTGGGTGGTTTTGGTTTAATACATTTTTTACAAATACTCACAGCCTCTGGTATAAGTCCACCTTCTGGTGGATAACCAGCTGGAACATTTACACTCATATAATAATGAAAACATACATTTCCTAATAACCAATTTCCAATCACTAAGAGGATTATTGTCATTAATGGACTCTTTTCCCACCAATATGGTAGACCGATATAATATGCAATGTACACGATACTTGTAGTTAAAAGGCTTATCATTACTACAAATACCTGTAAACTGTCAAACTTAGTAAATATATTGTGAACGATATTGATTTCTTTTATAAGAATTATATAATGATAAATTAATAGACTATAATACAAATGAAATTAAAAAGGATTACAAAAATACTCACCGGTCCTAAACAAGCAGTAAAATTTTGTACAAACCAAAACATTGGTTCCAAAAGTATGTCACAAAAATAACTCCAATTTAAAAATTCATTATAAAATAAAGATTTTATAATGATTTGAAAACGCCACCATTTTTGCTTTAAATTAAGTCTAAAAGCAACAGAATATATCATAATAAGCTTAAATAAATAACAACTTGACTCTTATTATTTTCTATTACTTACCTAATAATATTTGGTGCTTTGGTTAAGGACCACTTTATTCGCATCATTTTCTTTTTATATAAATTTTGGTACTGAATTGTTTAAAATTGCCTTACACGTGTACTTTTAGAAATAGAATTAACTACAAATAGTATCAATGTGATTGAAAAATGGACAATTATTATACAATATATTATATGACATGTTAAGTTTCGGAAATTTCTTTCTAATATACTATACGGTTCCAAATATATTTTTTCCATGTAATACGTAACTTAATACATTCCTTTAACTTATCAAAGTAAAACGCCGATAACGATTATTCTAATCCAACTTTAAATATAAGAAATATACTATATGAATGGCTGCTGACGGAATTACATATCCTATACACAAGTTATAATACTGCAGCGCCGCTGACACAGAAGTATAATACAAAATTTTGTATCTACATATAATTGGATAAGAAAATAAAACGACACGTCGAAAGCGCGTCGTATAAATAAATCTAAATTAAATAGTTTAATTTATTTACTTTAGACAATTAATACGAAGAATTATATGGTGATTTTAAATCGGAACTGAATTTTTTAATTTACTCGGTAATGTTCTCAAAGCACAATCTGGCAAAAAATAATGTTAGAAGAATTACGAAAAAAAAAAAAAAAAAAAAATAGAAATATGAACACTTATTCCGTTATGGATTTTTTACCCTACGAAAATGAACGGATACGAAAGGAATTACAAACCATGCGACTTACCGTTTGTAGATCTGTATCGGCAAACAAGAGCTGTATAACTAGCGCATTTGCCGCGCAATTGTCACATGTCTACGCACAAGTCAGTAAAAAATAAAAGGAAAATGAACGTAACAGATTAACATACGATTAAAAAAATCATATATACGCGACTTGAACTATAATACGATATTATCCGTGATATAATAATTACGAAAGAAGGAAGCGCGTGAAAAAATTATCGACGATCAAATACACGCGTATAGACCCACCTAGCACAACGGTTGAGGTGAAACTGGCGCCTCTTCTTTACCTGAAATACGATGCGGCCAGAATGAGGCGGTCGAGAATTATAACAACAAGAATATTCAGTTTCAAACTTTCTTATTTATTTTATTATGTAAGCAAAATTTAATGAATTTCATGCGTGATATGTTATATACAACTCAAATATTTGTTATCTTAATAGCGTTATAGATTGTGGGATAAAAAATCAACGATAGAAAGATACGAGTACGAAGAGATATTTCGGTCCTTATTAAAGATTAACAATAAAGATAACAGTAGCTGATGAAATTTTGTAATTGTAAGTATTTTTATTTCATGTACAATTTATAACGTTAATTAAATGAGAAATTATTAGTACCGATCTTATTTTAAAGGACAATTATGATACTTCCAGTACATGGAACCAAAACGAAATTATACGTGCTTTCGTAAAGTACAAACTGCTTCCTTTGATACCTCGAATTGATCCAAAACGGAAACGGATTGAGATTGAGCAGAAGTGTACAAATTTGAAAGAGCATGAAATCCCGAAGCAGTATCATTATTGTTTGATTAAGTCAATTATTATTAAGGAAATGACGAAGGTACTCGAGTCAAACAGCCATACACATACACGTATAAACATAAGTATACAATTTATACATACAGGATCTACCAATTAGTAAAAAAATCGATTCCATAATTGGAACTTATATAACAAACATTTGTATAGGATGCGCTGGTCTAGATCGCACACCGCCAGAACAATCGAATGTATAAACGTCGAATTGATCTCTTTACATTCACGCGACAACATTTCCGGATCACGTCTTCTCAAATATATGATACAGGTATTTCAATAAACTTGAGAAATTCAACAAATTCGATGACCTTTGTACGCGTAAGATTTAGAATATCTCGAACATGCGCCGGCAATCTTCGCATGCACGCGACGCCTTGCTTCAATTTAATTAGAAGACAAGTATTAATGGGATCGATAGTAATTGTATTAATAACGATATTCTTTATGCGATAGTAATAATAAATATAATAAGGTACGAGAGAATCACACGAGGCGTTGATCTTAAAGGACCACGTTTCTCTTAATTGGTCGAGGATACTACGATACGCTATTTATTGGGTTACTAACTACGTTTTCCATCGTACATGGGCCTTTGGAGGTATCGTTAAATCTATCATCTATAAAGTAGACATATGCGAATCTTTCGAAAATTTACACAACTCATAGCATTACGCGTCGATTTGGGCTTTGTATTTTTGCTGCATCCTGTTCCCAAAACTATGCTGTAAAATCTGGAGAAATTGTAATGCACAGGGCAAGATGGAGAAAAGCTTCTATAGAAGGTCGTGTTAGAAGGAAGATTGAAACGATTGTCAAAGGTTATTCGCGTATGTCTAAAAATCTAACAATCTTGAAACTTTGAATAGACTTTGAATAAACTGTGTATCTTTTCCCTACCCCAATTCCTCGTCTCGAATGTTTTATTACTTGCAAGCTATATAACGTTTAATCTCTGGAATGTAAAAGTTTCGGATAGATTTTGTTTAATTAACCCTTCTAGCTATACTCCTCGCAAAGATACGAAGACGACCCGGACGATGGACAATAGTCGAAGCTCCTTGAGAGTACCTTTAATCGTACTTCGCTGTCACGCATGACGGACAGCATCGAGTATGTACATTTCATTCTTTTATATGTCGTATAATTATAATCGAAGTCGTTAGTCGGAAAGTAAAACTACTCGGTACACGAATCGTACGAAATTACGCAAAAGGACGAGCGTGGAATTTCTCCCCTACTCGCGAGCTGGAGGAAAAATAGAGTTTAGACGAAATGTAGAAGTTAAGAAATATCGAATCGAATTTCGCTTGGCGAATTTTAAGGAATAACTTTATAACACGGTTCGATAAGATTCTTAAAATTCACTCGTTACCGTAACGTAGGTGTTATACCCGAAGTTAAGAAGTTAGTCTCCGTTTTAACGAATTTGGAGATTCACTTGTTCCCGTCGCATTCATCTTACCTAACAATTCTGTAACACGCACGGCTCGATAGCTCACGGTGACCTTTATCGAATTCGTTAATTCGGTAATTCGCTAATCCGTGCCATTGAGACTTCAATGCCATTGAAGGATACTTCAGTCGTTGGAGATAGTATTAATACTTTTCGGCGATGAATCGAGATAGAACAAACGTCACCTTCTTCTTTCTCGTGGCTGAAACGTTTCGCAGAAATCTCTAAGCGATTGCACGACGGCAATCGAGCGATCCGTTGAACTCGCGAGAATAATTACGTTTTACGATGCGAGAAGGAATTGTATTGAGAGGTTCGATAATACTGTTGTCGTTAATTTCATAGTGCATTCGATGGCACGTTTGAAAGACTGGGTAGGTAGGGTAAGTACATATTTACAAGCAACGTTCGGCGAGCTTTATAATTAGTGATTTTAACTGGAACTCAATTCCTTCCTTTTAATATTAGGTACGATGAAGAATCGAAGCTTTAAAAACTAGCCCGCGGAGCTCGTTTGAACGTTGCGTTACAATTTTCTGGGGATTTCTGACTCTCGGGGAATTAAGTGGGGAATTAGAAGCTAATCGAAAAGCTCTCATAAGACAGTGTCAAGGGTGTCGAGACTTCGCAAGAGTTGCTCATTGGAAAACCATTGTGCTAATTCCTCGATTGTCACCACGCCGTCTTTGTTTGCATCTATTAACTGAGGATAAGAGATTATTCAACTGCATTAAATTTCCCGTCACGACGCAGTTTCTAATCTAATTTAAACGGATCAATGAATATTTTCAGGTATCGAGGATGGAAGGGCGATCGATGGGAATTTACTCACGTGGAAAATACGATCGACGTGTTCCCGAGCTGCCAAGTGCGGCTCGACTATTTGCGGCTGAGTGTAACGACCCAACATCTCGTAAATCGAGCCGACCACATCTAGCATCTCCTCTTTACTGATCAATCCATCCCCGTCCAGGTCGTAAAGTCCGAATATCCACTGCAGCTTCTCCTCCACCGATCCTCTGGAAACCTTGGACAAGATGGTCAGATACTCCTGGAAACAACGGATCGCCACGCGTCTAAAGAACCAAACCCAAAACTCCAGTGAAACGTACGCGTGTATCGGTAAAAAGATTCTCACTTCGAAGCTTATCTTCCCAGATGGTTTCCTCTTCATCGTGTTGAAGACGTAGTGAGCGTACTGGCTGGCATCTGAAAGATTCGACATCGCAGGTTTCTCCCTCGGAACGAAAAGCTCGTCCCCCCTTTCTCCCAGAAAACTTACCCCCCTGCGGAAAGAACTGGGAGAATATCTGTTTGAAAGCCTCCTCGTCGACGAGACCTGTGGGACAGTCCTGCTTAAAGCTACGATAGATAAGCTGTATCTCCTTCCTGGAGAATCTGGTGTTGGCCGCCAGTGTGGAAAGCTCCTCCGGCTTGTGCCTGCCGCCAAGGGCAAGGGCACCGGCGGTGGAACCCCCTAAAACGCCCCCGAGTTCTTCAAGTTCGCCCTCTGTAAGTTTGCCAACAGGCGCTTCACTCCTAAGACTGTACCACGCGTTCGAGATACTCCCCTCTCACCTTTGGTTAAACTGTGCTTCTTCCTCTACACCAGGCAAAGGGTAAAACGCCGTTCCTCCTCTCTCACTAGCAGGCAGGAGAGGAGATGGCGCGTAGCTACTTACGAGACAGGGTGCAACGAGCTCAAGAACGCATTACTCGGGAGATGATAGGCCGGCTGCCCGGCAGGATACGCAGCTGATTCCCCGGCAGGCAACCTGCTTAAAATCTCCCTTCGGCAAATACGGGGGTTCTACGGGAGACAGTGCGCGCATTGCCAAGACGGACAATACCTGGAGATATACAGGTGCATAGACTTGCAGGCGGAGAACTCGTGAGCGAAAGACAATAGGAAGAATTGCCCAGGTAAAACATTCTGGTCCGACTGTGCTCGATCGTTCAGTCAAGGCGCGTTTCCCTTGCCGAGATTCAACCAAAAGTCCTGTTTTACTTGGGGAGAGGTACGAATAGAGAAAACAGCGTTCGCACGATTCCATCCTTCTCGTCGTTTTCCTCGACGATGGAACGATGCGTGGAGTGAATAGAGAGATAGAGAAACATCGGTGAAAGTCGGTACGGGTCTCTGGTGATCCGGGATATCGAGAGATACGCGGTATCGCGTGGCAGAAGTACGATACTCTGTGAGTTGGAGTTCGAAAACTAGTGAAATTTGCCAGATCGATCGGATCGGCGCAGCGTCGAGCAATCGCTTTCGTTAACGGGCACACATTTCCGGCCCGATCTACTCGCGCGCGTGTTCGCCGGTTTCGCGAAATGATCATTTTCACGCGGCACGGCCGTCTAGACGCGTTTCATATCGAAGCGGCGCAACGCGGAATCGATATTCATAAACGCCAGGCGCTATAAATATAATTACCGACGTTGAAAATAAAATTCAAGATCAGACGAAAGCGTAACCCAACACTACGATGTAGAAAGTGGCAGTCGAGCTCTAAAGAGTATAGTAGTGGCAATCTCTATGCAAATGCACCTAATCAAAAGAAGTACCTAACAAGTTCTACTCTACGAGAGACTGTACATTGCTACGGATAAGTAAAGTACGCTACATATTTACGGAAGTAATGGCAACTACAGCCACGACCGCGAGTATTGGCACGCGTTTGCCCGTCGTTGGACACTCGCGAATTCCACAAGTTGCCTTTCAATCTTCCGCATCGATCAATGAACGTACATACGAGGGCTGTACGTTCTCTCGACGCGTTCTCACGCTTCGAAAGCGCCGATCACCGGCAATCTCACCGAATCGCCGACGAATTCGCTCGTGTCCGCCTATCATGCAATTGTACCCCTTTTACGCATGCTTCCGTTCAAAGTATCTCATCGAAAACGACCTTTCGCTTCTCGGACTAGGTATCCTGCGATCGCGGGAACATGAAGCTCCGCTGGGGCGGGGTGAGATTCCGATAAATAGCGAGATGTACATTGGACATCGTTGAAAAAGGTTGATTCGCGGTTTTTTCATTCGCGTTGTCATGCTTGTTCCCCGCGCCGCCGTTTCTACGATCTCTGATGCAACTACGAGAGAAAGAGAAAGAGAAAAAGAGAGAGAGAGAGAGAGAGAGAGAGAGAGAAAGGGAGAGAGAGAGAAAGGGAGAGGGAAATAAAGAGAGAGAGAGAGAAAGAGAGAGAACGGTTGGTGTGTAGAAGCGAAATACCATCGGGCTTGTTTGCGACTAAAAGGTAGAAGCTTCCCATTGATCGCTGCTAAAATTACGATCACGGAACTGTGTAAGGTACGAATGAATATTAATTCTGTCGGCGAGAGATGATCGAAAGACCGAAGAAGCTGTAAAGCTGGGCGAAGAATCAATACAGGAGGAAAATTTGCATTCTAAGTGTTGCGTCTACTCTGGCTAGAAGGGGTAATATGGTTAACGATATAATATAAAAGGAAGGCTTCGAAGAAAAAAGGGTTCAGGCGCACCGTTCTCGGCGGAGAATCGTCTAAAACACGGCCGTGCGCTTTCATCTGGCTTTTATGCACACATTATAGACGTATGCTCTGCACTGTGTAATTCCACTAGCAGCTCTGGTCCCGGGCATCCGGGGTCACCATAGCAACGGGAGAGCTCCTACCCTGTATCCACCCCACTTTGCGATTCCGCTTTCGGAGCATTTGTCGATTAAAAACGCGCGAGATCTGGAGATCTGCGTGTATACACGAGTAACAAGAGAGAGAGAAAAAGACAGAGAGAGAGAGAGAGAGAGAGGGGGGGAGGAAAGAGAGAGAAAAAGAGAGAGGAGAAAGAGAAAAAGAGAGAGAGTGAGAAAGAGAGACGCGAGGTCTAGAGAGGCATAGAGCGTGGTCGCATCGGTCGGTTCCCTAGCGGACCAACTAATGTTCCAGGGTGCTATCTCTCAAAGGAGGATTCGTCAACGGGGCAAACAAGGAGAATTCGTATTCTTTCTTTCTCTGTCGAGCGAGTCTCGCACCTTGCCGTTGCATCTTTGGCAGCTGTTAGCACTGACACACCGGAAGAAATGGTTTCGCGATAAAGGGGGAGATCGTTCGGGCCTGGGCTGTGTCGATCCCTTCGTCTCAAGGAGGATCTCTTTCCACGGCGTCTATCGACTGGCCTGCACCGATATTACCGGAGAGGAAACTCGAGCGGCACTACAGTCCGCCTGTATGATTGATGAACTTACTTTTCTCGCGGCTCTTACGTGCCTTCATTGACCGCAAACACCGATTCGCTGCTGATTCACCAGCGAACGACCACCGCTCCTCCGATTTCCTTGTCACCCGCTTCGTCACCCGCTTCGTCACCCGCTTCCTCGCCCGCTCCGCCAACGATCGATCCAACGATCTCTTCCGATCGCCTCCAACGATCCAACCTCGCACTCCGCACACGGCTTTTTCTTCCCTTCTCCCTTCTCTCTTTTATCTTCCCTTCTCGTCCCTTTCGTTTCTTCTTCTCCCTTCTCTCGACTATCCACCACGACCCGTCTCCGTGGCCGTTGCACGAAACCGATCGACGCGTGCACCTAATTCCCCGATCGATGCCCCACGACCGACTAACGCAACTCGACCGCCAACTCGGTAACGACGTGCGCGGCCCTCGCGCTCATCCACTGAAACAGCTGCCACGCAAAAGCAACGGGTACACTTGCTCCCGCGCAAGTCCATATTATTTTCCCAATCGTACAGATAGACGCGACAGATATCGCCCACCCGACCGATCCCCGTTATTTCGATAAATCCCTCTAATTCCGCTCGTTACCGTTCCTTCTATCTCAATCTCCCCGTCACCCGACTTCCCGACTTATCAATTCCTTTCAATTATACCGCTGCGTTATTCCAGTCTCCGAATAACGCGTCCGATTGTTTTTACCTTCTACTTATTCCGACTTTCAGCCAGTCGCGTTAACTACGATTGTTTCGATCTTCATCGATTTAAAGAATCCGCTTGATCGTTAAACGTATGATTCCCTTTAATAGCGCGTCTCGAGGAAAAGAAGAAATTATCTATAATAGTTATTTCGTTAGGAACAAAAATTGATCGCGTTTATACTCGAGATAAAGGCACGCTCCTTTTACCACTTATTTGGAATTCGAATTTTAGATAGGTACTTCTTGTCTTTGCGAGGAGTAAAAGGTACGAGACATGTCTGACTGTAAACAGTTCCTCCACTGAACAGATGCAGCGTAGGCGTCGAGTAATACCACTTATTCGAGGTACCATACGAGTGGTATTTTTGCCTTGTCGTAGATATAATCGGATTATCTGTTATATTTTAAAAAAACGGAAATATTTGATGTATCGCGAGTTTTAATACCATAAAAATACTATAAAGCAGGCAAAGATCCTGTCTCGATTGAAACCGTGCCAAAAATATGATTATAGATACGGACCAATTACTTGCTTCGCGTTGATCGCCGATGAACATAGCGAGAAAGTATACTAAATACAGTCAGCGAACATGCAAACCGAAATATGCTATAGGACCAGGAAAATTTAGCGACGTACCCCACCTAAAGGAACTATTAGAATGAACAATGAAAGCGAAGATGGTATCGATCGATAAAATCGAATTGTAAAATCTGTTACAGATGGCAGGATAATAGCACTTGTTACCGATAACATTCGTTTTTACTGATAAAGGAGTGTACTATATACGTAGAGTTGAAGGAAACAAAATTTACACAGGCCTGATATTTAACTGTATTTTTTGTCATCTTTTTGTATTAATAGAAGAATTTTATGCAAAATTTTAAAACAGTTACTCGATGTTAAATAGAAATCTATTAAAGAATAAACTATTTTTTTCAAATTTCACACCGAAACAAGAATAATAACCGTCGCAACGAAACGAATTTAACTAACCAGTGGAACGACTTCCATGCGTTTCTCATTTTCAGTTAAATCAATTTTTAAATCAAAAGGAACGCATTATAAGTTAGCAGACGAATTTTTCTATCGGCCATACCAGAAATGTGTAAGAAGAACTAAGGAAAGGGTTACAGCCGAGTGGGCTTAATATTTAAAAATGAACAGCAACGATATATCAAATTTATCGTACAAGGAATTACAAGCTTTAGCTCTTCGATATCGAGTACCAGGTAACATAAAGGTAACTGATCTCTTTATTAGAAGTTTAAACGAAGAAGTTTGCGAACTTGTTCCCACTTTATAATTTTTGTCTAAGCCTACGAGTAAATTGATTTTTAAACGATCTATTACGATTTCTGACCGTAGAAGAAATTACTAATTAAAGTGTTACAAGCCGCGAAAGGCGGAAATGAAAATGAAGTTGGCAGACTACTCCAAGATCTTAAGCAGAATCGTAAGAGGAAAGTGAGAAAAGTTAAAGTTGGAAAAATCGGGTTAACCTCCACACCAATGCATAGTCCTGATTATGGTATGGCCGATGATTATTATTGCCCACAACAGCAACCACCTTATCAGTGGGTGAGTTGATTTTTACTTAATTTCGCTACTGTAATGCGGACTTTAAATTTACACAATTGTGTCGCAAAATCTCACATTCGTCTCAAAAATTGATCGATGACGCTTGGGACATTATTTCGAGCCGAATAATTTTATAGATCGATCATTGATCGATCCTATTGCGAACTTTATATTTACATTTATACAATGTTGAAATTCTTTTCAAATAGTTAATCTTTAAAGAAAATTTTAAGAAGAAGAATAGATATATCTTAATATTTTTAAAATAAAGTATATTTTCCATAAAAAAAAAGATGTATGTGTATATATACGTGTATGTATATATATGTATGTGTATATGTGTGTTATAATAAAAAAAAAATACATGCATGCATATATATATATATATATATATTTTTTTTTTTATTACACACACACACACACACACACACACACACACACACACACACACACACACATATTTATTTATTTGTTACATTCTTAGGTAGGTGCAGAAGAAGAAATTGCAAGTAGAGATGATGACAACAGAATTCCTCATTATGAAGAATTTAAACAATTCTTATTAAAAAGGATACAAAGAGAATTTCACACGTATGATGCAAATAATAATCAAATACAAGATTCAACTATAGTGGATTTAAGAACAGCAACAGTTTCATGTGACATACAAAAGGATCCTTTAGATGCTAATAACTATGCTAAGACTAATATAGTTGCTGTTAATAATCTAGAGTCATCTGTATATCAGCCAAATGATAATGTAGAATATCAGACATTAGAAGATACGAATAGCAATGTTCAGGGATCTATACTTTTAAAAAAAATGTTACAAGCACCGGTTGGTGCAAATCTGGGAGAAATAGCTAGTCCTGTACTTGGGAGTTACAGATTTTGGGCAATGGAACAATACCAATCCAATAACTTATTAGATAATTCTGATACTTTGACTGCTGAGTCAGATAAACAAGATAATGAGGAAAATGTGGAAAGCAATACAGAATGTTATGGACTTTTAAGTGGCATTAAGGGAGAGTATTTTTTAAATGAACCAACTTTTGTGAAAAATGTTGAAGAAATTGGTCAACAAATTTCAAATGCCTTAACAAATGAGAATGTTAATCAATATAGATACCCTACCACAAATATTGATATACAGCATGATTATGAAAATTGGAGTATTACTAATGTTATGGATGCAACAGATAACTGTACAACATCAGATGTCCAACCATCTAAAATATTTCAGACAATATATTGTGATAACATAGGATCTGACATTTTGAATAAACCAACAAATGATGAAAGTTTAACATGTCAATATCAAATGATAGAAACTGCACATCCTTATAATTCAAATCAAAATTTATTGAATTTAAATCCACCAGAAGAAAATCAATATTGCGAAACAAACATCATTCCTCATGTGCCATCTGATTGCACTAACACATATTATTTACAAAATTTAATCAAGTGTAGTACAGAAACTACAGGAGAGTATTTACAGTATACACATTCTTTTTCAAATGCAAACACAGATCAAGAGACATATACATCCACTATATCTCAAACATTTCCTAACAATAATCACTATAACTCTAATCTACCATATGAATACTCTTGCTCTCATAATAACCAAGGAACTATACCATTATCTGAAAATTTAGGACACTCTGAACAAAATTGTAATCCTATGATACAAGTAGAATCTAATATTCATAGAGATATGTCTGTAACAGGTATGACAGAAAAGATACTAACAAATGGTATGTACAAAGTTTCCACTTTCAATTATTTACTTCAATATGTGAAGAAATATAATACTATATTTTTAATATTTTTAGGAGTACTAGATCCATTTTGGCCAAAACGAATCCCCAAAACGTCTTCAGATAGTATTTTAGAAAATATTTTGAATTTCATTACTTCTAAACGTATAGATCTATTTAAACTAGATCAAACGTCTTGTGTATATTGTTACATAGCTCCTATTGTAACTCATACACCAGTTTCATCAAGTGTAACTTGTTCCCAAAAAGAAAGATTTGTTGCAGAATATAGGCAACATTCCTTTTCTTCATATTGGTTACTTTACAATGATACCTCGTGCGGGATGCGAATGGCTAATTTACAAACGAAAGTCAGAGAGGCTATGATAGAGGAATCACGGGTAGTACCTACAGCGATATCAAATAGCAATTCTGATTTAAGAGGATCAATTGTAGAAAGTGAGGATTCAATTTCTGAAGTTTGGACCCGCAATTATACGAATTACGAAACAACAGCCGAGAAAGATGTAAATATATGCGAAGATTTAAATGTCGAAGTTACAGATTGTTTATTCTCAGTGATAAATACTGAACCATTGATTAGTCAAGTAAACGACTTTCCTAAAAATCGATCTCAATAAAAAAGGTACTTTAATAGAATATGAAATTGTATGTATCACCACTGAGAAAGAAAAGATATAGAAACGTTGATATTACGTAATTTAGAAGAAGAAGCAATAATGCCCATTTAAATATTCAACATTATAAACCAAAGTCAAATACGATCAGTAGAAAATGATATCATTTAATCTAGTTGAAAGAAAACGATTTATTGTGTTATAACAATCATGTAAAACTATTTTTTTACTATTAATAAAAGTGCAATGTTAATTATAAAAGAAATATATTGCGGTTAAAAATACGAGAAGAAACGTAATTCTAATTTTCTTAAGTTAATATTTGTATGAATACAAATTTGTTGAGCGAAAATTTAAAAATACAATTAATATATATATATA
>NIJG01000193.1:4606974-4672593 GCA_002201625.1 Euglossa dilemma
GGATAAAGAAACAAACGTAGAAAATAAAAGTAATAAAAATATTGGTTACAAAATAATAATTAAAATTAAGCAAAAATAAAATAAATAATTTTTCTTTCGTTTATTTTCTTTATCCTCGATTAATATGTATATTATTATATATTTTATTACGAAATAAACAGCAAGCATTACAAAAATAAACGTCTAATAAAATATGTACTTCAAGCCTATCGCTTATAGTAATATAATACAATGGTATAATAAAATTAAAAGCATAATCCGTTTTAAATTTTTTAATTTTTAAGATTTACTATCTATTAAGTAGCAACAAATCATGTTGTGAGATATGCATTAATGTGATTTATTCATTGCAACAGATTTGTTGTAATGAAAATCCTACTTACTTGAAATTCCTTCTGTCTGCATTTGTGTTCGTAAATAATTGAAAACTTTGACGGGGATCGATTCCTTTCTTCGATTTTTATATACTCCCACTTCAGAATCCACATTTTTCGAAGTACTTTGTTTATCAGAAGATCTACCCGGTGTCATATGAACACTATACATTTTATTTTCTAAATTTCTCGATACTTTTTTAGTTCTATTAAACGTTTCTTCTTAGTCTTTCAAATGATTCTAAGAACTACTTATTTCGCGCCTTCTCGATAACGCAACATTATGCTCACTTTATAACTATTGTGGTTCAAAACGATTAGTGTTATATTTAAAATATACCGAAAAATACAAAAGAAAATATGTACGATGAATGGGAAATACGAAATAAAGATAGTACTGGCTAGACCAAGATCTCTGGTACTACTGCTTTTAAAAAAAAGCAATACCGCTATGTAGGTAAGTGCAGTGGCGCATTCGCCCTGTATCTAATGAGGTCCTCAAAAAATGAGACTAATTATTTCACCGCTTCGTTCGTTTTTCATGACTACAAAGAAAAAATTTCGATAATGTACTTAAATATCAATTTTGTGAAATATTATGTTCAAACAATTTGATAAAAATATAATAAAATTTTTCTCTTCTTTAATAAAAATTATTATTTTATAGCCTAATAATAAAAATACAAATTTGGTCTTATCATGTTCTATTATAATATCTTACATTTATATTTAATTAGGGTACTTAGTATTACATAATAAATTGTTTAATTATTCCCAACAAATTACAATACCACCGAGCAGTTGATTTTTAAAAATTTCATTGAAATTAATACATGCAATACTTCATAGATATCAAGGTATGACTTGGTATAGTAGCGATATCTAGATAATTAAACAGTCTAAAGATAAATTCGGTCGCAACAACGTACTCTTAACCTAGTCACTTATAAGCAATACTAATGTACGGAATGTTTTAAAATTACAAACTTTTTAATGAAATAAACATAAACTTATACATTAATTGTGATAAAATATAAAAGAATTCTAAATATTGTAATAAACGTTTAAATATATGTTTCTTAATGTAATATGGACATAAATATCTTTTGAAAAAAGCTAAATTATATTAACTATAAATAATGATACGACCAGCTGTGATATTTAATGTTAATGCATTAACAGTACAAAAATTAATTGGTTACGATCATTTAATATGTAATGGGCCTTGTATTCAGTGTGTAAGATGGAAAAGAAAACCAATTTGGTTACCGACAGCAAAATCTAAGATGTTTAGAGTACCAGAAAGAAAAGTTATACCTGTAGAAGAACAACTCGAGCTTAAGCGCTTGCATAATAATTACAGAACGTTAATAAAGTCTTTATTGTATGTGATTTTCAGCATCATATATTGTAATATTTTGTTATATCGTAACTACAATATAAAAAAGTAACATAATATATTCTGGTTCCAGAAATTTTTTCATTGAAAGAGAAAATCAGAGACAATTAGATTTGACTGAATCTGCAGTAAAAGCAAAAGCATTAGAAGATTTTAATATATGTTCTCATATAAATGATACTTGGAATATGAAAGTAGCTGCGTTACGGGAACAAAGACTTGCTAAAGAAAGAGAAAATCGTAAAGAAGAAATCATTATGAAAAAAGAAGCAAAGAAGCAAAGAGATTTAAAAATACAAGAAGAAGTAGATTCAGAAATTAGAAAGGCAAAAGAAGAAGCTCAAACATTTATTACATCTGAAAATATAGATGAGGCTATTTCAAATGCACTAGCAAATATTGTAGACCACAATAGCGCAGTTGATCAAAAAGGTCATTTTTATACAAGCGAAACACCTGTTAAATCTCATTCTAAATAATAAAACAGGTTTTATAGTATAAATTGTTTGTATCTAAATAATTCTCTCTAATAAACAGAAATCTTGTATAATTATATTTGTATATTTACTATCTTCCTATATTAAATTTCATTCAATACATTCTTTCTAATTCACAGAATATGTTTATTGAAAATGATCATATATAATGTAATGTATTTATAATATACAATAACAAAAAGATTGTAAACACATCCATTCAAGTTCTGCAAGCGTATGTGCTTTACAATATGGTATACAGGCACCGTATTAACTATTTCTCATTTCATAGCCTGTTTATCCATACTGTTGCAACTTGCACTTAGCACATACGTACACAAATTTTTGTTTAACAATCTAATTATGTATTATCGTCGTACAGGTTTACGCAAAACTATATCGTGGATAAAAATCATTATATAATAATTTTCCTGTATCGACGATAATTACAGATATTAATTTGTAATTCGTATGATGCTTCTTTTTGTAGTATTCACTGAAATATCGTAATTCCAACATCAGAAAATTTAGCACCTGAATGAGATTGTGTTTGAACATATGGTTTAAAATGTCTATATGCGATTCTACTTGCATTATGTATTGCGACGTACTTGTTAAGAATAATTACTTTTACATTTCATATATATATCCGTAACATATCATGATGTAATCGTATCGTCGAAGTATCTTTGGTTTAAACATACACAATTTGTTTAAAAAAACAAACAATGACAATTAGATCGCCGCATTTCAACCAATTTCCAAGACTCAAGTATTTCAAGCATATGATTAAACGAAAACGATTTGCATTTAAATTGAATTATAAAGTCTAGTATAAAAAAAAAGAAAAAAAAAAAAAGAAAAGAAAAAGATATTAATCTATTATTTTACAATTGTTTCAAATCATGAATAGCAATGATAAATGTATAATTCTATACTGATATTTATTGTATGTGCTTATGTATATGTTCCTAAAGTTTAAAAACAAGTCTTTGAGTTTCAAAATCTGTAATTAACAACGAAGCCTTGTATTAAAATACATTGCTACATTTAAAAAGGAAGTAATATCAATAATAATAAATAGCCACGGAAAATGATCAATAACAATCGAATAAACATAACAAGTTCCCTCGTTCGACTTAAATGTTATTTATAAGACGATGAACGATAAAATTGAATATAAAATAAACGATATAAGTATAGGCTTCGTCATTGGTTGTGACATGAAGCAAATTGGTAAGGTTCTTAAACAGCAAGTTACACTGTATAGACTACCCTGATAAAAGTGAAAAAAGCGGTAATAATTATAGTATCTCTTATTAAATTAGCAATGTCATTTTTCAATGGTAAACATAAATTACATAGGCATTTTATTTACTTTTACAACTATCAACTACGGTATCTTTGACATGAGACAGGGCTATTGCACTTTGATACCATTTCTAATATATGTTCGAAACTATTGTTCGGAGGCATCGTTAAAACATCATATGAACACGTTTGCAGAATATTTGCCGTTGTAAAGTTTCTGAGTTTTGGATTGTACCCTATACATAAATTCTTTTCTTATCTCATATTCTATTTCAGAATACTATAATTAGCTTCAAACGCATCAATTTTTACAATCCATCTCACGTTCTTATATAGATTTAGTTCAGCTTAATTTAGACGTATAAAGTTTTATTCTGGATCTTGTAAAATCTATGGATATAGGACGTACTGAAGCACCACAATTTAAAGATGTGTTGCATTCGCATTTTACGAGCTTGGTAAAAATATAGGATTTATAAAAATTCTTAATCCTGTTTGTTATTTTGTGTATGGTATATATGAAAATGATGGCACATGTGTTTCTAAAGCGAACTTGGCATTAAGTATGCTTAAACATTTTTCCTTTTTATTTGAGCTTTATATCTTTGATTTAGACAAAAAAAAAAAAAAATTATGGAATTGATGTTTCGTGTATTTTACCATTAAAATACAAACTTTGTAAAAATTTAATTAATAATATTACTCTCCACTTTGATAATCATTAACAAATGCATATCCTCTTGTTACTTCTACTATACAATTTTTCCCCTCTCATCTCCTTCCTGTTTCCTCTTTAAAATGTGTTTTTTAATGATGTTAATAGACTACCTCTTTTCAACCTTGTTTTTGTCACACAAGATAATATGTTACTTTATATAATAAGAATAAAACATCTCACAATAACTCAATACTTGCTTAATTAAAAAATAACCCATTCTTTACTTGCAACACAATGCGCATACACGTGCTTATATGTACAAAACTCTACTCGTTCTTATATCAAGACTGATCTTGATTAAGTATAACATAAAAAATATAAGGACAACATGAACACAAACAGCTAAATAATCTCTACTCAATTACAACAAAGAAGCAAAAATTCAGAATACTATAATGTGCACCAATTAATAAAAACAAGCGGTAAACTTTTCTCTTTATCAATATAAATGAAGAAAAGATAAAATGTCGGTATGCGTACATATACATATGCGCTCATGTATGTATATATATATACGGATAGGTATAAAATTTGGTCAACTTTTTCTCTGTATGATAATATTATCAAATATAGCATATATATAAGAATATTTTGTACGAATATAGAATAATAAAATGGTTGGTAAACAGTAAGTATAATTATTCAACAAGTACTACATGATAATAGTAGTAACATTGGTGGTTGATTAGAAGGGAGACATTTAAATTGAAGTTTACATAAAATTATGATCAGTTCTTGCTCAATCCTTTAAGCACAAGATCATACTACACTTTAGATGTCTTCATCTTGTCTTACCACCAACAACTATATTAATAATTATAATAATACTAACTATCGAATTAATTCATGTCCTTACAGGAAAAGTAAGAGTAAAAAAGAGGAGACATGAAACATTATTACAAATCAAACACTGCAGGTATTTACGTAGTGATATTTTTTGGTTGTAAAGTATAAAACAGATGACAATATAGAAGGTTGTTCTAACAACATAGTATCAAACTACTGTCAGTACAACCAATACAGATATAATAAAAATATCCTTTCCTAATGCAATTTCTTCAGTATTTAATTGCTCCCATTAACGTTTCACTATGCAAACACCTTTCATTAAATTTTTTCTGGTTATATACTACGGCTTCTTTGACACTATAGATTTATAGAATAGCTTATATAATATTTATCGCAATGTTTCTACATACTAAAGCTGTCATCCGACAGTACTTTGAAACATATTGCATTCTTAGAAAACCTTCCTACTGTGCACATATATAATCCATTCTTTTACTGTTATTATATTTGACGTAAACAGTGAATTTAAAACTTATCATCATTCTTTAAGTAGGATGTACGTTGATTATGCTATCTTACAAAGCTAATCTCAAAAAACGAGATTATGACTATTAATGTTTCCGAAAGTATCACGTTTTACCCACGCATTTTGCTGAGCTCACCAGGCCATGCCATAGAAAGTATATCTTTCCCTTTAAATCAGATAACGAGTGCCTATTAAAATAGAAATTTTTCATCCTACCTTCACTTCTTGTAGATGTACTTCTTGTTTCTTAAAAAATAATTCTTCATAAAGAAAAATAATATCTCCTTTGCAAAACGTTTGTACGCTGACGGTAATGCAAGGCCGTGGCACACATTTTATTCTACGCAGTAAATCATGTGTGTAAAATATATAAAAAATTTCAATAAAAATCTCGAACAACGATTCTGTTTTCTTCTGGATTTAAACTTCACACTATTTCCACTTAAACCAACAATTTCTTGTTGATTTTCTCAAAATCTTTAACAATACTACAAAGTATTATATATGTATGCATTTTATACATTTTGCACACCTGATGCAGAGTTTGTAGTAATGTGATGTCTTTTTTGTAATAAATGTATTATCCAAAATTAAATAAAATTATTCAATTCCCCGTGGACCATCTATTGGCATAGTATGTAAAACTTCATCCAGCAATTGAAGAGCTCGATGTAGATGCACCTATATTAGGTACACAAATTTAGTATTATTAAATTTTTTAAATAATTTACAGCTAACGTAACGTTGTAATGTGTAATATACCTCTATCCAGCATGGAGTTTCTTTTATACTTTGTCGAGGATAATCGGGACCCCAACCTTTTACAAAACTTAGACGCAAAATGCAAAGTCGTCGCAGATCATCTACACCTATTCCTGCTGCTGAGCAGTGGCAGCTTGTCCTCTCATTTGCTTATGACACTGCCGTAAATCGAAGACTTTAATATACGCAGAGGGATAAATTTTATGCACAGCATCCCCGGGTGCACGGCCTGCTTCTCTGTCTAAATAATAAGACTGTACAAAGACACTATGTTCACTTTGGCATCTTAACCAAACATCCCCTTCGCCCCTTAAATCTAATACAACTCCTTTTCCTAAAAAGTTCATAATAATATAATTATTGATTATTATAATTAAAAATTAAAAAACGAAAAAGAAAAAAACAGACAGAAAAAAGAAATAATTTATTATACCTATGTGAAGACGAGCTTTTTCACTTTGCTCTGTTCTGTGAACATTGCTTAAAGCTCCTAAACAAAATCTGTTACCACCACTTGGATCCACATAACCATCGACTGTTACGGTAGGACAACCGCTGCTTACTTTAAACGTTTCACCTACTTGAGTATCTAATTCAAAGTAACCAACTGAACACCAATATTCTGGTGCTGGCTGTGTGGACAGTAAACCACCAATATTTCCACCTACTTCACCACCGTGACCACCCCCTATAAAAATACCACTTAGAATATTATTATGATATTTATTTTATTATTTATTATTAACTTACAATAGGAAGTAGGATGAAGATGTCTATGATCTGGAGGCTGCATACTTTGAGTATACGTAAGAGTATTAGGTCCAGTCCACTGTGGTGCTCCTGAATTATAAGCAGCTGTTCCTACTGGGAATCCATTTGGATGATGAAGATGTACAGGTGATACAGGAGAATTTTGACCTTCGCCTTTCAAAATAATGAATTTAAGATTTAATAGCCATAAAGAACAATAAGATAAAGTGATATACCTAAAGATGCTGCTAATGCGTCAACGGTAGGTGGTTGATTAAGATCTTGAGGAGGTGTGTTTGTTCCATAAAATGTTTCGGTAGATTGTCCTTGTGAAGGACTCAACATCTGCGCTCCACTTCCTCCACTAGATGTACTCAATGACTGCTGTTGGCTACCTACGGTGTGACTCATTGGATGTACTACTGCTGCAAAATCAAATGTAACTCGTACACAATACAGGCAACACAACATAAAATATCAATTATTCTCAAACTTTGGCCAGAATGTCTGAAATTAATTACCATGTAAGATTACTACAAATTTTAATGAAATTAGCACAAAGCAACAAAAATTAACTGGCAAGTAGACAGAAAATAGAATGTAAGAAAGCATTCTATTATATACGTACGATGATGAATGTTACGTGTTGTAGGATGATGAGGTGTAGGAATCCAGGTTTGTCTGGGGCAATTATTGTCATCCAATTTATTGTGTGGATTACCACCATTATTCCCTCCCCCATTACTGCCAAACACACCCTCACCACTTGCTGTGCCAAACAATAAAAGGAAAAAGAAAGAATAAAGCTAAAATGAAATCAAACTAGCAACGCAAAATAATTCTGAATAAAGCGATATTAATGAAAGATTTGCAGGAAAAAAATAAAACCTCCTAATAATCTAATACTGCAATAACAAAGCTCTTTTTATGCATTTATATTTTAGTGCACTGTTTTATATCACAGGATTATATAAACATGCTTTATTTTTAAATAAATCGACATACTCCTTAGTCAAAAACACATTTATCAACTAAATTATTGAAACAGCATATAAAAGTTAGAAATATTACAGTAAAATATTTTAATATGCTCAAAAATCTGAATTTTCACTAATGTCATACTACAGACACATATATTTTTTGTACATGATAATCGTTAAAAGATAAGATTTTTATAACAAACAATTATATTTCTTGAAAAATAAAGAAAAAGAAACTTGTACTTACTTGGGTTAGGAGGTGCTAGACCTGGTATAAAAGATTGTTGAGACGATTGAGTGTTATTAGACGAAGTGGGTTGAGCAGGTGGATGATGCTGAATAGTTTGGTTCATTTCCCCATCAACATCCATTGCAGATCCTACTGCTCCAGCTGCTGCACTTCCTCCACCGCCAACTGAATACTCATCTTTGACCAATCTACCACCTGGTCCTACGCCTACTCCTGATTGCAGAGTCAGCCCAGATAGGTCTGTAAAGAACGGGTCTGTGCGGGGAAACCAACCCATTCCATCATACACCAAGGCCACAACAATAAATCATTTACACTTATGGTGCTACAAATGAATTCACAGAAGCTTTGCAAAGAAACAATGCAATAAAAAAAACATAAATTGAAGCACATGATCTCTCTATGAAAACAAGTAAAAAATATGTTTCATGACATACCTATGCCAGGAGATACAACTCTCTCATAGTGATATGGATTTACACATACAGAATCACATTTTAAGTCAAAAGCAAATTGGCAGTACTTGACATGTTTCAATTCATTCTTGTGTAAATCTGGCCATCTCCAGATTCGTGCATAAATAACATGTGGGAAACCCTTACGACCAGCAACTTGTAGCCTACCATCCAAAGTTCTCTGTATCGTAACACATTTGCTGGGATGAGCTCCATTTGTAGTAATAGCAGTTATTAAGCTATCTAATTCATCTCGTTTCTCCTAAAAAATATAAATTGCACCATAGTACTCATTAAATTTATTAGTATAATAAACTTACTTAAAAAATGATATTTACTTTGAGCTTTTTAACCAAAGATTCAATAGCTCTTTTACTGAATCCCTCACTTTCACCACCCTGACGATGACACATGAGCGAATGTACTATACTTAAACAAGCATCTGCACTAGTCGGGGCACTGGGAGCGATTCCTGTCATTTCTCTCACTATATAGAAACGTTTACATCAAATAATAAGGAGGAATACTTGCTGTATTAAAGGGGTACTAAAGTTTGGAGTATTTATAGAAAATAACATTATTGAAACTTACATTCTGGATTAGGTTGCATTGGGGGCGAGGGATACAGATGACCTCCCCCGCCCGCCAATCCAACCATCTCTGTGAAAGCCGTGGCGAATACCGTTCCAATTCTCCGATTGAGACACTACTCTTATCCTTAGCTTTAATGTGTTCAAATTTTTATGATTTACCATCTAGTAACGATCTATTAGCCATGTGTCGAAGATGTGAATTCACTGAAAGTGAGAAATAGTTAAATAGATTGAAAATAATCAATTATAAGATATCAAGAAGCATAAAACGAACCTTATCGGTTGACGAACTAATAGAAGTCGAGAATACACGAAATAACCTTAATAGAATGGCTTTACGATGACGTACCGTGAACTGACAGTTACTTCGAGTAGGACGCTGCTAGTTTTTTTCGGAGGTTAGATTGAGTTGTTGCGACATCAGTAGAACTTGGTAGAATCGTACTTATCTCTAGTATCTAAATGTACAATTGGCGAAGCGACTAAAGCGCCAGACTATAACGCGCAAGTTTCAATGTTCGCGTCCAGTTGCCCTCGTCTATCCCTCTTTTTCTTATAAGACACGCTAAATATTCCTATATACTGTCGTCGAGTTTGATCTATGTTTGGTTTCTCTCTATTTACATCTCTCAAAAAAACCCCCCGATGATACCATTATGGATGCGATATAAAATATGTTGGGGAAATAATAATCATAATAACTTTGTGTGAAACAACAACACCCCCTACAAAATTTTATATACCTCTGACATAGGCTGACAATTTTAACCCTCCATAGCGGAGGAGAGAGGAGACCTATCTGTGAATTATTTTCATCTTCTTCTTTGCTTTCAATCTATTATGATTTGACAGTACCACTATAAGCTAGGTAGTTCATTATTGATCATAAATAGAAGAAGATTCGATAATTGGGGTGGATTATTTATTTATTAATTTTGAATTACAAATACAAATATAATACATCAAGGAGCATATTATAATATAATTTTGATTACGCAATCAAAGCTAACGCCGAGGAAATAATTACTTTCGTTTATAACATTGTAATTAATACTACACGAATATAGAATTGAATGAAAATGAAACACTTTTCGTTAAATTATATTTTATATTTTAAGTATTTAAATGTTTAGTTACAAAAACATCAAGAGGCATTAAAAATTATATAAATGAAATTAAATATGATTGATTTTTCAATAAACATTAGAATCAATATAATTTTTGTATTATTTAAATAATAAAATAGTACCATTTAGTTCATATGAAGTGAACAATATACAACTGGGGGTGTAACTCAGTGGTAGAGTGTCTGCTTCGCATGCTGAAAGTCCTGGGTTCAAATCCCAGCTCCTCCAAATAAATAGATTTTTTTTTGTTCAATATCGATAACATATCACTCCTTGAAAATATTCTTTTCACGTGTAGAATTTCTTTAATTATTTTAATATATTTACATTAAACAATTACAAGCATGAAATAAAGCATTTTCGGCGTTACTACATTAACAACATGCATATCACTGCTTTGGACACTTAGGTCTTGCCAGCGAGATTTCGCTTGAGATAAATCTCAATGCATAATTCGAGAAATAGATGTGAGTCCGGACCCATTGATAAGCACTTGAGCAGCAGGAGATATGGTAATTTCTAACCCAACCTAGTTACTCCTGCGGCACTAGTACTTATGAACAAGACAGGGTTATCTTCTAATGTATCATAGTCCTTCCGTTGTTACGATTCTACCTAGAGCCGTAGGGATCCCCTTCTTCACGTAGCGACGTAATTCCTACAAATTATCATGTAGAGTTAATCACTTATTTTTTCATTTCAAATTTGTTTTAAGCGAAATCTAAATTCGAAATTTCCACACGGCACAATTAAAAGGAGAGTTGAATGCATCGATTAACAGACAATTAAGCAGACGAAGATCTTAATATAACATGCCCACGTTTCGCTATAATTTAGCACGAGATTAGATAATCGGTAGAAGAATACGGTAGCCCATAGATATTGCGTGACACATTCGCTGCATGCACGCTACAATCGTTTCACGAAACAGATAGAAGTCATAAGTCAATTGTATTACCCTATTTATGAAATACAATTTATAAATAAATATATCTTCGTTTACTGCATTTTCTCTGTATATTTATTCGATCTACTCAATTCGTACCAGCCTGATTGGCGGTATAACGATTAAAATTAAACGTATAAAAATATTTAAAGGATAAAAAATGGAAAAAAAAGAAGAGGAGAAAAACTCATACACAGTTATGCTAATCAAAGAGATAATGATGAAGTCGTTACAAAGCGGTATCAATAGTAAGATATACGTCATAATTATTAGTCCGGACGTGGTACCGTACACTATATATCGTACACACTATAATGATGCGATGACACACAGTGGTACTCATTGAAGCGACCTCGAGTAGTCATTAAAGTCGCCCACTATCTCAGCCTCTTTGTTCTTTCTTCCTCTCTTCTTCTCGTCTCTCCGAAAAATTTCGAGCTTCACGCAGCGTTGGCCCCGCGTTGGAATCCGTTCCTTCTGCCTTGAACATTTTTATGCTTGCATATATAGCTTGCTAGCTTGCTCTACTCGAAACATATCCGCGTGCACCGAAAACGTTTCCGAGAATATCCTAGAACTGCATAAACACTATTGACAGTTTTGATTAACGCGTCCTTGTTACGATTGGAACACCGTAACTGTTACATTTCGCCAATGCCTCGATCGGTTAGGCTGCAAAAGAAAAAGGTACAATGATCATTTTTGGACGTTGCAAATTTTCGGAATGATCGTTATGCGACCAGAGGCGAAGTTGAAGGAACAACGGTGAACCTATCGAGGCGAGATGAAGCGAAGAAACGAAGGACTGGAAGTTGGCGAATAACGTATCGCCTACGGAAATGTGTGCACACACGATAGAGAGGGAGTCTACAATCGAATCTTTGATTTCTTTGCCCCGCGCCCCTGCTTAACGCTTCTCGTTTCATCAAACACCGTATTCATCGTTCGCCTGCGTGGTATGAGTCGAGGTTGGTGAACACGATTTTTTTTCTATCCAACTTCTGCGGAGCTTCCAGCAGGCATTCGCACGTTATCGAGGCATAGAAAAACAACTCGAACAATGGCTGGCCTTTCTACCGACCGTTTCGTAATAATTCCGAAGACCAGATGAGAAAAGATGCACGAGAGGCGGCTTGTTCTAGAGCGACATCTTAAAAATGCAAAGTCCCGGTAAGCCAAAGAGGATTATTAGATGTTGCGGCAGTTGCAGATTCAGCTGGACGCGTATAGCCGCCGTCTTCTGCCACGCATCTTGCACACGCAACGTGCGTGCGTACTTTCAACGGATCGGTTTTTTCGACGTTCGACTCGTCGGCTCAGATGCACCAAATGAAAAAGTATGCTATGGGAAAAGAACAAAGATGGCTGACGGGATGAAACGGAGGGGTGGGGGTAGGGCAACAGTAATAAAATACAATGCGGCTATGAAGACAAAGTAACGAGAGATTCATAGAAAATGAAAAGAAATTGACTGTAGCGCACAGTTCGTGTGTGTGTGCGCGCGCGCGTATGTGTGTGTGTGTGTTTGTAAGAGAGAGAGACAGAGATGAGTGAGGGTAAGAGAAAAACGGGAGGAGCGAGGAGGAATGGAGAGTGCCACCAATTAACGCTAATTTCTGTTAATGTCGGCTCCCTCTGCGTATATTCGTGAAATAGCTCGTCAACTTATTAGGCTACGATGCGCAAATTGTGGGTGGATGACAAAACGCGGGGAGGTGGAATTTGGAGAAACGAGAGGGGAAAACGGTGTTTGAGTGGCAAAAACTCGATCTCCCTTTGGGTTAGGAACGATTGCCGAAAAAAATCGGCCATTACCGCGGAAGCGGACGCGGTTCTCTGTAAAAATCCAAGGAGCCTCGAGAATCGTGGCCTCTGTTCAGCCCCGCGACCGAAAATGTTCTATTTTAAGAGCGGTGCGTTCGAATCAAGATCGAGGTACTTTACGATTTTTCCGCAGCTGCTTGTGCCGCCACGACTTTCGATGCATAGATATTGCGTCACTCTCGAACGAGACGAACAAGCCACCGATAACGCGAGAATAAGCGAAACCAAACTTTCCTCCAATCCCTGAACAACCTTCCCCCGTTCGAAAGTTTACTCTCGCCGATATTTCGATTTTAAAAGCCCGATGATTTCCTTCGATTCACATTCTCTCTCGTGCTTTATACTATCGTTTAACAGAGGTCAAGAAGTCGCGACGATAAAGCCTAACCACGCACTGTGCCACGAGTCATTACGTTTTTAGAATAACAAAATGTCTTCAATTACAACGCTTCTTCCCGTGGAAATTCGTTTCGAAAACCGAGTCGCCGAGCCTCAAACGAAATTTTAGCGACGACAAAGAGAGAGAGAGAGAGAGAGAGAGAGAGAGAGAGAGAGAGAGAGAGAGAGAGAGAGAGAGAGAGATGCTTGTTTTCGTGGATCGGTTACTCTTTTATCGTTTCCGCGATTGTCACGCGGGGGAGCGCGTCGGTCTTTTCTTTCTCCTCGCTTCTTCTCGAGACTTCTATGCGTTTCGTCAAGTGTCAGGTTGAAACGATACTTTGCGAGGTTATTACGCGTGTGGTCACACGTGATCTTGGTTCTCAGATACTGTAAGCCGAGCACGGGAAACGTATTCTTCGGTCCAAAGAAATCTATCCAATCGACGAATAAACAGGGAGGAGAAAGGCTAGAGGGATGGATGGCGCAGCCATTGGAATTTTTAGGTTTTATTAAACACTCGAAAGACGATAAGCCGATCAGTCAACTATCCGGATGAATTTTTCCTAGATTAGAGAACGTTTCTCGTAAAACGTTATATTAATAGTGGAATGCTTATCGGAGGTGGCTTTAGTGGTTAGGAGTTAATCTTGTTTGCGTGAATATGAACATATTTATAAGGAAAATAAGAATAAAGTTTCTCTTATGTATATCTAATGCGTACAAACAACCGGATACTCGTAATGTTTTTCTCTATAACCATGTGATTCTTGTTACTTAAAAACTTTTACGAATTGCATCGATGTTCGTTGATCCGAGGCTGTAAATATACGATAAATTACAAATCGACAACTTCTAATTGCGTTCAACAGTGAAATTAAAATTTACCGCATTTCGAATAAAAAGATGTATATTACTTGTCTATATGCGATGTTCAAAAAAAAAAATCGTGTCTGACTTGACTGAACAATTGGAGGAAATCTCATGACCTCTAACTTCTATTTGACACTACTGTCCATTGATGCGTTCTTTCGCACTTATTAATGTAACAACCTGGTGTGCCCAATTCTTCGGAATCATCCGATGTTCGTTATCATCTTCGAATAACTTTGGAATATTGTCGAAATATTTTAATAACACTACACTGCCGTTACGAAGAAATTTCGAAGAGAGTACCAAACAATTCGAGGCTCGATCGATCAATGAAAAGTTAACGGAGAGAAAAATACACGGTAATCACAAGAAACGATCCCGAAGGAACGAAATACGAACCATCACTGGAAATGGATAGGCTCTGTCATATGTATGGAACGTATATAGTAAAATATATTTTCTTTCGAGCTTTTTCACGTGCATTTCTTGGGCTGTTGCACAGTTTTTCCCCGCACGTTCGTCGAATAACTATTATTAACGAGAAATTCCTTTCAACTGCGATTTGTACGATTTAATCGGACAAATTTCAAACGTTCGCGAAAATCCGCCGCGCCAAAAAAGGCTAAATGTACAAACGCGATCTGAACCACTGAACCGATCGTTAAAAATGGCAAACTGTCGCGAAGAATTTGTGACAAACTTTCATCTTTTTCTCACGCGACTCGTTTATTTCACGAGTTAGAATTGTTTGGAAAGAGGAGAAAAAAAAACACGCGCACGACACATGCAACACAACTGCAGACTGACGACTGAGCGATAAACTGTTCTTGATTGGCTTAATATAGTCGGACGAGCGCTGTAATTGGCCGCTCCTTGCCGCGCGGGAAATGATTGGTCAATTTAATCCTAGAAGCACGGTGCATTAAGCATTCAACCAGCGTTCAGTACCTATTAACGGTTCGCAAGAGAGGCACTGCCACTGCCACCGCCATGGTTTTCTGCGCTGTGTGACGGTACACCCAGTCACCGTGGTGGTATATGGTTCTTTCTTTATCATCTTCTACATACTATGGCCTTTCTGAACCTCTCCCGGTCTAACCCCGTCTTTCTCTCTTTTTTCTCTCTTGCCATCGTTCCAAATCAATTTACCAATTGAAATCAGTGCCGGACAGTGAAGAATCGCGTCACTGAATGGTCTGCCAACCGACGGGCAATGTGCGTCTCCCCTGTGCCTGCCTTCCACCGCTTGTTATCAAACCATTCACCGGCTCACCAAATCCTTATTGCCTTGCCTTGGCGCACCATTTGAATCGCGCGGTTGACGACACAACCATCCGCTAGATTCTCTCTATGACAGTGCTTTTCAACCTTTCCTTACCGATCGAATTACCACCTATACCGAGCTACCATTTCCGACCGAATAATTTCCCACCGGAAATTCGAATCTAGCGCGGGAATCTATATAAAACGAGAATTTCTGCGTAGAATAAAAGAAATTTAATCGCATCTAATGGAGATTTGCTTGAAATCGATGGGAATAATGAATATTTAGGATTCAAAATAGCGGTGAGTCATATTAAACTTTTATTTATTACGGATTTTTAATTAGTAGATATTAGGAAAAATATATTTAAAGTACTACGTGAGTCACGAGACGCTGTATGGCACGTAGCGCTATTTATTTAATATTTGATTAAATAATACAAAGATGTTGATACAATAGCGAGAAAATATAAAAAGAATACGTTTCAAAGCAGAGTAAACGATTATTTGTATTTATTTGGTAAATTAAAGAATATAAATTCCTCGAAATACGCTGATATGACTCGGTTGGTATCGCGGTTGAGAATCGCGGGCACGAATGATGAAGCGTCCGCGACGTTGATTGGTCGAGAGCTTCCCTTCCGGTTCAATGAGTGTATTTTCGGAGGTGAGATTTCCCGCGCCACTATTAGTCGTTTTCCGGATATATTTTACTTTTATAAGCGAAATAAGTGGTTTTACACGCGAAATCAATCGTTTAAACGTCATAATAACATTCGTTTAATAATCGTGACGCGTTTGGAAACATAGTGTCTACTAGAAATACGGAAAAATCTATTCGCAATTGCAAAGATGATCGTAAAGGACCTTTCGAGATTACGAGGCGTGTTTAAACGTTAATCCGATGTTCCGTAAGTACCGAATTTAACCTAATATCGATTACCTGCTGTTATTTTCCGAAATATCGTATCAATCGATCTTAATCGTGTCGCAAAGCCATCGCAGTTGTTACCGTTCCTGTGTGAAAAGTAATCGTGTCGAGGTGAATTTTTAAATCATCACCTACGGCACTACTACTTAACAGACAGGTTAGCAAATTAAAGCAACGTGGTCCTTTTTCTTTGCGTCTTCTGTCCTTGGCAATTGCCTACTGACTACGTTGCACGAAATGCAGACCCAAATATATACCCTTAAATGGGACTAAAGTTCAAATTTTCGATGGTCATTACTCAGACGAGTTTTCTTATCGCGTCTTATCTTGGTTTTCTTTAGAATTCACCATGAAAATTCAAATCGGAAAAATGCGATCGTTTTTTATAAGACAAATCAGCCATGATAACGAGTAGTTTTTCAACTTGCTCCACCTGTCGAGAAGATAGCTTAATTTGCGAACATAGCAACGAGCGTGTCATTTTCTCGCCCGTTGTTACGGTCACAAATCGAAATATCTTCAGCCGTACCTCTCTTCCTCCGTCTTACCTAAAAAAAAGAAAGATAAACAATTCCAGGATTCTGTTCGTCGATAATTCAAAAAAAATACGAGTAGGACAACACCGTACGGTGTACGCATCGAGTGTATACCTTGTTTTCGTGACGTTATGCTAATTATTATCGCCTATGCAAAACACGCTTGAAGTGGAAGTATTTCAAATAGATTTATCAGTCTAAATAGTTGGTCACCATGTGAATCATCGGCAACAAAGCTTTTCGGCCGTTTCCAACGCGCGGTATCTCATCTCCATCGTAAAACAACCAGGCCTGGAAATCGTATCGTTAGACGAAGGAATAACGATCGAAGGACCGTGAGTAGGCCCGGCCGTGCAAATTGACGAAGAATGACGGTAGCGATAGAGAGTAGAGCGGAGAAAAAGGACAGCGTACTGATTAATGCGTGCACGCGGTGTGCCCCTATATCACAGAATCCGCTCCTACACCACCGTTGGCTGCTACTTCGAAATATCCAGTTTAGTCATTTCGTGATAATCGTCGTCTCTGCCAGATCCACGCACGATTTTCTCATGCGGGTCCATTTTACTGATTTAAACCAGCTTACGTAGCCAGTAACGCACCTTTTATTAAGACACAATCCCCGTTACGTAGCCTTTTCTTCCGTCGGTGTCCATCTATTGTGCATCGATTAGAGGGCAGCCTCGGTTTCCTGAGATTTCAATAAAACACGAATCGGTTTAGCTAGCGGCTATTCTTCGGTCATCTTCGAATTCCTGACCAGAGAACTGCGAATCTACGATCATGAAATTACGCGTAAATAATTTCTCGGTAACGCTTATGTACGTACAGTTGTCGCGATAGGTGTAATTGTTATTTTATTATTTGGTAATTCGAGGATAGGCTGCACCGTTAAACTCGAGGTTGTCGTATACATATGTTAGTCACCGAGGCATGTTGATACGTCCTGCTCGATATGCCTACGTGTGTATATATAATAATATCGTTTACTTACTTTCGTTTCACGATGCTTGGTCCAGGCTTATCCTTCGTGTATATAAAATACAATGCGATTATGCACAATTTTCTTGCTCATCGATACCTCTTGTAACAGCGGTTTAAGTTGGAATGAGTATGGGATCGAAAATTCACTCGGTAGCGTACAGAAGACACACGTGCACAGGTGTTTTCTGTGATTACGTGTGATTACATATGACTCGGCGATGATATCGTTCTCCTGCTCTCGGGAGAATATATACTTCACGCATCCCCAAATGGAAATAGAACCTTCGAGTTGTTCGTCCTTCTAGTATCAGGCGAATTAAAGGTAATTTCCAGAAGCCGATCCCAGACCCTCGCTGTTCGTTACAACGTAAACATTTGAAGCAACGGACTTAACTGTAACAACCGCCGAAGTAAACGGAAATTTGAAATATCGCGATGAAGATTTCGAGGCAAGATCGAATTCGGCAGCAGATCGAGCTAGACTCGGCGAATTTTCCGTGGATTTCCAGGGAAATTCATGATTGAACGAGAGAATGGTCCCTGCCGAGTAATTTAGAAGAGTTTATTAAATTGGGTAGAATGCTGTGCGTAGGCCTACGCCGGATACTCGGAGAATGAATCTCATCCAACGAGAGGAAGTTCGAATTAACTCGAGCCACTGCCAAGGGGGTACGGCAGAACCCCATATACTATAAGCTCTTGTCCCATTTATTCTTTGCACATTTGTGCGTCATTTACACGAGAATTATCGATGGAAAAACCTCCTTGCAATAACGTTTTTCGTTTGAAAAAAGAACCTTTCGTATCTTTACCTTAAATTAGCGTGGAATTCGTAACAGGTGTAGAGAAAGGACGAAAAGATCGATGAAATTTACGTGGTAATATAGTTCAAAAGTGCAGAATGTAGCAGAGAATTAAGACTTATTAGAATCATTTGACCCTGCTTCTTATAGAGTACTAAGCCTTTGATGAGTTTATTTTATCCCGGATAGGTGGGGAGGGCGAAGGAAAGGAGACAAAAGATCGTATCGCCGAATCGATGGAGAAGGAACGACAGAAATGTATGTCGTGCATCGTGTTACTTGAATTGTAGTACTTTGACACGATCAGGCCCTGTAGTATTCGATCTGCGTGGGCGGTCATATGAAACGAATAAAACGATGGAGAGTTAATTACTCGGGAGATAGGTTGCCTTTTTTGCGATTCGCCATCAAATTTATTTACGGAATGTACAGTGTTAATGATAAAATATACAAGAATATACACGATCTTATACATCGTAAATTGTAATGATATTTACTCATTTTTTACAAACAACAATGCGGTACAACATAATACTAGGAACGACTGTACAGTACGTGATTCGAAATAACAATATCGATGCTTTTCTTTCTATTTCTTCATCCTCTTTCGCAAATAATATCGACTACGCTTGGTTCCATTAAAACTGGCTCCAAACATCTGTGTACAGCGCTTCCAAGTATTTCGTCTAGTAAGGAATGGACGACGCTGAAAAGAAAAGAGATTTCCATGTAAAATTATTTACCTAAGATAATGATATCACGAACTTACTTTTCATCCGAAACGAATCTCCATAAATATAGTTGCAAGTAATGCGTGTCGACTTGAATTTGTTGTAGTCCATATTTACTGAATGTTCGTAATCTCACGCACTCTAGAAAAGTCTGTAAACGAAGAAAAAATTTCTACGATAAAGTTCGGACAGAACGTTAAGCCTTGATAGTATCGAATGCACAAAGTATACTGCGTAGTATGCGGTATACGCAACGCGAGAAAATAAGGTATCTTCGTGATGCAAAGTGGATAATGGCTGTGCTATTTTATCATTGTAACTGTCCGACAGCACCTGTTTCTATTGCGGTACTGTGCCTGCTAAAAGTATTTTACCTTTATACTTATTTTGATGATCCCCGTAAGGATGGAAGCTTTGTTAAATTGAACCGACGAGAAAATTTCAATGCGTTCCGAGAACAACTTATGGATATTCGTCACCAATGACGAATCTATATGATTGGACGTGTACGATGACCAGCTTGATTTATAGTGATGCCTCGACACGCTTACGCTGTAAAAAAAAAAAAAAAAAAGAAGAAAGTTATTTAACGGAATCTTCTTTGTTGTTTAAAAAATATCGTACCTATGGGTTTTTCTACTGCTATCGCTACTTCTGTCAACTTGACCATCGGAATCATCGTATAACGCAGCAACTTGAGTATCGATTAACGTTACATCTTCTACCACTCTCTTCATTACAGCTCTGACTGTTCTTGGTTCGATCGTATGCAACCAATCCCTCGTTTCAACGGATTTTCTTAGCATTTGCGACACTGCCAAACCTTGGATGCGAACGTAATGATTTAATAAATTTTGCGCTGCTTCTTGGAACTTGTCGCATAGCTCTGTCTCGATCGTAACCACGTTTCCAGATGACGCGTACTGTTCGATATTGAACAAATTATCGGTAGTAGTAAGCTGTAATACAAAAACGTAAAAATGACTCTTCGTAACTATGCAATTTAAAGTAACTTTGAAATTATTTATCCTACCAAATATTTCACGTTAGTTTCTTTGTACTCTATGCACATCTTGCTCAATAAGAGTAGGAGAGTGGGTGGAAATTTTTGAATGTCGGATCCAGCGCAAAACCCACTTGCAGTGACTATTAAATGATGCAAAAATCCAACTACCAATCCCTCCCTGACTTCATCCACGCAAAAATTCTTGAGGAATTGCGTTTTCAAACTAAATGAAAAATCTGGTTGTAGAAAGACCTAAAATAATATGAATTTAAATCAATTAACGTTTAGTAATTGTTCTTCCAGAAAATATCAAAAAAGGAAACAAACCAGTAAATCTTGTAAAACTCCTTTAATTTTTTCAATGATAGGCATTATAAGCAATACTTGAAGTTCTGCCAAATTATTATCTCCTTCTTGAGAAACTTTATTTGTCAATATTTGTTTCACTTTAACAAGGGTTTCGTTTAAGTGACCTTTTAAAATGTCTAGGTGATTACGACATTGTTTTCTACCCGCGTTAATAACGATATTGGTACCTGTTCTGTAAAATAAAAATACATGTTTTGATTTTAATTTTACTATACGCTTTTTTATACTAACAATCTTGTTTTCATTACTTTGCAAAGTCTGTTTCTTTACATAACATATTCATAGCTTGCAGTCTTCTGTGGAACTTATCTAATGCTTTTACTAAAATAGCTGTATCGGTTACAGTTTCAACTCTCTTTCCAATTAGATCAAAATATTTTTTCATATTCTTCATGATGAAACTATTCAAACGAGCAATAGCTTTTGTATCAAAATCATCGGCAAATTCGTTATCTTCCGATGGTGGCCGATTTATAAACATATCATTGTAAGAAGCAACAATTAAACACAAGTCACTAAGAAATCCTGAACTGGCCATATCTATAAATTCTATGATATCATTTTCATACATATCTTGTAGAATATTTAGCTGTTCAGTTAATCTTCCATCTGCGTGTGTTAAAAATTCAGCACACAAAGAATCAGCTGGTTCTTTTAGCTGTAGTAAAAGATCTACATTTTCTGCTAAAGATTTAGTTGATGCGTCTCTTTTATGAAATTGCATTCTCAATCTTGACTTTAATTCTTCTACAATGTCCTCGCAGTCTTTCTGTATTCCTTGAAAGGATGGCATATTACCATATTGATTCAATACACGTTGGGCATGAATATAATCTTGTACTGCCTAAAAGAAAAAAAAATTAGCATATAACTTTATTTAGCTACAATTGCATATATACATTAAACGAAAACGTGCATGCTATAATGATATAAAATATAATATAGACCTGAGCATAATTTTCTTCGTTCATTTTATCTTTTAAATTGCCAGGTAACTTAAAAAGGAATTGCAGCTTTCTTAATAGGGCATGAACTGAAGATAATTTGGCAATTTGCTGTCTAGTACCCTGTAATGTCGATGAAATTTGTTCTGAAAATGTAGTAATACTGTCCATATTCTTTGCTAGTGAATCCATACTATCTTCCATTTCTTTAAAATCTGTTTTCATCTAAACAATGAATGACCATGTTATATATATATATATATGTATATATTAAAGACTTTAATAAGTAATTGCACCTGTGCAAATTTGGAATAAATTTACCTTTCTAATGGTATCTGTAGCAGATATAAATTTATTATAATTTTCATATACTAAAGTTTGCATATCAGAATGTAAAATTTGAGTATTTTTTATAATTTCCGTTTCATGATCCATAATTTGTTTTAATGTACACTCCTGAAAAAATTATTTTATAGCATCAAACAAATATAAACAAATTTTTTTATTTAACGATACACTTACTTTTAATAATTTTTGAAAATACATATCAGGATTGAAATGTTGTCCATTAATATCATATGGATTGTTAGAATTTTCTGCCATTTTTTCTATCTTTTTATGGCAAAGGAATATTTTGACAGTAGGACTTTGTCAGGTTAGCTAATGTATTGCCAAGTTACAGATGTATTATTTTATGAAAGGTTAGGTCAAAGACGCTGCAATAACCAACATAACCTCTCGTTCAGTTTAAGAAAAGCGCAACAAGTGTAACAACATGTAAAAAAAAGTGCTTTTTAATATTTATTTCCGAAAAGGACGTGCTCGAAAGTAAATTTTAAGCTTCTAAACTTTCTCAACGTTGTTGTCTTTTAGAGAGAATTTAAAATTTGAGGTACATGTAGGAGTGAAAAATAATGAAGGGGTTATTGCATCTGATTATTGAATTTTATTCTTCAAATATCGTAAAATTGCATCGTATGCAGAAAGATTACAAGAAGATAATTTAATTTTTGTATTTTGAAAAATATGTCAATCACGATAGTCAGAAACTTTCTGACTTAGACTTAACATTTTTCATGAACTTGTGACAAGATGGAATTGTCTATTTGACGAAAGTATAGGGATAAAGAATAATTGAAAAAGATGCCACATCCGTGTGTCGTATGCGGTCGTTCGCGTATGAATCCAAATAATAAAGAAGAAGAATATATGTTTTTTGGATTTCCTGTTAACGATGAAGCTCGATGCAGAAAGTGGTTGGAATTCTGCTGTCGCGAAGATTTGTATAAACTTACAAAGAAACAGTTACTTCAAAGAATGGTTTGCTCTAAGCATTTTGAACAAAAGGATTTTTTGAATGAATATCTCGATAGATTAAACTGTACCGCAGTACCCTCAATTTATGATCCTAAGCAAAGTTTATACAACATAACCTGTGTACTATGTGGTCGATGTCGTCGAGATCCACCAGGTTTGGGTTATGATGGTGCAACTTACCACCACTTTCCTGGTGAAGAATTTCGATGCCTGAAGTGGCTTGATTTTGTTGGTGTAGATTCATATTACAGATTAACAAGAAAAGAAATTTTGTTTTGTTACATTTGTTCAAAACATTTTGACTGTTCCCAATTTATGCCTGGTTATAAAAGCAGATTGATAGATAATGCAGTTCCCAATATCAGAAATCCTGACCAGCTGGACGGGTCTGAGCAGTATGTAGTGGAATTTGTATCTGAATCAAAATATAGTTCCTCAGAGAAACCTAAGAAATTAGACCCTTTGCCACCTGCTGTTTTAGAAAGTCAAGCATGTGCTGCTTGTGGTAGATCAAGATCTGATCCAATGAATAAAGTAGAAAGATACAAATTCCATCCTTTTCCTGCTTATGAGATCGGCAGGTGTTTAAGATGGTGTCAATTTTTGGGTAGAGAAGATTTATTGAAAATGTCTCCAAATCAAATAAGAAAGTTGGTACTTTGTTCGAAACATTTTCAAACGGGACAAAGTTTTCATAAAGTAGGGCCATGTGATGCAGTTCCTACTATAAAGGATATATCACAATTGAACTGTACCAATCCAGCAGAAAAAATCGAAGATGACCAAGATGTATTAGAAGAATCTAATTGTACTAATACAAGTAAAGGAATTAAAAAGCAGGATTTTTCAAGACCTTTAGTATCTAGTAAAAAACCAAAGGTAGCTAATAAGCCCACTCCTCTTGCCAAGAAACGTGGGAAATCTAAACGGCCAACTCTTATTAACATTCCAAGGCCTGATCCTAACAACATTGAAAATCGTGTGATAAGAAAATTGCCACTTCCTCCTACTTCTAATTGGAAAATCCAATTTACAGATCAACTTCAACCTATAACAATAGCAAATCATATTACATCAAATATTCCAAATAATATTCAAGGTAACATAAAAAAGGTGATTCTACCATTTACCGGTGATATATCAAACTTAGGTGCTCCTATTCCAGTGCATAGTTTATCCAGTATCCCTCCAGGTTTATTAATTAAAATAGATCTTCCTGAACAAGAGCAACAAAAAGCAATGAAGACTATGAATAATCAGACTAGGACTAAAATTATACATACTCCTACTACCTCGAATGAAATTGATACCAGGCAACAAGCGTGGGTGAAAAATGGTGAAGCTTCAGTTACATTACCAGTTATCAAACAAAGTAAGGAAGAAACAGACAAAAATTTAGTGGAATTTTTGTCAAATTCTTTAGAAGACACAGAAGACAGTAAAATGACCATTGAAGAATTTGAAGTACACGAAGAAGTTGTATTGCCACATACATTAGAAGTACTAGACGAGGAAGCGGCTAATGTGAAAGAAGATCAATTTTATGAGGATTTTGAAGAAGTAGAATGTTTATCACCTAAACAACAAAAACCTGTGCGGCGTAAAAAAATTTCAGGGACAATGAGAAGGACAATTTTTCCTATTAGAAGTGAAGTCAAATATTTTTTGCGTAAATTGGCACCTCACATGCATAGACTTCCTAGAAAAGCTAGAGCACAGATAAAACTTTCAATTGTTAATATGGTAATTAATCATTTGTAAATTTGCTAAGACATAAATAAATAATAGTATTTTTAAGAGTATACAGTTAAATCTAAATACTTTAAACTTATGCACATTACAGCTACTTATATATTGAAAGAGATCAGACATATACTCTTTAAACAGTGATAATTAAAGTATATTATTTTTATTATATATTTATAACATGATGGTGATAGGCATGATAATAATAGGTTAAAGCAACAAAAAGTTTTGTAGAGTACAAAAGATATTCGTAGTAAATTCTTTAATCATTTTTATGTCATTTGATTTTATTATCGTTGAAATGTACATTCTTAAATGACAGATATTATTGAGAGAAAGAGAGAGAAAGAGAGAATGTTACAAAGATTTGTAAAAACTTAATGATTTATTTTGAAAATAAATTAAAGATAATTGACATTATATCTCAAATTTTTAACAGAAATGAACCATAATTTTAATATGTATTTTATGTGAATTCATCTGTATTTGTATGTATGTACATATATAATAAATATGCATATATACATGTATGTATAAAGTTATATTATGTTGCAAAAGAAATATGTAAAAGGATTTATTGTGCAATAAAATTTTTTGAAAAAATATTGAAATATAAGATGAAAAAAATTAAAATTGACAATTTTTTAATTAGTTTGAATATTTTTTCAAATATCGAATGTTTGATACTTATTTAATATATTTATCATGTAAATATTTATCATAAATGCTACATTGTAATAAGATCAGTGGTTTAGAGTTTTAATACGAATTTTAGTGGTATTAAACCTGGAATAATAGGAACCCACATTTTGTCTATATTGCAAGTATTAATATCTGGTTGTGCTTCTGAGTAAAGAAGTACTGGTTTTGATATATCTTGACCTAATTTCAAATGATTCTTTATCCACAAAACTTTTGCCGATGCAATTGGTTCTAATATAAATGATTAAACTTAAATGATTAAATTCATCTTATCAAATAGCGAAAAGATATGTAACTTTGTTCACCTGTATTCATTTTAGGTAGTAAATAGTGTTCTGTACCAATGCTATAAGATTTAAATTCATTTACTATTTCTTGGTAGTCTGTACATTTGCACAATATGCCAAGAGGATGCTCTACACAATTATCAATTTTGGAATACATAATTTTGTATGGAATATAACAATTCTGTGATTTAGTATAAGTTGATATTTAAATACTGAAGTTGAAAATGTCTGAACTCAGCAACATTAAAGATAAGCATGTGTAAATATAATGATTTTTTGTGTATATGTATCTATCAGTGATCTATTAAAGCTTGAATTATTATTAATATATTAATATATGCGAGAAGTGTAATTAGAAAGTGCACAAACAATAACAATTAAAATCATAGTTTATACATAATATATATTAATACAAGATTTTGGTGATTGTAATTAAATTAAGAAGTGTATGTTTCAACATAATACAATCAAGAAGCCAGCTTCTTTGTATTTATGACTTTCACATATAATTAAAGTATTGTGACATCTTACAAATCATATACAGATTATAAAAGCTGGATACAGAAACTGTATAGATAAAATAAAAATTTGTCCTTTTCTTTTTTTATAATACTTTCGTTTTTGGGTTATTCGATTTAAAAGCATTGATCAGATATTATTAGGAAACATTGAAATATACTAGGCATTCGTTTCACTGTATTTGTACCTTATTTATGTATACGTTCAATAAGTGCAAGCTGTTTTTAAAGTCAATGCAAATGAATTATTTATATATTACACCTAGCTACGCAGACTTTGTAGTCTCATTTTCATTTCTTCAAGTTCCTTATCATCTACTTCTTCGTTTTCTTCTTCTGCCGAAGTAGATGCCACAATAGACCCTGGTGTCTCTGTAACAACTGCAGGTGCTGTACCCAACTGTCCTGCAGTTACTTCCCATAAGATCTGTAACACGTATTAAGCATTTTATTAGTACGCCATATACATTTTGAAACATATTAGAATAATTTACTTTGTCAATTTCTTCGTCTGCTTCATCTTCCACTTCCTCGGAATCTTCCACAGATTCCATGGTTTCATCTAACATTTCTTCAATAATTCCAGCTTTCATCATTTCTTTCGATAATTCCCTCATTGTTGCTGCTACTTCTGGTACTCTTATTAACGACTGCATCGCTTGCATCACTTCTGTAGATTTTGATACCGAACCAGCAACTCTAATCGTTGCTAATTGATTTTTCATTTGTAACGAAACAGAGTTCATATGCGCTTTCGACGTATAAAGCTTGTTACAGGTTTTACGTGCACGTATTATTTCCTTTGCTAAAATTTTACATACATCTTTGTCACCTTTCTTTGCTGCTTCTTTCAAAGAACGTTTTATTTTATCTTCTTCACGTTCAATTGCTATATATCGATATTATTATTTGCGTTAAAACGTAATGCGTAAAATATTAGTAATTTACCAGTTAGTAGCTTACCTCTAACCTGTCTATCCAATTGGTAGCCTTCTTTTCTTAATTTATGTGTCCATTCTTGTACCTGAAACATGATTCCTTATAAACATCAAACAGATATTAGAGATCATTTCAGTTCTAACCATTTCCTTTGGGTTCTTGTCCTGAGATTTGCCAAATAAACCCATTTCCTTGCTATGTTGACAGAGGTTCCTGTCTGCCAAACATAACCAAACTACCTCCCATTGATTCGAATCGTAAATTATTTTAAGTAACTATTGGCGTTACGTCATTCTATGAATCACCGATTTCTTTATGCGCTAATGAAACACCTCGTTTAATACAATCTCAAAAAATACATCAAACGGTGTAAAAATTAGAGAAAAAATTCTTTGCAAAAATATTTTAAGAATACTAATATCGATAATATCGAAGGTTAAAAAAGAAAATAAGAAACTGATCCGTAAAATAATTGGGAAAGGTTAAATCATTTTCAAGATTTCAAATCTTATCTATTTATTTTACCATCACGTTACATAAGCGAGTCAGAAAAAAGAATAACGTCATAGAGTATAGAAAAGTATTAAAAAACAGTTAATTAAATTACAAAAGAAAAGCACATCTTAAATCGTTAAATTTTAAATAAAATTTAAAAAAATACAAAAAATGGACGGACATTTATCTCGTAGTACTTCTATTTAAAATCATATCTCTGAGCCAGTTTAATATATTTGTTATTATTTCTATTCGTTCGTTGGTATTTTCATCGATGTTACGTTCATATCTTTTCTCGCGATCTTTCTCGTTTTTTACACGATGTTCGTAATTTCTTTCATCGTCAATCTCGTATAGATTATCGCTCGTGCTTCCTTTTTCCGCAATACCCGTTGCCGGTTTATCGTTTGCCAAATTATTCACGGGCATTAAATCGTAAAGATCGGCGTCAGCATTTCCTTCTTTATTCTTGAAATTTTTCGCCCGATCCCACGATCGCTCATCAATCTTTCTTTTCCCGTCGAAATTCCACGGAGTTTGCACTTTCTCCAAGTTCAGAGACAGATTGTATCTTCTCGCGAAAGTTTCCACGGGCATCGAGAAAATCTGTAAGCTGTCGTCAGCTGAATCATATTTCCCTCGTTCGTTCGGCAGAATTGATTTCGCCGATTCGCGTTTCGAAACTCTTTTATTCTTCCTCGTTCCGACCGTCCCGTCGGCATTTTCCTCTTCCGGGCTCCTTTTCACGGTACGAACAACGTTACCCTTCACGGGCACGCAACAAGGGCACTCCTTGTTTAATAGGTGTTCGCAGACCTTCCTAGAAATCGATAAGGCATAAGAACCGTCGTTTAGTTTTCTTATTTCTAACGGCAGCTTTACACCGTCACCGACGTAAAACAGCTCGGAATTTTGCAGGCTTTGCACGTCATCCGTGTCGTTCGCATTTTTCACCGTGATTTTCCCCAAATAAGCGATGTCCGAGGTAGTATCGTCCTCGTAGAACCGGCTAGCCGGGCTCTCGTGCTCTGATCCCACCAATCTTTCCGTACTTTCCCCTTCATCCGCGGTTTCTATAGGATTCATTGTTGGAGAATTATGCTCTAGAAACGCATAATCTTCTTTCTCCGTAGTTGAAGATTCTTCTTGAATTCCTGAGGTCGGCCAAGTTTCACTGGGACTCGAGTTATACGTTGATACTCGAGGCAATTCTTTCGCGTGCCACGTCCTTGTTTTCAATACTTCGCTTTTAAATTCTTTCCTATCATTTGGCGTTTCGTTTTCCTCTGAAAATTGCACCGTGTCCTGCGCTGTCTCCGCGGTCGAATCAACCAAGGTAGCTTCCTCGGAGGGTTCAGGATTCATCGTTACTCCGACCACGGCGTTATCCGAAGGTTCCACGTTAGATGAAATGGTTTCTTCTTCCCGCGATCTGCCCTTTTCATTCATTTCGTACTCCGAAGTGGAAGGTTTGCTCTCCTCCTTATCACTCACGCCCGCTTCGCTTCTGGCGATGTCCAAAAGCTTGTTCATATCGATGTTAGACACGTCAAAAGTGGTGGACTCGATCGTATCGTCCTTCTCCGTCGCGGCTCCTTCGTTTTCCATTTCGGCGATGCTCAGTTCCTTGTTCAGAATACTCTGGAGGGCCGAATCGTCCAGAGTTTCCTCGTTGGTCGTGTTTTCCGGCTTAAACGTGTTTCGAACACTTTGTATAATCATGTTTTGCACGGCAGAGTTCTTGGCTGCTTGGTAACCGATGGCTGGGTGACGTATAAGGTTTTTAACGTTGGCGTGCAATCTTTGGAGATGTGTCGGAAGGCGAGTTTCGTCGTCTACGGGTTCCAAAGTGACCGTATTCGTCACCCATTTACCGTTCTTGAATTGATGCTCCTGGACGGTCATCGACGGAAGTTCGGTCTTGGACATAGGCGCAGCTGATATCGTGTTGCGTAAATTGTCCCTTATCACGCTGGTCGCCCAATCGCTGTCCAACTTTTTTCTATCCATTCCAGTCGCTTTCGACAAGAGGTCCTTTACTTTATCCAGGACGGTGTTCTCTATCGGCGGCATGGACAAAATACCCTTCAAGTTCGGAACTTGCACAATTTCCGGTAGTAAATCTTCGCCCTTGGTGGAACCTACCGTTTCCTCGTTCACGTTCCCATCCATTTCAGAGGAGTCACCAGTGGCAAAGTTATTAATTACCGCTTTTATCGATTTCTGCAGCAGCCTGTTGTCGCAGAAAGGCAACGCCTGGTTCGATGGCTCCTTTACCCCTTCAGCCTCGTCGATTCTCGATGATTTCAGCGTCGACTCGACGGAAGGAGAGCCGTCCTCGTTTTCCTTCCGAATCGTCGTTACGTGCCCCGCGCCGACCCTCTCCTTCTCCTTATTTATGAAATCTTCCCCAATTGCCGTATAATCGTTTTCCGACTCGGTGGGATATATTGTCTCGTCTGTCAAAGAATCGCTAACTGGACTTCTTTCTTCGCTCTCTTCGCCCTTCATTTTTCCCTCCGCCTTATCAGATACGAAATTTTTTCTTCCGTAATCGCTCCTTAATGGACCAGCATTATTCTTCCTTTCCGGCAATTCAGTCGCATAATCTTCGGTAGAAAATTTCTCCATCGATGGAGTGTCTTTATTATCGAACTTTCCAGATATATCACCCTCGTCCGGAGACATAGAGTCTTCAGAAATCGACGTGGTTGCTCTCTCTTCGGTCCAGGGTTCCTTCCAGCCCGTATTCTCCGCGTTGGATCTTTCGTCTTGGTTCGAATCGCCATTCGCCGATTCCTCTTGGCTCCAATTCGGATTACTTTTTCCCAACGCAACGTCTCTTTCGTCGTTATTCATTTGATCGGGACCTCTGTCGTTCTCTAACTCTTTTCTTCCCGTGGCAACGCTCTGTTGACTCTCCGCGTCGGATCTCGGGTCTTGGTTCGAACTATCATTCGCCGATTCCTCTTGGCTCCAATTCGGATTACTTTTTCCCAACGCAACGTCTCTTTCGTCGTTATTCATTTGATCGGGACCTCTGTCGTTTTCTAACTCTTTTCTTTCCGCGGCAACGCTCTGCCGAGTCTCCGCGTCGACCTCATAATCGCGATCCCCTTCCGTATCGGTGTTCATAGAACCCGTGCTGCTTATGAAGAAATCGCTGTATCCGGTCGATTTATCGTGTCCGGTTTCGTTGTCATAAGCTTTCGAGGTGAAATACGCGGTCGTAACTTCTTTGATGTCGGAGTAATCCACGCTCCCGCTGGCCGTTGTTCCATATTCGTTCGCGTATTCGTTCCCGAAGCCCGTGGACGATTTCGCATTCGCGTTAGAGACTTCCAACGACGGCGAGTGATTTTTATCGGAGACACGCACGGATTGCAAATTCGAATCTCTTTCGTTGCCGATCGAAGCGTCTTCTTGCACTTCGGATGTTTTGAAAGTCGTCGCAGGGATCGTATTTTCGGAAGATTGCGACAGACTATTGCCAATTATATTCGAAGGACTCGCGGCTTGCCCAACCGTTTGTTGATTTTTATTTAAATCGCGTTGTTGGCCAATCGGCAGTCGTTGCCCAACGATCGAATCGGGTTTCCTAGGAGCCGAATTAAACGGGTGACGGATATTTGTCGGAATCGCTTGGCGATTCGTGTGTTCCGATGCTCGAGGATCTCCGTGATAAACGTATGGAATGTACGGTATGCTTGCATGCTCGTTTTGCGAGAAAATAGAATGCACGTTGTTAGGGATATACCTGGGCGCGTAGTGAACCTGATTCCCGTGGACTGGCTTTGAACGTTGCCTGTTATCTACCGGTATCTTCTTGTTATCAGGTTTCTTCTTTATTTTGTACTTTTTCGCCGAAGTCTGTGGCTTCGAGACGATATCTCCGCTCGCGTCTGTTTTAGAAGAGGAATCGATCTTCTCCGTGCAGTAGCAAACGAATTTGCCATCGTCGTACACATTCGTCTTTGTTAAGTTCTCACGAACAGCGCCAACGGTAGGATCACGGGAGCTTAATTGCCTTCGAAGCGAGTTTATTAGATCCTCGTCGAGGAAAGTCACATTCCTCGCTTCTTCCGCGGTTTTTGCAAACAGTTTGTGCCTCGGCGCAGGTTTCTTCAAGGATACCAGTTGTATGCCCGGCTTCCGGCCGAGGAAATATTCGGCACGTCCCTCGTTATTACCAGGGTTCCCCGTATTCTTCGAGTTCAACGCGGTTCGATCTTTCTCATTGGGTATCGGCGCTCCGACTGTTTCTGACTGAAACGACGCTTTGCATCGTTTCATTTTTCGACTCTTCGCCTCCGCGTCTTCTTCCTCCGCGGTCGTTGGCACCAGGACTAGCAAACTCCTTTTATCGTTGGCCTTCGACTCGCATTCGGATTCGTCGTGAACGGCCGGGGGACCGGAGAAAGCGACAGTCCTGGAGAAAAGAAATTTAACTTGGCCAAGTTCGTTAAAATTAAATTTCCAAGCTCGACTGTCGATACTCGGATTTGCACGTTTCGTACTTTATAGAATTCAGGGTAATACGTATATACGGTTAGAAACGATACCAGAGAGAAACGTTAGGAGAAAATGAAACACCGTTACGTTAAGGACGTAAATAGCGTATAACGGAAAGGACGAAAGCTGTCGCGATTCTAATCATTCGCCCGAACGTCAACAAACTCAAGGTTTCGCTGTTTTCTCGTTCCAGGTATTCCCGTTGCCATCGCGGTTCCTCGACCTTCTCCCTCGACAACACGGCGAGAGGCGTGTCGAAACGGAAAGTCGACTTAAGGATAACAAGCTACCATCGCGTCAACTAGTTCAGTTCAGCCCGAGCACGTGTAAAGTCCAAACATAGCATAATTTTGTAGTGTAAAGTGAAACGGTGAGTGTTATTCAGCCAAACATCATCCCCCGGCGTACGACCGAGTCAGCTGTCGGTGAGTAATTGTACATAGAAAAGAAAAAAACGCTTAACGAGTAAAACACATATCGCGAAGACTGTCGGATATTTTCGATTACGTCAGGATATTCCGCGATTTATCCTATCATCTTCACGGCTGTGAATTAGGTTGATTCGATGGTTCCTCGCGGATTGGAAATGTTATCCGGGCAAGCGGGCCGGCGAAATGTAATTTAAGCGTCGCTGACGCTAGCGGTTGCGCCAGCCTCGCTCTTGGGCGACTAACATACTTTTGCATTTGCAATCCGGCAGACCGGCCCGTAATCCGGAATTCGTCCAAGGAGCAGGTCGTTTGAAAAATCGAAAGAATGTTCCGATGTACTCGGCGGAAAGCTAGATAAATGGTAGAGGATAAGGAGAATTTATGAGGGAGTAGCAAATCCTGCAGTATGGGGGTGCTGAAATATATTCCGGGGAGAATTTGTTGAATTATCTTTCGTAAATATGATAGTCGCATTCGCAGGGGAATACGTATGGTTCGTTACTATTACAACGGCGAGATTTTCTTCGGGAATAAGATCCTCGGAGTCCCGGGGCTCTTTGCCGGTAATTCGAGTTATATAGCGGATCGTTTCGCGGGTATAAGAAGCCGAGTTACCTGTCGGTGCTAAGGCTCTTCACGTTTTCATCCTCTCCAATCTTGATGCTTTTCGGGCACGTCGACGCGATCAGGGTAAAAACCAAGGAGCACGTAACAATCGAACGGTACATGACGAAAATCACTTCATAGGAGATGGTTCAACGTTCACGCTCGCTTCCCTTAGCTCGAAGCGAACTGTACCGAAATCGATGGGCAACTGTGCAATTTGCCGTTCGATGCATATATTCAAAGCAAAGTTGCACGCGTGTTTTGACAGTTTCGCGTTGTAAAATTTGTGGTGTCAGATAATCGTGTGATGCAACATGTACGGGTAACGCGTTGTGTATCTTATTTGATGTGGAACATCAATAAATGACGCTTAATGGAAACAAGATTACACACACGCTCCGTGTGTACGCGCGTTATATTTGGCAACGCATTTTTGCGGGGATAGATCGAGCATCGATGCGATTTGCATTTAAATCTAAAGAGGATGATTGATTTCCATATTCGTCGAAATCGAATTACACGCATTTTATAACAGATTTTATTCGGTCGGAAAAATACAAAAAATTGTATTAAAAATAATATTATATAAAAACGCCGCTTGTACAAAACTGAAGTGTACTTTATAAATCTGCCGGTTTAACGATAAGGGACGTTAAACGCTATCGCGTTATCCTCGAAGGAGATTCGTGATTCCGCTAAATAACGTAAAAAACTTTTTCACGTTCGTTATCGTGCTGCGAAAGATATTCCGAGTTGGACTTATCGACCTAGTCGAAGTGAAATTTCCTCGTCCATTCTCTGCCAGCGTCTCGTTATAGTTCTCGTCCACGTTCTCTATTAATTGCGCCACCGATTCCCTGAAATTCTCAGCTTTTTCCAAACTGTCTACCACCACGTTTCCCAACTTTGGTATGTTTCTCTCGAGAAGCGACGGGATTCCGTCGTTCTTCTTATTTCCCCGTGTATTCTCCTTCGCGGTGAATTTTTCATCGGATATTTTTCGAATCAGCGATTTTTCGACATCGTCCATCTGGCTAAAGACCGGAATCTTCGGGCTGGAGGGTTCGTCCAGACGTTGCATGTCCGACGGTTGCACCTTGAAAAAGGAAAGAAAAAAAGAAGGGAAACAAAAATTCGAGCTTTGGCTAGAATTTTAAGAAAGGAAGCGAAGCAGGATCGTAGCCGGTCGAGTGTAAATCTTACCTCGTTCGCGTTCCCATACCCGCCGATCTTCTCTTCATCCTCTGCTTCCCTCCGAAATCTGCTAGATCTCGCCCACGGTAACGTCATCAATGTTTCACGTCCATTAAAACGCGATACTTCTTCCAAATTCCCGTTCTCGTTGCTTCGCTTCCTCCTTTCGCCGTTTTCTCCGTTGTAAACTTCTCGCCTGTCGGATATCCCGTCGTCTCTACGGTCAGACGAAACGTCGCCCGAAGGTTCCTCCTTTTTCCTCCATTCCGATTCTTCTTCCGCAGAGTCGGACGCGTCTCGGTAGTTTTCCGCCGGTTCTCTACGGGGATCTTTCGCGTCTGGATTGGCTCGGATCGACGAGTATCCGCCGTGGTCGTTGGAAGCAAAGGAACCAGGCGACATCGACGTCGAAGGAATTAGAAATTTCGGATTAAGCGTCTCGGCGCTGTCCTCGATTCCGTTCGTCGAACGAGCCGGCTCCTCTAAACTTGCCGCAGTCTGGTCGTAAGGTTTAAGAAGTTCGGACGGATTTTCCTCGGAAATCGCTTCCGGACTTTCCTCTAAACGCGAGTAATTGTTCAGTTCTGTTTTCTCGATTAAGCTCGGCGGTTTTCGCGCGAGCAACGAAGGCAGAGACCCGAGGTATTCTTCCTTCGACCCGGCACTCGTGTCTTTCCGCTTTCGAACGCGCTCTGCTTCTTCCGAATCCACTTCTTCCGAATCTTCCTTCGGATTAGCGTTACTCGTGATATTTTCCCGAGAGGCCGGCGCCTCGGAAATATTATCGTCCTCGGTTTCTCTTTCTTCCTCTGTCGCAGCAGCGTCTCCTCGATAACTTTCCCTTTGTTCCTCGGTCCCTCGCGTATCCGAGGATTCGCTTCCGTCCGGATATTCCTCGCTCCCAGAAATTTCCCCGAGTTCTCCGTCTTCCCTAACTTCCGGCTCCTCTTCTTCCGGCTGTTTCGCTGCCTCGCCGATCGAACGCAATAAATTCTGATTCTTACTGCTCGCCGCGCTGTGCCCGGTTAATTTCGCGAATAGTTCCTCCGCGGTATGAGTGTCGAGATTGTCCACCAGTATCTTCAACAGCATCTCGGTATTCTTCGGCAGATCTACGGGATCTTGGTTGGGAACTTTGCCCTCGCGTTTCCGCTGCGACGTCTCGCGGATTTTGTACGGGACGGGCTGCCAAATCGCTCGGTACGCCTCCTTCGAGGCGATTTTTGGATTAATCCTCGATCTCGTCGGCTCTCTGTACAATCGCAAATGAGGATCCCCTCCTTTGTACTCGGAGGGATCGATTATGTATATTTCTTTGCCCTCGGGGAGTTCATCTGATTCTACCTGATCTTCTTCGCTGGAATATTGAGCGGCTTTAAGGCTTCCGTGGCGAGGCTTCTGTCCGAGTTGATTGTACGCGTACCCGGTATCGTGGAGAAATGCCGATGCTGCCTGTCGAGCGAATTAATTAAACGAAAAGGCGAATAGAAGAGTTGGAAGGAAAGAAAACGATAAACAAGTTAGTTACCCGCATATTCCTTCTCGGCTCGTTTTCCTCGTTCTCTTCGTAATAGAATATCCGTGGCCTTTCCACGTCTTCCACCAATGCGAAATACGTCCTCTCCCTCTTCTTCTCGTTCGATCTTCTCGAGGGTTGATCCTGGTACAAGTTGGTCAGTCGTACAATCTTCTCCCTCAACCTGCTAGGATCGGGATGCTCTATAATCGTGGTGTCGCGATGGCGTTTCTGAGTTTCGGCATTGAAAACTCTCTGCCTGACGTTCCTCGCTCTGACGATCTCGGTTATCGGTACTTCCACTACTTCCATCGTTTCGTCGCTCGTATTCGCTTCCCTCTTCGTCTCGTACTCGTTCGGTTGATGATACATCAGCACGTAGGCTAGTTTCTCCCGTTTAACCATGTCCCGGAAATCCTCGCTCTCTCTGATCGCCTGCCATGCTTCTCTCCTCTTCAGATTTCTTATCTCCGTGTTCGTTTCCTCGCCGACCATGTCGCGAACATTTTTCTCGCATTCTTGCAACATCGTCTCTCTTTTACCGTGCAACTTCTCTTGCAACTTTTTCACCTGCTCCGCTCGATTTCGTCGATATTCCTCCGCCTTCCTCGTTTCTTTCAGTCTGGTCGCTGCGTTGTGCGACTCGGTGTATTTGCGGAGCAGGTCCTTCAACGCTGTCAGAGTTCTCAATCGTTTCGATATTTCAGGGTCCTGGGGTCTAACAACGTGCACTCGGTTCTTGCCTCGTTTACGAGCGGCCGATGACAGAGCAGGCCTCGCGACTTTAGCCCCGACAGGTCTTTCATGGAAAGCTTCCTCGAGTTTAGCCTCTCGTTTCGAGCTCGCTGTTCCAGCGTTATCGCGATTGTTTCCGAATTCTTTCCTGATAGTTCCCGCTGATAAAGTGGCCGTCTCAGCTGTCGTGCTCGAACTTTCCGCCCTCGAAGCTTCAGCTTCCTCAGTTTCCTCGGCCTCTCCCCTTTCATCTGCAACCTTCTCGTCGACCAAGGGCGTAGAACCTTCTCGATTAGTCCAAGCACCCTGCGCACCGCTAATTATCCCTTTCTCTTCTTCCTCTCCCCCGGGTTCGTCGCGAGGGGAATTATTCTCAGCGGGTTCGATCGACGTCATCGGGGTTTGGCCCGAGCTCGCGGGTTCTTCGAAATTTAAAGTTGACGGTAGATTTGTTGGCTGCACCTCGGATTGGTAATCCGATCTACTTTCCAAAGTAGGAATATTGGACTCGGGACGTTTCTCCGCCCTTTTCATCTCTCGCGGATCCTTTCCGAGATCTTTCGAATTCGACCGAGTTCCCAGAGGCGTTCCCGCGTTCTGTATAATTTTCGGGCTCGAGGATTCCAGCTCCACTTTCTCCGCGGGCGAGTCTTTGAGCTCTGCAAATATTTCTACATCCGTATCGTCGCGGAAATTCGCGCGAGCTATATCTTTATTCAGGTCCGCTATCACCTGCTCTTTGGGAACGGCGCCGGCGTCCTGCCGGGATTCCATGGATTCAATAGCCTCCCTCTTCGATCGGCAGTTGCAGGTTTTCGACTCTCGAATAACTCTGCAATTGCAGTCCTTTGAATTCGCATCGTCCTCGTTGATCATTTCCTGATCAAGTATAGCGTGCAGCTCTGTATTCCCTCTCTTAGCTCTTCTACTGTCATGATAATCAGCCCCGATCGAAAAATCCAATCCTTTCAAAGGAGAGCTTAGACCGTAACCAGAAGCTTTCCAATTATCATAATTTATCCTTTCAGCCGGCGGTTGTCTAGATAAGCCAGACCTGCCAATGGATTCGTAAGGTATGAACGTTCCGTACCTAGGTCTATGATTTTTTACTAAACTACCAGACTCGTAATAACCGTCCAATCTTCTCGAGCTGCTCTTAACGCCCTGGATTTCGGGCTTCGCGTCCCTTCGAATCCCCGCGATCTTAAATTCCTTTTCATTCCCGAATCTATCATTTTTCCGAGATCCATAGGTTCTGTCCTCCCACCATCTACTAAGGCTTTCCGAATTTACACGATCGTTGGACGATCTCGAATTTCCGACGTGTTCTGTAGGCTCGTAAAACGGATAGTCGTTTTCATATTCGGCCCATATGCTATCAGCGTCGACGTAGTCCATTTCCAAGGGCTGCCTTCGACCATTTTCATCGATCCTTGGATCTCTCCGATCGATATTCTCCGCAACGTACTCGTCGTAGTCTGTACTTGGCAAAGGATCCAAGGGGAAGAAAAATACGTCGCCTTTCGGAAAATCCTCCGTGGAGTCCAGGTTAAACACGTTTCCTCGGCTCTCGGTGCTATCCAATTCTACAACTGTCGGTTGCATCTTCTTCCTAATGTTCTCCCACCATTTAATCTTTCGCTCGGCTCTGCCCCCTTTGACGTAGTCCTTCTCGGCTGCTTCTCTCCGAAGACTTTCCCTTTCCAAGTTCAAAGGCTGCCCGATCTCGCCGAGCAGATCTCTCCTGGCCCTTTTCGATTCCCGATTCATCCCGTCCTCCTCCGCCTCCTCCTCCTCCTCCTTTTCTTTAGACTCGATCGATTCGTTCAAGTTCGTACGGACCAAGAGTTGGTAGAGAGTCTTCAGCGTCTCTTTTACGCTGCTAGACGATTTCATTCTGTTCTCGTAATTGCTTTCCTCCTTCACGGTTTCTAGATCGGTCTGTACCTTCAGCAGCAAAGGCACCACATTCGCGGCGAGTTCGCTGATCGATTTCCTCGGCCTCGCGGCATTCGGCTCCGCTGAATTTGCCAGCCGCGAGAGACGGTCCTTCAACTCTTCTAATCTATTTTGCAAGTCGTCCCGCGGTCGCGCCGAGTCTTTCCTACTTCTATCCTCCGAGCTGGATAAACCTCCGATGCTCAGCAACGATCTGCTCTCGTAATCGTCCAATTGCTTTCTCACGAATTTCCGCAATTTTTTCACCTCTCGCTCTATCAAGCTCAGACTCCTCTGCCTTCTTCCGCTGTCTTTCGCGCTCGCTTGGTCCTGCGCAGATCGCCTAACGCGCGCTTTCGCCTCATCCGCGAGCTTTCTTTCCTCGGACTTACCGTCGCTCGTCACGCAAGAATTTATCTGGAAGAATCGCGAGATTAAAATTCGCTTCGAGCATACGCGGGAACGAAGAGAAGACGGAAACGCGTTTTTATTACTTTTGCGTCGGGGATGACCCAAAATCCAATGTCACCCGACCGCAGACGAAGATCCAGACCGTTCGCGTCGGTTAAAACCTCTGGGTTGAGCTCGGGAATCGTGTCGTTGATCAAGGTCAGCAATTTTTCGTTGAAGAACACGGTCCTGCGAATAAAACGGGTCGCGAAACGTTCCTCGTTTCGTTTACGCGCAATGGCGATACTTACTCGGCAAACATTCTGTTGGGCGCGTCGAAACCGGGCGAGAGGATATATTCGTGAGCCGTGGTGACGTTGATCGTTTTCAAATTAATCGTCGCATCTTCGGGGCTCAGATTCGTCCCAAATATCACGATCGATCCCTCCCCGTGCCTGTTCGAAGCCTTGGCGCACTGGCAGTAAAGGTAGACATGCCTCTGGTCGCTAATTTCGCTGCTCGCGGCGAATACTTGCGGCCCGACCAGAGTTTTGTGGAGCAGAGACAGCCAGTAATCCTGCGCATAAAATAACGTAGCCGTCCTCGTCGATTTTCACCGGGGAAGTTGGTAACTACCTCGGGCAACTTACCGGAGTCGGCCAGGCCAGATTCGTCGGCTGCCTCATCATTACTTTCACGTTTGCCTTCGCCGCGTTTCCTAATCTCCTCGTCAGGACCAGTGCACCGACGAACAAATCCTTGCAAGCTTCTGGCCTAGACTCGGCTTCGATCGAAACGAGGATAATTAACGATTACGCCTACGAACGGGTTTCTTATCGAAGGTCTCTTACCGATCCACAAAGGCTGGTCCTCTACGAAAGGACCTATGACTTTCAACAATTCCTCTTTGTCCTCTTCTAAACTATCCCGATGAACGAAAGCTCCGGCACTGTCCAGGGTAACGCCGGCAAAGTCGCTGGAACGATTTGGAAACGGTGTCAGCCACTCGCTGTTCTTAGGCGGGGAACGATTTACAACGGTGTGTTTATAACGAATTTATAACGATAAGAAATTTACGGATGCCACGTGATCGCGGAAAGCGCAGGAGCAGCGGCAGCGAAGTAATCTCGAAGGTACTTCCGTTGCCTTTCGCTGTTATAAATTAAGACATCGGGCCCGGTAACGAGGCTGCTCGAGTATCTAGGAAATTCGTTCAATACTTTTCGCAGATGCAGCGTTTGCCTCGCTAAATCGCCGGCTGATAGATTGCATTTAGTTTGGCACTCTGGAAAATTAAGCTTAAAGTAGACCTGCCGGTCCCGGCTGGCCGGGCAACTATTTCCACGGTGGAATTAATTTACCATATCCCAGCTGCCAGTTCGCGCTGAAGCCCATGTGATCGCTGAAAGAAATTATCTCCGTCGCATCTGCAGACTTCTCGAGCTTCCTTTCTCGATTCTCCGGCGAGATGCAAGCTATCACATCCAACCCTGCCTTTTCTGCCCATTGATGGGTCAGCACCCAATCGGACTCTGCGATCAGGAAACGTCATTGATAGAACATAATGCTAGCTGGCAACGCGAAGAGAGAAGGAAGCAGGGTTTCTCCGCTTCGACCGTCGAGACGGTCGTTTGGCCAAAGAGCGGTATGCAAACGGGATTCGGTTCGGGGAGAAAACAGAGGGGAATTCGGTAAGGCGAGTATCGGATTAGATCGTAGGGAAAACGCGGCGAACGTTAAATTACTAAGCTCGTTAGCGTTTGCACCTTGGAGCAGACGCGTGTAAGGTTTGTAGGTAATCAGCGGGAGTGGGCGAGGTACATCCGCGAACGAAATAGGTGTCTGCACCCGGCTCTCGAGATAGAACGTTGACGGCCAGTCTGTATAGCTATGCTACATAAACCTTCTCGTTTCTCTTCTCGCGAGAAACACCTCGTCTCTGCATCGCGTATGGACGTGCACTGGTGCATGAAGCATTGTTTAGGTTAATTCAGGCAGTTTCTGCAACTGGCTGACCACGGTGCTGCATCGGCCGCGAAATTGGCCGAGGAAGATGTGTGGTAGGCGTTTCGCCGTTAATGCAACTTTGGAGTGAACGGATGCATGTAGATCCTTTGTAGGCCGCCATCCGTTGCATTACCGCCTAAATTAACCGTGATAATGGCCGAGAGATCGACTGCGTCGCGGTCAAGTTAGCAGGATATATCGAAGGCGGATCTGCCGGTAACGGCTCGACAGGATCCTCGTTACCCTCGCGTCTCCTTCTCCAATTAAAACAATGGATTATTGCCGAGCTCACCGGACAGCTGCGAGATTTCCCTTTTCTCCTCGATGCCCGGAGAATCCTGATCGGCCAAGTAGCCAAGGGAAGCATGCGATCCTCCCAGTCGTATATACGCCGGACTGATGGCTTTCGCCAGGTTTACGCTTCTCTCGAAATCCGAGCTGAAATGCCAACAACCACCATTCGCACGTTACAGCCGCAATTATGCGGTAAGACCCGGTCTGTCTCTGCGAGGTTTTAAGAGATTTTTACGCAGTGTCTCCTCCGTTTCGATTGATTTTCCTGCCGATTCGCTCGGGACGATCGATAGCAGCGGCCGCGGCGAGAGGCGAGGGTTGGAAATTTAAATTAAAACACGTACACGTTTCATTTCGCCGAAGCTAGATTGGATTGCGATTCGTTCAAAGGTTATACGCGTGGAGTCATTCCGAGGGTATTTTTCCCCTTTTTTTTTTTTCCTCCCCCCTCCTCTACGAGCTATCGGAGCCTTGCATTCTATTGATTGCTTTTAAATTGATCTCAAATTGCTTCACAGTCCTTCCCTTTCTTCGCGATCCCGTCGTGGCTGTTACCGCCGGCGAAACATCCGGCAGGAAGAACGTCGCTATTCGTATTCGGCGAAGCTTTCGAAAATCTTCGAAAACTCAGTCACGAAGGGGGATAACCGTATTTATCGCGGAACGAGATTGGCTAGCGGAAAAAGCCGATACGGGGAGGTTAGATATTCAACGTACGTACCTTAGCGTGTTTCCGGCCAATAGGGTTACCGGATCGAGAGTAAGACTGAGAAACTTGCGATCGGTCACCGCGATCGGTCTCTTCAGGTTCACGTCCAAAGCTATCCGTTCGCCGAGAGAACGCGTCGCGAGGACATGCAGAACGGATAAAAAGAGAAAGCTCCGACCGTGACGCTTCATTCTGTCGATTGATTCACTTGCTCTCGAATCGGCGCGAGAAACTTTCCATTTCGCAGCGGGTCGAGTGTCGAAGGTCCCTGGTACGCGGAACGTCTCGCCCGAAGGTTTTTATCCCTACTGAAGAACGGTTGTTTGAAAAATAATAATGCAACTTCGTTGATGGACAAAGTGGCACGAGGCACGTTTCGAAATCGCCGCGGGTTGTGTAAAAATCGAGGGTAGCGCGAATTGCACGCACAGCGGAATGCACGCGGTTAGATCAACGAAATTCCGGCGCGTCATCGCATAAATTTGCAGTTTAAGGTAGAGCGGAGGATGACGACGACGATGTCGATAGAGAGAGGGAGACTGGTAAATAAACAGACTAGCCAGTTGGTAACACGATTGACTTTTATTACATTTTTTTCATTTTTTTTAGAACTAAATAACATAAACGCATATTCTGGTTAATTCACTTTTGTTTATTACTCGTAATATTACTATCGTATTAAGAGCTATAACGATGAGGCGCGCCCCTAAAAATCGTCTTCATGCTTTATCATTTTATTTTTTTTTTATTTTTCATCATTTTTTTGTTTTCGTTAACCCTTGTTTTGTTTCTCTCGCATTTTGTGTTCCATCTCTCCCGCCGTGAAAGCCAAAAGAAACGCCGTGAATCTCTCGTACAACGTAGGAAGAGGAAAGCTCGATTATCCTTCTCTTTTTCTCTTTTTGATTTTATCCCCGCTTCGTAATCGTTTCGATCCAGCTTTAGACTCTGATTCGTGACTATCGCCTCCTGCTTGATGCTTGACAAATTTCCCCTCCGATCGAGGGAAGATCGACAGGAAACGCGACCTGGAGAAGCCTCGACTCGCGTCTCCTGCCTTTTCTTTCCTTTTCCTCTCTTTTCTTTCTCCGTTTCTTTTCTTTTTTTTTTTTTTTTTTTTTTTTTTCTGCAAATAACGTCGTTAGACCGATGGCTTTTCTAATCTCCAGGTTTAGCAACGAACGTTTCTTTTACTGGCGCTGTTATACCTTCGATTGGATGTCTTGTTTCTTTTAGCCTGGTGATTTTATNTTTTCGTTATCGTCTCAAGAGTCAAGAGGAGGGACGAATAGAGAAAGTAGGACTCTATGCATTTTTTACGCGTAACCAAGAGCCGAGACCATGCCCAGGGGTGGGTTTGACGGGGGATGCTCACGGGTACAGCTACGAAATCGTGTGTCTTGTCTTGTCGTGTCGTATCGTGTCGTGTCGCGTTCCTGCACGCGTGTGAACCGTGTCTGTGATCGCACCTGCATTAACCTTTTATTTGGCACGGGCAAACGTTTCGGCTATTTTAATCTCGCGTGCTCGCGCGTCGATCGTCTCGCGGTGTTTCCCGTTTCCGGTGCACCTCGACTTCCGCGCAACATCTCTCGATCGTCAACTAAAAATCCATCGATCGTTACGGGCGAATGAAATGCCGGCGTCTATCTCGGAAAATAGGTAGAAAAATGATCTAGAAACTCGCCTGCTGCCGTCCGACTCGCGAAATAAAGGGTTAACTTTCACGTGCATACGTATGTGTACGTGTGTTTATGTTCGTGTGAATAAGTGGTCGCTTAATATCTAGGTTACTTTATTTTTATATCAATGTTTATGTGTATATATATATATATATATATTATACATAATCTAACAACAATATATAATATTATCATCATCGATCCATCCGGCGTTACTTGTTTTCCTCATCAAATGTTACATAATATTTTATGCTCAACAATCGACTCATACGTGTTCCAGTGATTCAGCCACTATACACACTACGCAACTCGTACAAGAGATCTTTTTCACTATTCCCCTCTCCGGTGTCGTTCCTTTCACCTTCCCCACGAATTTTTCCCTTCCCCCGTATCTGCCGAGCAAGCTTCGTGCGATTTTCGGCCACTCCAAACATCCCATATGCCCTTTCTCTTCATCTCAACCGCTTTCCCCGCTTAATTTTCTTTCCCCTCTTTTCCCTTTTCCCTTTTCGATAGCCGCTCGTTTTGCATCCCTACGTTTCTGTGCAACCCTACACGATTAACGATTACAATAATTATTGGTCGTTGCATGCAGCTAAAAATGCTTCGCATCTTCGAAATATAAAATTACACAGAGATCGATGTGAACATACGCGTCGCAATTACACAGCTTCGAGTCCGAAGTTCGATTAACGTAATATCCCATATGTTTTGTTTTTTTTTCGTTTTCCTCATTTTTCTTTTTTTCCCCCCCTCGTTTTTCCTTCGCCTCCGCGCGATCGCGGGAAGAAACGGCGAGATCGCGAATAGCGAGTCGACGCTTCGTCCCGTTGTCCTGTATCTGTATATACGCGTGTGCGTGTACGTGTATTGCGTGTTCCGTGTGATATCGTGATTCTTAAATACGCAAAGTGTGTCCCGATGCGCGTGTACACGCGAGTTCCTAATTTCTTTTCCCTTTGCTTTGCTGTATAACAGACGTATAACATTAGTAATTAGAGGCATCTATAGTATTGCTTCTCGGTTCAACGAGTATTACGAAGATACCGGGCACGGTACAGGTGTGATCTACGTACGTTGCGACGTCGTGACGCGGCGGGACGCCGTTGCTCGATCGGCCGGAAACAACGTTTCCGCTTAACGTTTGTTACGCTACTTTGCGCCGCCTCTGTCGGTCGATTCACATTTTTAATTCCATTTGTAAAGAAATTTGCGGCAACTTCGGGTCTCCAGCGGCCCCAAGATCCAATTTCAGCCGGGAGTCGCTTCGGTTCAATTATTCAGGCGCCGCTGACTGGTAACGCCAAGCAGTTTGAATTTTTCCCTTTTTTTTCCAGCCCTCCTCCCCCCTTTTTTTTCCCAAGAAAAATTTCAACCGTCCGTTGCAGAGCAAATTGGATTTACCGTCGGTGGAAATAGGCTTTCTCGCGCGGCAAAGTCGTCTGTGTGATTAACGCGGAGCGGAATCGAGGTTTCCGGGACCGAGCGAAAGCGGCGACGCCGTGCTCGCGGAACCCATGTCCGAAAAATCGCACAAGTCCGCTCGAAGATGATACACGAATCTCTGGTCGAATGGCAGCTGCTGAAAAGAACCGTTTTCGCGTATCCTTTCGCTTGGGAACTGGCCAATTATCGAAGCTCTCCCTTTCTCTTTCCCTTTAACGTCGTCTTCACTTTTGTCGGCACTCCCTTGTATACAAAGCTAACGACTACTTACATAACATCGTGATTTTTCTCCCCTTTCACCGTTATTTGTTTCTCCTTATTTTCTTTATTATTTTTTTTTTTCGCTTTTTATCTTCAAAATGTTCTCAGTTTGAACGGCATTCTCTCGCTTATCGTCTAACATTTACCGTTTATAACGTTAGTTCGTACTTTTTTTTTTTTTTTTTTTTTTTTGTGAACGCATTGAAAAAACACACGTGCAAACGCGTTGTTACATTACGCAACGATCGTCGCCGAGATCACCCTCATAGTGTAAGAGATCATAACAATAGTACGTCGATTTAACGTTAGATTATCATTATTACTTTATAATGCGTTGTGTCGTTGTCTCTGAATAAGTCAAGTCGGTTCTTCCTCTTCGCAGTTACGCCGGTGTAATCTCTTCCTTCCGGAACATCGACGAGCACCCTCCTGCCCCTTCTTCCTTTTTTTTTTTTCTTTTTTATTTTTATTCGTTTCCTGTCGTTTCCTCCTTAAACGTAGCTGGAATAAAAATCGAGCACCACGGTTCGGGAACCAGAGGGTGGCTCTCGAGGTTCCGGAGAACACGGTTACTTCTCGTCTTCCGTTCATCCTTTTCGCGTCGGCGGGGTTGCGCGGAACGAAACCACCGCGAAAACTTTTGGTTATTCTAAACGCAGGTCTAGGTTACACGCGAGACTATGTACACGGAGAAAAGAACGTAACATCTGTCGCGTAATTCTTACGTTTCGGCGCATATCGTACCTAACGCGTTACATTCTTCGCGAATTTATTTCTCCCTCGAACGCTACGGTAGGTTCGTCAACTACATCGTTTACATATTTAATTCCACGCGTGCCTCGTTTCGACGGATCAGTTGTACTTTGCCAGCGAGTACTACTTTTGTAATTACAGCCGAATTTGCCGAGATCACCGGTCGTGACCGTCTCTCCTTGCTTGCAGCACACCACGTCCGGGGGTGACACGTCGAAACCAGACACGAGTCGCTGTTTTTTTTCCCTTTTTCCTTTTTTAATTAAATTCCTTATTCGATTTTTTATTCTCTCATCGCGATCACACGGTCGCCTATGGAACGCGAGTCGAATTAGATTTAGGTATCGGTTTATATCACTTGCCACGTGCTGCATGTAGGCTTAGGGTGGCTCGAGGTAAAGGATGCGAAGGATAGAACGACAGGTCGGCCGGAATCGCGATTCCAGGCGGCTCTGCCGAAGTGAAGGTCGGAGAAACTCGTTGAAGGGAATTAAGGAGATCGAGGATAGACAGTTCTTATCAATGGAAAGGGCAAACAGAATCAGAGAAGAAGAGAAAGCCTGAAGTGTAATCACGCGACTGGTATATACTTTGAAATTCCGATTTCTCTCAAAAGTCCTTCTTATGTTTTCCTCCCTTAATTGCCACGGACCGCGTTTCTGTTTTATCTTTATTTTTCGCTGGAAGTTTGTTTTTCCCGAATAGCAAAGGATCACGAAAGATCGTCACGCGTAGGCTACGTTTCATCTCCGTCGTTTTCCTGGATTATTCTCGTCTGGGTTTCGAACGCCCGTCGAGCTTCGTCCTTTCCTTTTGTCCGCGTTTCATCGCGAGAACCACCCCCGCGTCATTTCTCACCCTCGATGACAACTCGGTGGGAGCGGAGGGGCGCGATCTCGCGGCGGTGAAGAATCGTCGGCAAACGGCCTGCTCACCCAAAAATTCTACGGATTATCGAGCTGAAAAAATGCGCGAAGATCGGTCGCGAACGAAAGTCTCGAGTGGAAATTTCATAGATCGCGTAAATCGGAAAGAATCGCCGGTAAGTCGTGTTTTAACCATCGTTTACGTTCAAATCAAACACACGCAAAGCTTTTCATCGATCCGTTGAAACTTACGCGTAGAGCTTTAACGACAAACATCGAGAAGGGAAAAGAACGGAGAAAACGAGTGAAAGGAAGTTGGAAAAAACGGTGGAGAACGTCGAGCTAATTAGATTATAGTATGAACATTGACTAGAGACAGTACGACGAACAACGTTCATGCTGATCACATCGAGAAACAACAACGACACACGACATTAATCAGCGGTAACAGTGTCGCGACGACAGTAAGACTTCTTTTTTTTTTTTTTTTCTTTTCTTTTCTTTTTTTTCTCCGTTTTTCTTCGTTTTATTAGTTTTCGTATTTTTTTTCTTTTTTTCGTTTTTTTTCTTCGTTTTCTTTTTCTTTTACGTGACACATGCATTAAGTAGTCGTGACTTTAAAGAGAAGAGTCGGGCATAGCGTAGTAAGGACACATCGAGCAATGGAACTGGGAGACGACAGGCAGAGAGAAAACTTTCCGCGTTCAAAAGATGAGAGAAAAAAGTAGGAGCAAGAGGAGAGTTTGAGGGAGAGAAAGAGAAGGAGGGAGGACGGAGAGACGGAGAAAGAGTTGAAGAGAGCGCGAGGAATAGGAAAACAGTCTACGAGCTACACATCGCTGCCGGTGTTGTACGTTAAGCTGTTGTACGAAGTTGCGGGGGGATAACTCGATGTCCAACTAAATCACTTTCTCCCTGTTAATCGTAATAACGAAAACGGTCTTTCCCCGTGTGTTTCTCTCTGGTCGGGTTGCACCGGAACCTCCTCCCTTTGTACACCGTCTTTCCGTAAATCCGAGCGCGCTCGGTTAACGAGCAGAGTTCGTTAATTAACTTCGCGTTGGTATTTATACGGGCAAAATTCACAAGAAAAAACGTACGAGCATATTCTCTCTAGAATCGATATAGATGTAATGTATATATCTTCGGATTAATAATTGAGTAATTGACTTGAAGTGTATATCGAGTAGATCGCATAGGAGAATCAGAGGCTGCGAGATATAATCTTTTTGAATCCGGTCGGTTCGGTTCGGGTTAGGTGTTTGGACGGGGTATAGGTAAAGGAGAACGGTGACAGAATCGTTCTATGCGAGTACTTTTGAAGCGTTTCCATCTAGAAGAAGATCGATCGGTTACAGCGAGAAAGAATGCGAGCCCGGGGATCGACGAAGATCATCGCGACACGTCGCTCTATTAATCTCTCTTACTTTACTTTACTTTCTTCGTTTCCGAGTATAGCAAAATACGCGTTCCTAGCCCGAGGTCTAGGTTTCACGGTCGGGAATGATCTTCGAGGATCTCGCGCGTGATAAGAGAAGATCCAACCAACGACATCGACATCGACAGACAAGAGAGAGAGAGAGAGAGAGAGAGAGAGAGAGAGAGAGAGAGAGATAGCATGCACGTTGAGACACGAGAGAGACTACGTCGAGCAGATTGAAACGCGAGGCACGTCCTTCGGTTCACCTTGCCTCTCTGGCTTCCTTAGTTACCTCGTTCCATCGCCTTCGAGATTCGCGATCGAGATTCGCGTGACTCCGCAAAATGGCGCGATTCCACGTCCGCGACGTCCTCGCGGTCGCGACCGTCGCGATCAAAGTGAAAAGAAAGCGGGAAATAAAACGAAAAAAAGGCGGAGGGCATAAATCCGAATCCGTGTGCTCGGATCGCGGGTGCCTTAAGTTTCCGCTGAAACTTCCCCGGCAATCCAGCTGGTCGAAGGGATATAAAGTCGAGCACCAGAGACGCTGGAAAAGTTCTCGGTTTGTTTTTCGCGGACAAACACCTGCCACACACAGGCACACAGAGAGAAGAGATATTTCACGGGATCGGGATCGAAGCGCCGCGAAGCGAGAAAACGGAGAGGGGGATTCGCGATGGTTTTTCGAAAAGTTGGGCAAAGCAAAGGAAGCCGCTGCCGGTTGAATTTCTCACAGCGGCGAAAAAAGTTAGTTGCCCGGTGCTCGTTTGGAGAATTTACCGATCGGAGAAACGGCTGGCTCGGTTCGAGGAGCCCTCGATAACGAGGGGGGCACCGGTTCCCACGATTTGCGTCATTGTTCGTCGGTAAATAATTATATAGTTGCCGAAGCGATGTTCGGCCGTGGAAATAAAATAGCGGGTCGTTAAAAGTTGGGGAATTTTTAATATCGTAAAGTATTCTCCGGCTCCAATTACCCGACGGCTGGAAGTTCGAAAAAGTATCGACGCGTTACAACACGGGGGGATCGGAGAGGAGAGAAAGTTTCCGTGGCGGTGTAAGCTCGTGAAAACGCCGGACCAGACTTTTTCGGTGATCGAACTCGCGTTTGCGGAGTTACGGGAACGGGTAAAAGATCCGCGGACGTGCTCGGGAACGATCGGAAATGATCGACGCTATCGGCTAAGAGGTGCGTTTTACATTTACACATCGAGAAACAACAGAGTGCACACTGAAAGCTGACAACATGCGTCCGTTTGTACAGCGGATACGTTTGGATAGAAGGCCTTCCGACTTCTCGCTTTCGACTGACGTTGAAGTTGCTTCTTTTTTTTTTTTCTTCTTTTTTTTCGACTGGGACGCGGTCCTAAATGTAACACACCGAACTCTCGATGAGACGAGGAAAGCTGTTTCAATCTCTTTTCTTCTCCCGTTCGATCTCGTATCGTGTATTGCACGTACACGCATCGGTGGAATAATCGTCGGAGCAGTATGGAACTTTCTTTCCTTTTCGAATCGGCACTCGATGGATCTTTCCTCGCGTGTGCGGCGTATCGTCGAGAAATGGTTCGTTTCCCTAGCCCGAATGGTCAAGTATGATAGAGCGCGTGTTAGGAGAATCTCGAGTTCGCAAAGAAATCAGAGGATAGCCGTTGCTTTAGAGTCAGAATGAATCGAGAGATTGGAGAGGTCTCGATAGACAAGAAGAATAGATATAAGAATAGATATATCGGTATCAGAACGAGGAACGATATCGAACATAAGAAAAGTACACTTTCGTATCATCTTCCGGTCACTCGTACAAAAGCGATTTCGCGCGTTAAATGGCACGTTATATATCGTCTTCGCGCTTCCTTCCCCATATGCGGCTTCGTCTGGCATATCCGCCCTATACATATACCAACTCAGAACGTTACGACATACGCAAGAATCTATGTTACGAGATTATACTTTTAATTTAAACAGAGTTATTTTCTCAGTCTCTTTGTTAAACGTGGATCTTCCGATCGAAGGAACAAGAAACGTCCTCAACGAAATGCTTCTTTTTTTTTTTTTTTCTTCCCCCTTCTATGTCCGGATTAGTCTATAAGCGTACGCGATGGCATCGTGTGTTACGTGTGCATGTGTGTGAGCATTATATTCCCTTGTTAACTTCTGTATATGTATAAGGCTCGCGTTGCTTGCCGGCAGTCGATGCTCTGTCCATCCCGTCCGCCATCGTTCACGCGTCGTTCGTGCAGCGATCCTGCGTCTGTCGCCACCACTAGAACAACCACGATGAAAGACCGGTGAACCGCTTCGAGAAAGGATGAAACAACGGCTAACTTTGCTCGAACGTTTTCGGCGGTAACACCTGAAAACTCCTTGCTAAGAAACGATCCCGATCGTCGAATAGCGACACTCCTCTCACCACCAATCCCCCACATCTGCGATCGTTCACGAACGAACCTATTAATCGATTTTCTCTTCCTTTCTCTAACAATAAACCTACTATCTAATTACACTCGATAGAAACGCACCGTATAAACGTGAAAGAAAGGCATTTCTCTTTTTTTTATTTTATTNAACCGTTGGAACAGTAAAGGTCACAATATCGCGACGTCTGAGACGATTAGTTGTCAAAAATATCTAATACTTTTTTTTATTTTATTTTATTTTATTCGTCTCTTCGTTTTTTTTTTTTTTTTACTTTTTTATTTTATTCGTTTTTTGCATTTAAACGCGAGAGTCAGTGCTGGCTCGATTGGTCGAGCTATCCTTAACGACGCGCGCGGCAACGTTTTCGTGTTTGTCGATTTTTTAACTTTTTTTTATGCTTTTTTTTCGTTTTTTAAACCGCTTTGTGTTTTTTTCGTCTTTTCTTCGTAATGTGTCCTAGCTAAATGTCCCTAAGAATCGCTCAGGTGTTACGCGTCTGGCTACGAATCGACCGCGATCGAGCTACATCGCCGAGAGGTAATCGGAAAAATTCGAATTTGGACGGAAGGGAGAGCAAGGGCCGCCGGTTACTTTTGTTTCTCGTTATTCGCTTCCTATTTTGCTTTATTTCTTTTTCTTCTCCTTTCTCACTGTTCTCTCTCAGCAGTCCTTCGCCGTCTTCTATTAACTCTTAGTCTATCGACTCTAGTTTCTCGTGGCCCTCGATCCTTGTCTTAACTTGTTTCTAAATATAAACATTTAATGGTAACAATAATAAGAACAATGGCCGCGGTAATAAACTATGAGAATAATTAATAACTCGAATAATAATAATGACTCCCTCCTTTCTGATCTCCTTGTTATTGAACAGCCGTCGAACGAACTAATGACTACGTAACTCTGCTACCGGTAGTTTCTTTTTTACCACTATTCGAAAATTCACTAAAAACTTAGGTACTAGTTTTACGTCTTTTTTTTTACTTCTTTCATTTTTCTTATTTATATATATATATATATATATATTTCTTTATTTATATTTGTATATATATATATATAGGTATATTTATACGCACGCGCCCTTCGACTGCTCACGTCTCATTTACGCCACGATATTCGTGCGATATCCGAAAAGACTTAGATCGATCGAACGTTTCGTTCTTCACCGATGTTTTTCCTTTTTCCCCATAGCTTCGCGTCCGTTCTCCGAATCGCGAGACGTTAAACGGAACCCCCTTCTCTCTTTCTTCTCGTCGATCATCTCCGTCTCTCTTCTTTCTCCGAATCGTAAGGCGTAAACGAATTCTCGCCGATCTCGTACTTTCTACGTTCTCACGTCTGCCGCGGTTTCTTTGCATTTTACCCCGTCATCGTCCTCGTGCGACATCGTCCCCGTTTTCCTCGTTTTCCCAAAACAATCTTCGGTCCAATCGACCTTGAAGTGGTTCATCGTCGTCGGATGGTGAACCGACTGGTTGGTCCACCCAATCGGAGATCTTCGGGGACCACTTGGGTCAATTAACGACGCTATCGATGGTAATCTCTGGAATTCGTCTAGTCCGATCGGCTCGTTCTCGAATTCTCGACAACGGCCGCGCGTTCTTCTTTCGCTGGTCTCTACGCGAAATCCCTCCGTTCGCTCATGTCGCAGCAAGCCGACAGCTTTTGCGTTTGGTTCGTATCTCGAGATCATCGCGGAAAAGCCTGGACGGGATCGGTTGTTCGATGGTGGAGAGCCGAGGACGGCGATGGGTGTTGCTCGTCGCTTCCCTCGACACTCTCTAAGCGACCACTGGCCAATTCGAATCTCGAATCGATCTGTACTCGAACAACGCGACCGCGACGACGACTACGACTACGACTACGACGACGACGACGACGACTACGACGACGACGACGACGACGACGAGGCTGGTAGTGAGTTCCCGTATCGCTCTTTCCTTTCGCTTCTCCAATAACACGTCAGATCTTGCTCCTTCCCTTCCTCGTGGTGTCGTAGGGGCTGAGAGGCGGATGCGGCCCTGGTAGCACATGATGCGCCACCCTCCTTACCGACCGCTTCAAGGGTGTAGGTAGGCTTATTGGAGCTCGCATTTACCTTCCAGTACTTGCGCTTTGATCTCTTGTATATGCGTGTCTAACGCGTTCTTGATTTCTGAAACAAACAGGCGCACATGTACACAGAGATACGCGCGGGCAGATATTTCGCTCGGGTGGATCGCGGAAAATCGTGTCCACGGCGTCCCAGTTTAGTCGCGGAACAATGGGAGAACGTAAATGAACGGCCGCGTGGTTAAACGTTGGCTGGCAGTTTTTTCCGACTCTCTCAATTACGCAACATCGATTTCGCCGTGGAAATGCACGAGGATCGTGACATGCAACGGTTCTCGTGGAATTTACCCTGAAACCGAACAGGGGGTAGCGTTGTTTGATTTCTAGCCAAGGCTCGTTAACCCTTCATCGATCACCCCTTGCCGTGTCTGAGTACCGTTGCATTAATTCCTCGGCTAGCTAGCTGCTCTCTCTCTCTCCCGACGCGTGCCGCGAATTGCTCGCTGTTCCTTCTTCGCCCTGTTCCTCGCTTCGCGTCGCGACGCACGCGGAGGAACGATTCAACGTATACCTACTTGTAATCTCGTCCTCGTCCTCCGCCTCGGCTTCCGCGGCCAACTCCTCCGGCGTCTTTTTCTTGCGCATCAGAGGATTCGGCTCTTCTTGGGTTACTTCCTGCACCTCTTCCCGCTTCTTTATGTTATACTGCAACGAGAAAACGAGAAGCAGGTGAACGAAACGAAGATAACAAGCCCTAGTCCAACAGACTCGCCAAGACTCGTGCGATTAATCGTAATAACGAAACGCAATCGTCCAGATTGCCCAGTCACGTTCCACCAAGCCTGGGCGCGAGTTGCCTTTTACGATCGACCTTAACAAATGCCCGACATTGCCCGGATATCGTCGTTTTAAATCCTATGCCCGCGTTGATCCTATTCCACGCTCGTCTGCACGGTTCAACGGAATGTACACGAGCGTTTACGATGGATGATCTTTGAACGAACGCGTTTGTCGCGTTTCCGTTTTACGATGGTCTTTCATCGGAGAACGCCGAGGACAGATCGCAGCCACCGATAGACGGACCGATATCTTTCAGCGGAGCACCGAAAGCTCGGTTACCAACTTTTCCTCCGATCGAAGTCGGCGCACCGGCAGTCGCGGCAACGCCGAAGACACTCGACGACGACGACGACGACGAGGAGGACGGTGTTCCGAAAGTTCGCTAACAAGAAAGTTGCGACGTGACAAAGTAACCGAGAGCGACAACCTCTCGCTACTTTCGGACTTGGAACGATGAAAGGGGTTTTAAAGCTGGCGTTATCCTCCGGTGCCGGGAGTTTAACGAACAGAGCGCAGGGGCCAGTAAAATCGGAATAAAACTTGGCCAGCTCCTCGGACCTCTTCGGACCGGTTCGAGAACGGGGGGTTTCGGAGGCGAAGAGGACGACGGTACCGCGCGGCGGGGATCGGCAGATTACCGGAAGAATCGTTTTCGAGCAATCGGCTTAAAACCCAAACAGTCAATCGCGTTTATCAGAGGGAGAATGGAGGCGCGACTATTAGCCGGCATAGCTACCCCTCACGCAGCGCTTCGTAATCGTATTAGCCCGACAATTTCAATCTCCGCTGGTATCATCGAATCCGCCTGATGATTTGCAGGATCTGAAACGCGAGATCGGCACGTAACAGACCGGGGCCCGCACACGCGCCACTGTTCCCCTATTTACACTAGATTGTCTAGTTGCATCGAACCGCAATGACGTTGGCCGGTGCACGCGCTTACTAGCCGGCTACATGCAGCGACTAGCTCAGCTCTGACGCTTTGTGTCCTCGCCACTCTTGTCGTCGGACAATGAGCCCGATTGCGGTACAAGCCAGACACGTGATCGGCTGTACGAGTGTCGCTGCCTCCATCGCGGCATTGTAACCGACTACGGAATACGCGTATTGCGGCTATATCTGCAAACACTATAAATTCTCCGTTCCCCGGGTCCGGCCTGTTTCGTTATTGCTCCGTTGTTCCAATCTCTCGTTTCCCTTTTTCCCACCGGCCTTTCGCCTTTTGTCTACCGACTTCGGTATCGCTCTTTTGTTCCCCTCGCATCCGACCAGACGCGTCTTTCATCCCGCTCTCCATTCGATATCATTGTCGCGAGGAATCGTCCGCGAAAAACCCGGCTGATCAAAATTCAGCTTCCCGTTGGTAGTCGGCCGAGCGCGGTTAACAAAATCCAGCCGGTCGAGGCACGTTTAGGAATAGGAAAACTTGATTGGGTTTATTTAATTAGCGCGCAGTTTCCATTTGCTCTGGGCTAACGGGCATCGCCGATAAATCTGTCTCTCTTTGTTTTTCCGCCGTTCCGTTCCATTAGCAGCGGCCCGCGCGTTCGTAATGGCCGCGGCACGGCGGTGCGCCGCGGCGGCGCGTCGCGACGCGGCAACGCGACGCGGCACCGCGAGGCCGCGCGAACCAGACAGACAGCGGCAGGATGTCAAATGCCACGCACTGATCCTCGCGTTAATTAATCCTCGCCGACGCTACGCCGCGTCTCCGCTTTGCTTGCGTCTTTTCGCAATCGACTGCGGAGGAATCGCGAGGAGAGACGTCGGAGCGGTTCTCTGGCTCGCTCGCGCTCGCTTGCGCTCGCGCGGGCCGGCTCGGTTTCGCGGCGTCTATGTGTGTGCGTCCTAGACGCGTCGCATCTGCAAGCCACGTCGCATTGCGACATTTTTACCGAGTGTACTTTTTAGCCGGCGGTATTCTCTGGTTTCGCCCTCTGGTCGGGCCTACCAGTCATCGAGGATACCCCGAGAGACCATCGAGGAGTCGGGTCGCGGTGCTTGATCTTGCGTAAAGTGCCGATCGATGTTCGCGATCCCGAGCGTCTATATTTGCCGCGTTTGAACAGCGTTCGACGGTAACACGTGTCCGTAACGACGGGTAACTTTGTAAGTGTTACCGAGCGACCAAGTCCGTCACGGTCTAGCCCAGCGATCTTGTTACGGCATTAGTATTCGCGCAGTTTCTGTCTCTCGCAATCAGCCTAATTGTCACGTGACGGCGCAAGCACGGTACAAGCATCGTTGGTTACGAAGCAAACGCAGCTATTTGTAAATTGTTCGTTGTCGGGTCCCGAGGGAGCCAGACGACGCGCTCCACGCGAATTTCCACCACCGCCGGTCGAAGATCAAAATCGGTCGCGGTTCTCGTTCCACCGTGTTTACACGCATACGCGCAAACGTACGCGCGCGATCGGTTTAATCGAATTGCCCGAAATTACGATTTCTTTGCACGGCCGCACAGTTCGTGTCCGAAGGAATTTCCATCGCGACGATATCGCGACGGCCCGATCGACTTTTGTAACCGGCCGAATCACCGGTGCGTGTTCAATTTCAATTCCTGCCGAATCATCGCTATTTTTCACGATCAGCGAATATTTCGGTCCGCGCAATTTTTACCGCGTGGAAACTCGAAAAATACGGCAGGGACAATAGGGCAGGCAATAACGGCCAAGCGCCGGGATGACATATTTCTTTCCTTTCGCTTCGCCGACGCCGCCCCGCGCCGGCCCGCGCCAGCCCGCGCCGACCCGCGCGCCGGCTTTAATTTTTATCCGTCCCAGCTCTGATAAACAATTTCGAATCGCCACGCAGTCTGCCTCGCTTACGATATTTGATTAATCAATTCGCTGTAATTAATGAAATTTAATTAAATTCGATGTACCAATTACGCAAATTAATTTTCTAATTGCGCGTACGTGTCTGCAACTGTGGCTGCGTTAAAATCTGCAATTTCGCGGTGCGCTTTCTACGGAGCGCGCGAATTTATCGCCAGACCTGTACATCGCGCGGAGATCGAAGAAAGACGTTATAAATGGCAGTGTTTCGCTTTGATCGCGGAATTATCAGTTCGTAACGTCGTAACGCGATATACCAGCGGTTCGGTTAAATCGGTAACCGTTGTCCGAAAGCGACGCGGTCCCTCTGCACGCCTTTCCCCTACGTTTCGCATCCGTGTCACGTAGCTGGAGGATGCGTCCTCGACGGGCGAATAACGCCTACCTATTACTACCGATTCCTTTGCCCGATGATTTATCGCATTAACCGACACTCGGTAATATAAGTAGCCTTAACTCGGTTGGACGCGCGCATCCTTAAGTACTTTCACGATGGTCCGTTGAACGTCTTAAAAGGAGTCAGCCTGACTCTATTAGGAAGTCGCCATATTGAATGCAGGGACTCCCTACTAGAGTCAATTTGACCCCAGTTAAGTTCAATCTTCTCTCTTCGCTTTTCCTGTCGTCGCGGCCTCCCTCCTCCTCCCTTTCTTTCTTCCTCTCGACCTCGTCCGGCTTGCGGCTCCTTGTTCTTACGTTGTCAGACGTCTTGTTCCTCCTCCTCCTCCTCCTCTCTTCCTCTTTTCTCCTCCTCCTTTCTCCTCCTTTCACCTCCTTTCACCTCCTTTTTCCTCCCATTCCTCTCTCGTTCTTCTTCGTCAGCGTCACCTTTCACGCCCACCGCCAGGCTATTCGTGCTAAACACGATATCGATCAGACGCCGGATTTTAATTATCCCGTCGAAACCTAATTAGCACGACACGTAGTTGGCGTCTCGCTCGATCCAGCCGAGCGTTCGGACCGATGTTTAAGCGTAAGTTACGATCTACCGACGACGCTGCGTCCTGATCGATGCATCGCAACTATTACAACTGACCGGACGCGTCCGGTCCACGAACGCGTCCGAATCCGTGTTCCCCTTAGTTTATCTTAAATCTAACGGCGATCGGCCGCGAGCGCGCGTTAATCAGGCGAAACCGAGGAACCACCAGAAGCGTATCGAAAACGACGGAGGAGGAGAAAGCGAGAGAAGAGAGCCAGCAGTCTGGTGGCTGATTTAAAACCGAGTTACCCCTGACTTTCCGTCAGTTTCATACGCGACTATCCCCTTTCGTTCCTCGGTATTTCCATGCCATTTTATCGACACCAGTCAGTCTGCCGAAGAGACACATCGGAGGAGTTTCCGTGGGTCATGAATTTGTGAAATTGGAAAGCTGTCTGTTTCTCTTCTCCCCATTTTACACTTTCCTCCGCCGTTCGCCCCGGGCCCACTCTATTCGCGCGTTCCCGATTCGCCGATCTCCGAACGGAGAAGGACACGACCGGCTTTCGGATATCGAGAACGTTGACGGGTTACGCGACGATATTCCACGGCATTATTTCTTTCGCGTCCGTACGGCGCAGTCCGTTTGAATTTCATACCGACGCGACGTCGCGGCGCCGGCGGAAAAACGGTGGAACGACCGCGTGGTGGAAAACTCGGCCGGAGTGTGCCGGTTTATCGCGTACGGCCGCGACCGGCGTATCGCGATCTAGCAAGGAAGAGGGAGGAAACGGAAGCAGCGAGGAGGAGGTCGAGGAAACGCGTTAAATAAAGATCCTCATTGGTATTCATCAAGTTCATTAGCATCTTCCTCCGCCGATTATCTCCGTCTTTGATCCGTGTTTGCTAACGTCTCTACATTTGTTTACCCGTGTCAGGATTAACCGAGCACGCCCGGTGTTCAGATCCTCGTAGATACGTTTTATCTTGGCGTTCCTCGCGCTATCGCGTTTTCTATTAACCCTCGGCCCGCGATACCCCATGAATTTATCGGCGATACCTCAACGACAGGGCCGTTATGAAATTCCGGGAAATTTAGAAGGTACACGCGTGCCGCCATCGCGCCGATCTATTTACATAGATAATACTATTCCTCTGCACCTGCTGGATATATTTATGCATCCATAACTCAGCTCGTTTATTTCATCGCACCTTCGCTCGAGTTCCCCGGGCCCCTGCTTAACCCATTTTTCATACCCGCCTCGCACGCGACCGGCATTATCGGTTACACGCTCGCTCTCCGCCGCTCGTCTTGCTCGCAATTAGTTTAATCATCGAATCGTGTTACTTCTCCGGTCCCTTTGCCACCGGTTGAATTCCAAATCATCCGGCGAACCCGCCGCGCGCGTATCGCGATCACGCGCCGTTCGCCAACGCGATTTTCGCCCGCAGGGCGCGCGCTTCCGCTCGAGGATCGCGTGCTCGCGTGCCGCGAGTCGGCCAGCTAGTTTCCCCGATTACGCCGCTATCGAAACGTAGGGAAAAAAGGCCGGTATCTGGCCGGCTCGCGATTCCAAATCGTTCTATTCTCGGATCTCCGCGGAACTTTACCCCACGTGTAACAGCCTCGTTCGTGACACGAATTACGGAAATCTCTCGCTATTTTCCAAGCCCGTCTTATTCGTGGTAGCCTGGTTTCCCTCGTAACCCGATAAAACCGCGCGCGACGCTGACGCTGCGTATGTGGAGTAGAACGTGCGATAAGTTCCACTTTTTTTCGGTGGACTACATCGAAACGCGGCACAGTTTCGTTCTTCGGTCATTTCTGCATACCGATCGATCGAGGTTCCTTCGTTTCCTTCCAGCTTTCGTTAATCTTTCGACTGGGGGAGAGAATCGCGAGAGGACGGATGGTTAAACAGGCGGTTTGACGGGCGATGTAGCAAAAGCGAGCCGTTGGTTGGTACATCGGTCCCGGGCAGAAGATACATCTGCTAGGAGAGATTCGATAAAGTACCTAATAAAATACAGCGAGGCTGGAACGAGGACGTCGATGGGGATTGGTCACGACAACGTGCAATAATGTCGTTCCTTCGACAATTTCTCGGAAAGAGCAGGAAGCCCGGTACGATGGAACAAAGTGCCGGAGATGGCACGGCAACGTCTTCCCTCCAGTCGGAAAGCGAACGACGTTAGGACGATCGAGGGGGAGAAAAAAAAAAAGCTGCCACCTTTTGTTTACGCGAACGCGGCGACCTTACTCCTTGCGAAAATACGCGCCGGACTGGAGACCCGCGTTTTCGTCTTTCCACCGAGGGCTATCGATCTCGCGTTGCCGACACTTTTTTTTTTTTTTTTCTCCGTAGCACTGTCAAAGATCGTGATATACCGGCAGGTCTCCGCCAGCGATAAATCCCGAACGTATCGTATTAGAATGCCCGTTTCATATGGATATTCCCATTTCGCTTCTGTCGGTTTTTTCGCCGAATTTATGCTGGTCCTAGGTCCCGTGGACTTGGCATTTCCGAACCGCCCCACGCGGCTTGCCATCTCGGTTTTCGCGAGGAAAAATCGCCTCGGCGGAAAATTGTTTATCTCTCATCGACTTGCACCGAGGAAAATTAGCATGACGCGCGCAACTATGTCGTTGGCCGGCGACGCAACGAAAATAAACATTCGCTGGATTTCCAGCGAAATATCGGACGCCGATGAGAATTTATACGCGCGCGCATATGTTGTAAAGTATTATCTCGCTATGGACATGCTAATGCAGCGCGTTGCGCCCGATACATTGTTTGTATAATAGCGTTGCAATTTATGAACATCGGTAACTACCATTGAATACGGAAATCGTTTTACGTAATTTCACTCGCGTCGTCGTTACCGGCCGAACCGAATGGCATTCTTTGAAAATTAACACGGTCCCTTCCAAGCTCGCATACTAATCGCTGTCGGTCGATTGTCGGTCGATTTAATAGATATCGACGGAACGCAAGTAATCGGGGACAGGGCAGGGTATAAATTAGCAATTCTGAAAATTTAAAATGGCTGAAACGGCACGGAACTTTTTAATTAGAGAGAGGGAAAAAAAGGAAAGGAGAAAAGAGAGAGAGAGAAACCGGCAGACTAGTGCTCTATATCGAATGTCGTTAATTCGGTGCGTAGGTCGCGTCCATTGTTTCATCGAGCCATTGAGACGGACGGATGTTGGTCCGTCGCCACTGGCTGCAGAATTTTTAATTAATTGTCCGAGTTAATTGAGACACGGAAGAGGGACTTAAAACGAGACGACATCCTCCGCGATGCAGGAGAACTGCTTACGAGGACCGGTGTAAACGAAATTAACGTTCAATTTACTACCGGCCATGTGTACCTACGAAAAGAGAAAGCTTCTGCCGTATCTACTTATCATAATTTCATAAACAGCTTTGCCGCGTTAAAAAGCTTCCGCTACTCTTTCTACGGCGATGCGGCCCTAAAGGAAAAGTAAAAATCTCTTCCTCGTAATTTCGAAATTTTTCCAACGGCAGACGATGCGCGTTCCTTGCCGCTTTTATCTTCGAATTTCATCTTTATCGCGTCTCGAGATTTCGAAGCTTCTCCTCCTCTTTTTTCTCCACAGCGCGTATTTTCCACCGTTCCCGTACGGGCCGTTCAATTTTCCGCGCGTTCCGACGCGAGCTAGCGAACCAAGTCGCGTCGTCCTCCGTTCGATTTCCACCGCTTTTTTCCCTATTTTTCCCCGCTTTCCCCCGTTTTCCCCCGTTTTTCCCCGTTTTTCCCCGTTATCGTACGCGCGGCTTCCTATTCCGCACGATCCAACCCGAGCTCGCGACCAAAGTCGCGTCGTCGGTTTTACCACGAGAGAGCTTGCTCGATTTTCCGAATGTTATTTCACGTATCACTCGGCGACAGCCGGGTCCTTTGTTCGATTCCCCGCAGCCCCGGTTTGTCTCTTTTCGAGATTGCCGGGTCTCGCTGTTCCGTATTTAATAGTTAATTATAGGCGCGGCATCGCGGTATTTTTAATTATCCCGTATAGGATATATTCGAAGAGGCGGAGGAGCTTTGGAAGGGCTCCGGAGCGGAATTTCTTAAGGGTCATATAACGAAATCTCTTCTTGATGATCATTAGCCAAGGCTCGTAATCGGATTTTCTTTGACCCTGTGGTGCCGACGCGATTACCGAAGAAAAGCTTCTTGCGGAATAGCTTCCGCTTAAGAATACATCTTTATTCTCAAGGGGATCACCGATGTTATTATATCTTGAGTTTTCCCGTTCATTGTTGGCGGAAGAGGTGGATAAGGTGGATCCCCGGGAAATATCGCAAAAAGACTTTCACGAAGGATTTCGATGTCTCGCCTAATGAAGTATCAATCTTTATTAATTCTGACTGAACGATCCTCGACGCGGCAGAGGACGGCGCCGAAGCGCCGCGACGCGGAGGCGGCGACCGAGCTAAGACGAGGATAACCTTCCTAGATTTTTATTTCTCCTCGCGGGAGGGCTTTGATAGAGACGGGATCCGGATTATTTATCGTGGAGATTGAAAAGTCTCGGCGGAATTTAAATTCGTGCGGCTAAACAGCTAGAGGTTGAAGAGCGCGGAAAGTGCGTTGGAAATCAGCGGGATCTCGAGCCGGGTAACGAGATAGCCGGATGAGGTTCGGTTCCGTTTAACGAGCGGGTGATATTTCAGGAACGAGACGATGCTCCCTACCTACATGCCGATGCAAAGCGGTCGCAATTTTCGTAATCTCTACTTTCCGCTAAATTCCCACCGACCTCGAGATTCGCCAAAGGTTCTACGCCCGGTAAGAAGCCACTCTTTCGTCTACCGATTCCGATATAGGGCACAGAGAGAGAGAGAGGGTTTTCGTTAATTTTCCAATTTAATATCGAGTCGATCGGATCGTTTCGTTCGGTTATCGCGATTATCCAGTTGAAGATTTTCCCGTTTTTTACGTCAAAAACAACTGCCCTATTAAATTTCGATTGTTTAGGGACAATCGGGTATCGAATGGAACGGTGATTTTCGAAGTGGCGTTATCTTGGTGCAGGCGTTTATCGGCGGTAATTTTCCGAGCACTCGACGAACAAACGCGACGCCGAAAGATTTAATTGCGCGACGTCACGTCGATGATTCGAGAGTTATTCGTTTAATACGTACAATGCATATCGGGACACGTATTTTTCTCGATTATTCTGTAAGAGCCCTCGATTCCATCTGGGTCATGTCAGCGCCGCTGACTACATCCTGACAGGACAATACATCAGGATTGACAATAGTACGATTTCGCGTGACATCTGTTTGTCCTTTTCTACCTCTCCGCTCTTTGTCCAACCCCCTTTTTCATTCCGTCGTTTGTTTCGCGGTAAATCGGCCGTGTTGGAAAACTTTTCGAACAGCGAGTGCATTGTACGCTGCTTTCTGGTGAATCTCGTCCGAGAAATTATCTTCTCCTTCGATATCTCATCCCTCCCCCTCTCCCCTCTCTCTGTCTCTCTCTCTCTCTCTCTCTCACTCTCCCGTCACGGCTCCGTAATTCCCCGCAGTGTCTCAAATCCTATTGCCCTGTTGTCCACGATAAAAACCACTTGCGACCGAGCAAGTTTATACAAATTCCGATATTTATTTCTCCTTTCGGCGAAGCTCTGCTCACTTTTCGGCCGCGGAAAAAGGGGAAAGAGAAAGAATCGAGTTTGCTCTGGCGGGAGAGAAACTTGCGAACAATGGCCGGCTTTGTTACGCGTCCCGCGATAAACAATTCCGTTTCACCGTGCGCTCTCGTGAATGTTTCACAAGCCATCCGTCGCGCGGCCACGAAAAGTTGCCGGAACATTCGTCACTGAATACGCGAGGAGAAGAGTGGCGAGTACTTCAAAGAGAGTTTTTCCGCGGTGGCACGGACCCGCTAAAAATACCGATGTCCTCTCTCCTCCAAGGCGACGCAGCCTCTCTGGCAAAGGAATTTTTGATACGCGTCCTAACAGCCTCTTCGGTTCGCGTTTTGTTCGCCGCCGCGACGAGCCGGAATTACCCCGGCGCTACCCTCGACGCCGCCCCGACGCTTCGTTCGGTTTATACGGGCTCGCGATAAACAACCGCGCGTCGGTTTCGTGCCGGGCAAACGCGGATGTGTGCACGTAAGCGTGGGCATATGCAGGTGCAGAAGAAGAACAGGCTGGGAACGTGACGGGCCATTCGGCGTACTCGCAGCGCCGCTTCGTAATCAAATTTGCATTTCAAGTCGGAGCGGTTCTTGCCCGAAGGCTCTCGCGTACGTGCAAACGAGTAACCGTCCGCGTCTCCGACAATTTATCTTTTCGGTGACGTTTCCCGGATTAACGTCTCCTCGTCGCGCGGATAATTATGCCTCTCTTTCCTCTCCCGCCGATCCTCCCTTATTTACACGCTAATCGCCGGATCCACGCTCGAATTTTCCCCGTGGAAATTAACGAATTATCCCGGAATTATTACGCTTGCGGAATACTCGGCCGGGCTCGGCCGCTCGATCGCGAATATCTCGTAATTTTACCAGAGAAACGAGAGAAACGCTTGGCGCGACGTTTAGTAAAATAAACGAACGCGTTAATCGCGGCCCCGGTTTCGGAGATAACGGGCCCCGTCGTGGTCGAACCGCGAAACGAACGGTGTTTTTCCCGCTGGTCGAGAACGGTCGAGGGATGGTCCGCCATTATCGCGCATTGTTCCCGATCGAAATTGTCCCGGGCACTTGTAAAAGTTTGCGGAACGGCGCGCACCGACGCGCAGCGTGAAAATAATCGCGCGTAGAGGAGATTATTCGTTAGTGTCATTATCGGGGACGATTACGAAACCACGGCCGGCCGTGAACAATGGTACCCGTTGATCAAACGGTTACGTATCATCGACCAGTCACGACTAATTAGCGTGATTGCAGCCGATAAAATACGAGCGCGACCGCTCCGGCCGTTCGAATTATGAAATCAGCTTCGTTAGATAATTGCTCTATTTCGTATTGACACGTTGAATTACGAAGGCACACCGACCGGCCCACGCTTTGTCCAACGTTCAATTTAGAAGCTTTGGCTGGCGCATTACGGCTAATCGAGAGGGCAGCGGCATAAATCGGCCGCGATTCTTGCTAGCCCTCCGATTATCCACGAAAGTTTCAATTTCGTTCCACGCCGTGTTTGCATATTAGCATACGTGCTCGCGAACCGCCATTGAATCTATCGCTCGGCACGGCAGCCGCTCGTCCTGGCAATTCGCGCATAATGCCACACCGGCACGTAACCATCCAACGGTTCGCCGAAGATCCTGCTTGAAATTAAAACGCACCGCCAGAACGCGATACACGCGCGTGTAACCGATAACCTCCACCGACGCAGCCTTACACGCGAAACCTCGAATACCCGACCGAGAGAGAGAGAGAGAGAGAGAGAGAGAGAGAGAGAAAGATCGATCCTCTGTGGCAATAACAAACGCACCGCGAGGCTTCATTTTTCACCGTGTCCCACAGCTCTGTTCGAGAGCTCTGTTCGAGAGGATTGCGCGCGTCGCGATAGAGACGTCGGGGAAGCAAGGGTGAGATTCGCCGCAGCTGACGGAGGACATTACGGTTACGTGATAATCTTTCGAGGTGCCATTGGTTAGCGTCCATGTAACGCGAGAACCTTTCGAGAAAGGGTCTCGGGGCTGGGGGGG
>NIJG01000193.1:4672640-4694993 GCA_002201625.1 Euglossa dilemma
CGGTGGCGGAGACGATAGTAAAATATTAGATTTCCCGGTGAACGAGCGTAAAGAGGCGACGGTGGAATTAATTTCGTCGACGTCTGCTCGACTATGATATTACCAGATCCGTGATATAACCGAGAAGTCTATAAGCATTCTGGAAGAGACGAACGATATTCTTAGCGGTAATCGGGGAACAGAGAGAAAGAGAGGGGCTAATACCGGTGGAAAGGGGATGAAATTCGTCGGAAGGAACGGAGGTTGCGGTAGGTTTGAACGGCGGCGTGGCGAGGCCGGAAGCACGGAGAGGAGCGAGAAATCCATCGGCAAACGAAGGCAGGTGTTCCTATTCCGGGGTAGGCATGGAAAGACGCGGTAAAGATATTGGGTGTAGCTCGTGGCGAAACGCGAGAATGCTTTGTCCTCGAAGAATGCGCGGGGCTCTGCTCGGTGGCCGGGATTCGCGAGCACGGCCCCGCGAGAATCGAAGGAAAATGAAACTCGTAATTGAAAATTTCCAGTTGCGACGGGAATACGGTCTCGTGGAACGCGGTCATTTCCTCCCCGATGTTTCCGAACTTTCGCAATGGGTTCTCTCTCGTTGAAATAACCGGTTCGAGGTTAATGGAAGGCTCGTAAACCGAAATCTTTCGCCGTGGAGTTTACCTCGAGGACGCGCGCGCCCCCGCGTATCGGGGATGAACTGGAAAAATACCCCGGTCCCGAGCTTTTTCCAGCCGAGCTTTTCCCAATTTTCCACCGTTTCTCTCCCAGAAGGCTGATTCGGCGCGCACACGCGCGGGCGTATCTTACCTGCCCTCTCGACGCTCGGCTGCGACTCTAAATAGGCAACCGGCTTTCCATTCCGATCGTTTTATTTCTCGCACCGCTTTTACCCTTTCGTTCGCTGCTCGTATCTTTCACCGGGAATGCTTTCTTCCGCGCTGTTAAAGGACGAAAATGTTGCGACGTTGGAAAGCACGCTATCGCGAATAGTATCGAGACGGAGGGAAGAGAAATTTAGTTTCCTTTAACGATTAAGGTCGCGTCTGTAATCGGAACGTAGTTTAAGCACGAACGAGCGCGTTTTCGGAAGTCGTTGCCACCGAGTTTCTCCGAAGAAGGAATTAACGTTCAACGAAACCTTAATATCGACGCTTCGCAACGTTATATCGCGTATATAACTTTATCGAAAGCCCTCGAACTCGCCGAGTGAAGCGGGATTAACGTCCAACTCGAAGGAGAATTCTCGAAATGACGCGCGTAGATCGAGGCGCGAACAAGAGAAAGCGGAAGAAACAGACGTTGTTGTCTCTTACCTTGTCCCTGATTTCCTGTCGCATCTTCTCCCGTTCCTCTTCCATTTTGCGGTGCTTCTCCTTCCTTCGCTCTTCAGCTTCCCTGATGGCTTCTTGCCTTTCTCTTTCGGCTTCCTCTTCCTTCTCCTTGTCATCTTCGTCTCCGCCTTCGCCACCAACAGCTCCTGCGAAAGAAATGTACATTTTACCCTTTTCTCTTCTTTTCTTTTCTTTTCTTTTCTTTTCTTTTCTTTTCTTTTCTTTTCTTTTCAGCTTGATTAGCCCGCGCGATAATTGATCGTCGCGGCATGATTAAACCTACCACCCCCGGTGTTAAAAAGTTGCCGGCGCTTTGTCCGCGTTTAGTTCTCGTTCCTTCCATTTGCGTTATGCTCGGTGTACAAACCACCGGGATAATAGACGACGGGAAACTAACGGTTTACCCTTGGGAGCAAACATTGTAAATCAGTCTGATAGCTGCGACGCTATTCCATTCGAGTTTATAAACCATCGCCGGCGCGCGGAGGTGTGCGTCAAGTTGCCGGTGAAAATTATTTCGCTACAGGGGAGAGAGCAGCAGCATCTTAGATCGATGGTTACGACGGATGGGAAAGTTTCTTCGAAACTAAACGCGCAAGCGTCCCTCGCTTTGCCTATTTTCGAACGTTCGCCGCGAGCGAATCGGCCCGGAAATAGCGTCTCGCGAGTAACGCCAGAGACGGGGGAAAAATCGGATTTCAGATGGAAGGAGAGAAATATCGAGTTATCGGGGAAGAGAACGGTCCGGAATTTTGGAAGTTCCCTCGGATTAATTCGATTTCTTTCCGCTCGACGGCCGGAGGAAAACGAACTCCATTTCAGAGGTACTTATGATCGAATTCACCTTCGGCTTGATAACCGAAGTGGAAAAAGAGGAAGGAATAAATCGGTCGCGTTCGCTGGAAGCTCGCGATGGAAATACCGGAGCTTCGGCGGCCTTAACGAAGTTTTATTAGTTTACCGAAAGATTAAGCGGATTCGCAGAGAGTTCCTTGCCTATTACTCGTGCAACGAGTCCCAACGAGGGGAATCCTCCGCGAGGCATTCTCGAGGAAAAATCGTGTTTACAGCGGAAACACATCCGGCCATTCGTTTTTCCACGGGACGCGATACCCCCGTCTCCTCTCCGGACTGCGTGTAAAAATATGAAAGCTGTTTGCGAATCTGTTAGCCGGCTACTCTTAACTTTTCCCTCGTTCATCCTCGTCCCGGCTGCCAGAGAAATTAATGGCAAACAAAGGGAAATTTGTCTTCGGTAATGCTCTTTTCTTACGCAAATACAGCCAGGTGTTTACGATCGTGAAAAAATGCCGGCTTGTCAACCAGGCGAATCGTTTCGACGCGCCATCCGTTTCTCACCGTCTCGCCACTCTCTTCCGGAAGCAGCCGGAAAAATTCCATCCTCTCGCCGTTATTACCCGCTTCGCTTCGAATCTCCACGGACGAGGTTTGACAGCAGGCGCTGGCCGTGAATCGCCGTGGACCGGGATTTCCGCCAATGACAATCGGTCCTCTCTCTCTCTCTCTCTCTCTCTCTCTCTCTCTCTTCACCCCTGGTTTCCACGGCGCGCGGAGGAGGGGGAAAAAATAGCGGGGATTGGCGCGATCGAGGAGAGATTCGGGCGAAACGGTGGCGCGAGCTCGGTGATAGGGAAAAATGGGACCGCTTGGAGCCGAGAACTGCAGCGTGTATAATGTTGGCAATATCGGGAAGGCAGACGACGGACCCCGGGTGAAGGGAAGCGAAAGGGATTCGTCTTTCCTGCTGTCTGCCGGAGAATGATGTGCCAGGACCTCCGGGCTCGAGGAAATTAATACTACTTCTGTCCCGGCGCCGTCTACCATTTTCCCTTTTCTTTACGTGCTATCTCGTCCCTTCTATTTGCACTGTTTCCCGCAGCACTGGTTTCCGCGAAGTGGAAAGGTACTTTGAAGTCCGAGCCAGAGACGACGTTCATTCTCTCCGTTCCTCTCTCTCTCTCTCTCTCTCTCCCCTTCTGTTTTTATTCCTCGACCTCTCTGCCCGACACCTCGTTCTCTCTATCTCTTTCTCTCTCTCTCCCTCTCTCTCTCTNCTCTCTGCCCGACACCTCGTTCTCTCTATCTCTTTCTCTCTCTCTCCCTCTCTCTCTCTCTCTCTCTCCCTCTCTTTCTCGCCAGCCGAGCCCCGTAAACCGGCGCCCGAATCCCGAAATTATCGTCGTTATCGTAATTTCGTTTGCCCCGGCCGCGGCGTTGAAAAATCAGCTTATTCCGCGGATTATTCCACGCTGGAAAGGATCCTCCTCTGCTCCGGCCAGGGGTTGTTCGGTACTCGGAGGATGGCCGCGTAATTGGCCGGTGCTCGGCATGTAATAACTCGCGTATCGTCGGCTCGTTTCCTTCCTTTTCCATTTTTACCTAAGTCCCGTACGCTGCTTCGCCGGATTAATTAATCACGCTGGTTGGTTTTTAACGCTACGCCACTTAATCGTCCCTCTCCGCTTAGCGGCTGCACGCCGGCTTTCTTTATCTTATCCCTCGTGCACCGTACACCGGTGCATTTACGTTATTACACGGCCCCGTCGCGCGCACTTTGTCTTATCTTTTGTTTCATCCGTCCCGCCGGCGACGGCGACGGCGATGGCGACGGCGATGGCGATGGCGATGGCGACGGAACACGGCCCTTCGAAAAATTCGTTCCGCGAGGTGAAAATAAAATCCACTTATCTCTTTGTCCACTCGACCGTACGTCCGCTCGTTCATCCATCATACCGAGCTTTAATTAAATTTACTTATTTCACCCGACGCTGATCTCTGTCTATCCACTCGGTGATCCTTCCATCTCGAATGCGACCTGGCCTAGTTTGTCCTGTCAAACACACGGTTCGACGGGTCGGAGATCAAACGAAGATGATAAAAATTTGCCGTGCCTCGCGATCCGGCTTTCATCCTGGCGCCTCTCGCTCTCTCTCTCTCCCTCTCTCTCTCTCTTTCCGTGGAGGAGGATATCGAACGATATCGTTCTTTTGCCTTGCAAATGTCCCCAGCGTCCCGTGATCGTTTTTTCCATTTTTTTTCCACTCGCATAGGTCTCGATCGCGCGTAACGATTATTCGTTACGATCATCGAGTTATTCCCGACCGCCGTGGATATAATCGCGGCGAGCCGGCATCGTCGTTGAGGCGATAAAAATGAAAGCTTTCCGGCGCCATCGTTTCGTTGGCTCGATTTACGAACGATGCTGCTCATCTACGCGTCGGAACATCATCTCCTGGGTGCAATCGTACAACAAGAACGGCCGTAATAGCGGACCGGGACAATTGTCCCCGGTGCAAATGGAGCGACGAAGGAGGAACATTGTCATTTGCAGCGACATTTTCACCGATCCCTGTCGTTTCTCGCCACCGCGCGGACCGAACCGTGAACCGAACGCGCCGAACCATTCGCGCTCTCGCTCCTCTCGTCGATCGCGAAATCTTTTTTCTTTTTTCCTCTCCGCTTTTTTTCCCCCTCGTCGGGAACGAGAGCACGCGTCCGAGGCTCGTTAATTTTCCTGCCAAAACGCCGGCAAAGATCCGATCGCGAGAATTTCGCGAGAATTTCGCGTCGCGTCGCGAAATAGGCGCGTATATTCGGCACGGAGCGAAGCGACGCGGAAGAGAAAACCAAACGAGGAAATTCCAGCGGCAAGCTGCGCAATTTTTCACCGCGTGCATTCGCTGAAAAAATTCATTAATTCCCGCGACACGAATCAGGAGGTCGGATGCACCGGGCGAAAACCAAAGTCCCGCTACTGCGCCACGAAATTTCTCCTCTTTTTTTTCCCTCCCCCACCCCCTTTCATTTTCCTTCCTTTTCGCCTATTCGCCTTTTCTCGCTCGTCGCTGACTTTCTCGTCGAGGTTTCAATACCGACGACGATGATTTAAAAGCGGCACCACGGAGTCATCCACCGGTTTCTGGTCGATATTTCAGCCGGCGGAGGAACGAATCAACCCCCGGCGACCGTCCTTTTTCTTCCCGTGTCTTTCCATGTAGGCCAAGAGTCCGCTGCAGCTACCTTTTTGTTCCCGCGAATCCGCCACGCGGATCATTACGCGAAACGATGCAGTCGCTAAATCCGGCTTTCGAGAAATTTTTTCCCACCCTTCTGCCAGCCCCCGTACGTGTCTTTAATGATTACACGCGCCTCTTTAACGTCCGCGCACCCCCGGCCACGTCGCCTGCACGCGTTCCGCGCGATAATTAAAGTATTCCTCGCCGTTCCTCGCCTCGCCTAGCCTCGCCTCGCGTTTCCTCCAATTAACGTCTATTTATTTATTACCGAATTACCGAGACGTGCTCGGGGTCGCGGTAATGGCAGCGTGACACGCGTATATAACGTTTCTCGAACGAGAGCCATCCTAAAAACGGTTCCCGTGTTTTCGCCCCGGGTGAAACAGGTTTCTTCCTTCGAGCGGCACGTTTAAGCGTCCCCCGAAGAGCTTTAATAAATCCGTGGAAACGACACTGGCGGCCCGTTCTAAATTAGAAACGTTCACGGTACGGATATTCAAACGAGAGGGAGGGTATATGGCCAGCCTGCCGAATAACGCGATGTCTTTCGAAAAAGTGACCCAGTTCCTTTTTTAACCAAAAGTCACGGACGAACGACGCCGGTTTCAACCCCTGGAATATAAACAAAAGACGAGGGAGATTTCGAGAAGGAGCAACTCCGACGTGGAAAATAGAAAACCCCGGCACGCGATTTTTCTCCCCGTCATTGTTTTTCCTCCGCCATCCAAACGACAACGGCGATATGCAAAGTCGGGACAAATTCACCGGCGTTTCCGCTGCTAACGGGTGAAACGCGGAGAAAGGCTCGAGTATAAAGGGTGCAACGCAAAGGAAACAACGGCGGCCTCGATAGTCATTGGTAATCACCCACGTGCCGCGGTGGCATACGAAAACCAATCTCCGACGTATCTACACCGCCATCCTTTTTCCCCTTTCTCTCCTTTTTTTCTCCCCCGCTCGATAGAAATTCCGTTTATCATCGATCCACGCGAGCCACGGGGCTTCTAATCAGCCCTGCCGCTCGCTTTGCCACCCTCTCCGCGCCGATTCTTACGTACGAGTTCCTCCAATCCACTCTTTCCGCGACTAAACTCTCTTCTTCCAACCTCGTTTCGAACCGGTCGTAAACGGCGCCACGAGAAATCCTATAATATCCTTTATATTCCTCGATCACCATCGAGAATCCTACGCGGAGAAAATTGTCTCTGGTCGAAAAAGGACCGTGCTCTTATCTGCATATTCGGTAGCGAAAAATCGCTGCAGGTGGTCGAATCGTTTCGTTTTCAAACGCCACTCTGCCCTTTTTTCCTTTATTTCCCCCCTCCACCGTTTTTGTCCCGTTCGACACGGTCGAGCGTGGAGCACGCGGAGCGCGAAAAATTCAGTTGCATCGCGAAACTTTCGCCGGGTTGAAAAAGTTATTCCCGGATCCGGTGTCGTTCGCGTCGAGTCGGCCACCGGGCAACGAAAAAACCCGTTTTGCGCAGATTAATGCCAGCTTTTTCTTTCCCCTCCCGCGGCCTCGTAATTTTCTCCTTCCTTTCTTCCTTTCCTTTCCCTCCTCTCGCTCGGCACCGGCGGAACGCAAAGACGAGCAGCTTCGAGAGCAGGATTTCGTCTTAATATCCCTGGACAAAGAAATTAACGAGCATTCCCTCGTTCGAGGCTGCACACAGCTTTCCGAGGGGAGTCCGACGCGCCGGATAGAATCGAATACCTGCGCGGGAATTTTGACGCGAGAGAAAAAGCCAAACTTTTCGATTTTCTCCATCCTCCTTCGCCCCCGTTTTTTCCCCTCTCTCTCTCTCTCTCTCTCTCTCTCTCTCTCTCNTTTTTCCCCTCTCTCTCTCTCTCTCTCTCTCTCTCTCTCTCTCTCCTATCCCGAAGGCTAGGCGAATTCTTTCTGTCCAGCCGGACGACAGAAATGGCCGAGGGAAGTAAGGTATGCGTGGGTTTCAACGCTCTTGTCCGATAAAATGAAATTCCCCGGCAATCGTCCGAGAATTTTATCGACCATCGCCGGAAAGAAAGAGCATCGCGCGGAGGATCGGGGACGATGGTCGGTCCCAAGATATTTCGCGTATGCATCGCGTCAGCCGATCGGCAACCGTGGCAAAGAACGCGAGGAAAAGCGAGCCAGGGAAGCTGGAGGAAAACTGGAGGAAAGCCGGAGCGTGCGGCGAGCACGGCCAATTATTTGACAAGAGCGGTTTTAATTACCCGATGTGGGGCATCGGGCGAAAAGAAGGAACGACGTATTTCCCTAATAAAGATATTAAATTCGCTGCATGGGAATTCCGTTCGTCCAATTAACGTTGCCGTATAATTAATAAATCGCGTCCATTCGCTTCAACCTATTTGTCTTTTAAATACCGCATTTGCGATAATTTTCCTCATTGAAGCGCAGTCAATTTCGAGGTTGGACTAATCAACGGTCGAATAATATTATCGCTAGATGCGCCGGGCGAAATTGGATTTCGTTGGGCCGATAGAACCGATAACGCGTCGCCCGCTAAACGTCCCGATCGAAGCGAACGTCGGGCTTGGAAAAATTCCCTAACGCGTCGCGACGACGAGGCCGGGAACCGTGGCGATGTGGGTCAGGACACGCGTGAGCGCGAAGAACGACGAATCTCGAGGACAGGCGGATAGAACGGGTCTCGCGGAAAGCGGCAAGGGTAAATTACTAGCCTCGCGGAACGATTCATCGCGGCGGTGGTCACGAAACGCGCGAGCGCCGCAGAGGGTAGAGGGTTGGATTTCGGAGAAGCAGCCAATTTCCCCGGCTACCAATCATTTTAGCAAATACACGAGAGGCTAGATGCTAATGAGGATAGGAATATATCGGGCAGTTTGCTAGTAGCACGTGCTAAATTACATTACGCGAGTGGCGAACGAGTATCACTGGTTTAACGGGTACACGCGAGTATCCTCTCCGCGGCGTTAACCCACATCTCTCGCCTTTGTTTCCAAGTTAGAACCAGCCTGGTTTCATTTCCGAAGAGCCACGTGGAGCGCACGCGAAATAAGCAAACGAGAGAGGATCGCGATTAATCGGACATTCGGACATTCGTAAGAGAATTTATTCCGGTTCGAAGGATATTAAACGACCCCACGGATTTCGCGACTCGCCGCTGATCCTCCGGGGCTAAGTCTGCCCGAGATATATCGCTCGGCCGGAATGAACCGATATAACGAAACGATATCGACGTCTATCCGTGTGTCGCGTTGATCTCTCCTTTCTTCTCCCTTGTCCTTCCTCTTCTCTATTTGCACCGGCAGCGACCGACGCCCTTATTGGAAATTGAACGAGCGCGCGAGTGGCTTTTTTCCCCGCGAATAAACGAGGATCCGGCTGGCATTGCACGGTGCGCAGCCGAGGACGTATTCTACCTCGATTAACGCAACAAAATTGATCGAATTCTCCTCGCTGCGAGCCCGCGGCACCGCGCGGCACCGCGCGACCCGGTGCCCCGGGATACGCCAGCTTGTTTCCCGTCTTCGATGACAATTTATCCGGCTCGGCCGGAATTGCGAAGAAGACGGATCTATGCAGGCGGGAATCGAATTTGCGATGCTAGTTTCGCGTCAATTCCCGGCCCTAAGTCGCCTCTCTCCTCTTCTTCTCCTCGCCGCTTCTCCGCCGATCCGATCCTCGGCAGCTCGAATTCGCCGGAAAATTCACTTGCCAGGCGAATAATCCTCTCTCGTTTTCTCCGTGCAACCGGTTCCCCGGCTAACCCTTAATCCAGCCGAAACAGGAATAGGAAAAGGGAGGCGGAAAGGACCGATTGCTATCTTGCACCGGTGCCTGCCATTCCTTTGAAATCAGCGTAAACTTGTTTCCCAGTCAGGTGCAATATCTCCAGGCCGATGATTGGATAGCATATTGTTCGTCGTTGGAAACGGGGATTCGTCGTGTCTGTTTCCGTCCTTCGCTGTTCGCGTCTCTGTCTCTTTTTATACTCGTTAGCCAACCTGTATCGGAATGACGCGGTTAAGTCTTGTAAAATCCAGTTAAAATGCAGATCCGATCAATGGATTCGGTAACGATGTCCACTCGGCCGAAATCGAAACGAGCTTTTTCCCCAACCAGATTTATGCACGCCTCGTTTTCGCGTGTACCACCGACAACCGAAACGATCGCGCGTCCCAAACGAACGCGCGTCGCAACGGCCAGCCGGGTTACTCGCTTCCCTCGCCGATTCTCCAACTTCCTTTCCAACTTCCCTTCCAACTCGCTTCCCAACTCGCTTACCAGAAGAAAGCCGAGGAATCCCGCGCGGAATCCCACTGCGTTCCTCTCCGGTCCTCCTCTTCTGCCTCTACGCGTACAATCGGTTTTTAATTCTCCGCCTGATCGCGAGTCCAATCTTCGAGCCAACTTTCGTCCTCGAAATCGGTTAAATTCGATTTGCCTTCGACGTTGGTTACGAGGGTTGGTTACGGACGTTCCCAACGCGTGGTTCTCGTGCTCGGAAACGATATTCACGGGCATCGATTGCCCTCGCAAATCAGCCCCTTTATTCCACGATACGTTCTACGCCGCTTCGCGCGTCGCTTTCGATTTTAAAGTCGCGCACAATGCCGGGCGAGAACGTTTCTCGCGATAGGAACGGTCGCGAGAATTTATCAGCTGAGAGGATACCGAGGAAATTTCCATTCGGATATCCCCGATGCGGACTCGTTAGTTTTTCCTTTCGGACAGGCCGCGGCGACGCGATCAAAACGCGGATATTATGTTTTTGCCACGGCCGTGATCGGTTTTCGATCAGCGGAGGCCGCGGCCAAGTTTTTATCCTCCGCGTGTGGCGAGCTCGCATAATCCGTGGAAGGATCGTGGAAAACTGCGCCTGCGAGTGGCAGATTTGCATCGAAATCGGATTTCGCGGCGAACGAAATCGGACTTGTGCCCCCCGAAATTTCCACCCCCGGCGAATTACCCGGCGCCCTCCGGAGGCGTCTTGACGCGTCGTCCACGGCGATCTCCGATAAGAAGCGAGGCTCTAAAACCGAGGAACGGGGGGACTCGTCTCGCGATGCAAGGACAAATTGTCCAGACGTTTTTCTGCTCATGAATAAAGCATCCGGCCCGCGTTGTCTGACGCTAATGCAAACGGATATCGAACTAGGCTGCTAGTAGCTCGCAGGATCCGTCCGGTTTCGAGGCATCGATCTTGTTAAGTAGATCGGCGGGTCCTCCCTTCTCTTTGACCCTTCTCCCTCGAATCTCTGCCCCGCCGATAAATTTACCCTCGCGACACGATTCGTCTTTCCGATCGCCGCGTTTTCTCCTTTGCGTCTCGAATTCCTGATTCGCAGTGGAAACTACGGATACTACACGGCTGCGATCGCGAGAAGAGCTCCGGATAGTTACGGTACGCGAAGTCAAATGTTGGCGCAGCTGTGTTTGCGGACACGGCGATGCGGGGAATTCGATGGATCCGTGTTATCTCGTAATTAAGGTTAACTGTAGGATGGAAATTCGGAGACCTCGGGCCAGCCAGGGATTCTTTGGCCCTCCGGGTATCGACCACCGCCCGGCCCCCGGTTTCTTCCGGGCCGAAGAAGAGGGACACAGCGAGGCGATAATCGGCGCGGGATTATCGCTGTCCCATTGTCTTAAACGACTGGACCGATAATCGATAACTGGCCGAAGCGAATAATCTGACATTCACGTGACACGTTTACACGGTTACGTCTGGCCGGTAAGGGTATGGCTGCCATAAGCTCGAGTCAAGTAGTCTCGATTAAGCCACTTTGACATAATTAACCGCATCTCTAGAATTTGCTCTCGAACCGATCGATGTCGACCGCGTTCGATCCCCGACTCTCGGTTCCCGGTTCGAGAACAGACGGTTCGTTAATGTTCCCTTAATGGAATTCGCGTTTCTGTTTACCCCGTTACGCGATCGGGATATTCGCGTTAATCCACGCCCGCGCAAACCTGCAAACGCCTCGTTATCCTCCTATCTCCGAATCTTACGCGAGTTTGCCGTGAGAAAAATCCGAAGGCGAGCAGTTGCTCTTCGGCCAGCGAACGTATCCGTTCTCCCGGACGTCGATCGTTTAAATTTCATCGATGCCGGCCACGAGGTGTCGAATATTCCAACTTTCCGATTCGACGGTCGATATCGAAGTTGTCCGAGATCGACGTTAACCTGTTCGCTTAGAATATCGCGCGAGACTGGAGTAGCAGCGAAAGGGAAACAAAGACGAACGCGAGGAGAGGCTCGGCTCGTCGACGGGGCCGAATGTAAACACGGATCAAGCTCGCGGCTAGTTTCCGCCGATGTGTTTCTCTCTCAGTTGCGTGTTATTCTTCGACGCGTTCGGACGCGACTCCTCGACGCCAGGACGAGTTTGTTTATCGTGGCACGCGCCATCCGAACCGAAATCCCAAGGTAAGGGTCTGGATTATCCTCTTTTCGCGCTCGTCGAGGTAGAGAAAGAGATACGCGAGAGGCGTTTCGCAGACAGGATCGATCGGGGCGAGGGGCGTCGAGGGAAGCAGAACGACGCGACAAATTCCAAAGAAACCGAGAAAACTTTCCGCTTTTATCGTCGATTCCGAGACAAACTCGCGAGTGGTCGCGACGCGATCTCTACGTTTCAGCTACTCTTGCTGCTTTACCCCGGCGGATCGTTCGTTTCTCCGTCGATTGGTCGATCGCGCGGTTGTTTATTGCCGAGGCTTTTCCCCGCGAATATTTTCCTCCATGTTCGGTTGCTTCCGCGTTCGTCGCTCGAGGGTGAAAGTCGGGAATCGATGCGTGGTCGAAGCTTGGCCTAGAACAGAGACTTCTCTATCCGTCGCGGGGTTTACTATGGCTTTGGCCGGTCGTCAAAGCGGTTACGCAAGCAGGTAAACGACGTCGCAAACTGCGTCGCCCGCCTCGACGCCCGAGCTCTGTTTCTCCGCGACAACTTTCCCGGAAAATTTCCCTCCGCCAGTCATTTCCATTCTCATTAAGAACAAGGCGACGTCTCTCGGTGGTGCTATTTCGATCGAGGCGCCGCGACGAGCACCTCGAAAGTTTACTCCTCCGTTCAATTACGCGCCTATCCTGTTTCGGATGTGGCGAAAATCTCGCGGGCGCTTGGTAATTAGCCGTAGTAACGGGGTAGAAAATAGAAGCGGGCGAAGTTGCTCCCGTCGTATTCGGGACACGTCGTAGAATTAGTCCTATTGATTCCTCCCCCCCCTCTCTCTCTCTCTCCCTCTCTTCGACTCTCTGACCGACAGCCAGGCGATAACTTGGTTGAGACGGAAACGCGAGAGATGATCCTCGTCTGGACTGGGACCAGTTGCAGTCTTGCTTTGCCTGCGCCACAATAGACGGGTAATTTCTCTTCCTCCGTTTCTGCTTCCCCCTTCTTCGCTTCTGTGCCGCGGTGGCAGAGTCAGCCCGCGTCGCGGCGGTGGCGGCGGCCACGACGACGGCGTCGACTAACTTGTTTCGAGTTGGCCCGTACTTTCGCGAAATTGCCAAGTCGCAGCGTGGCCTCGGCTTTTCAGGCGATCTCGTTTGACACGGCGGATCGTTTTGAGCTAATTAACAGGCACCCGGTCCCAATCAACGCCACTTTCCTCGATTGGACCAACTGCTCCGAGAGTTCCGTAAACATCGGCCGGCCGGCATCGCCGCTTTTCCCGCTCTTCCCGCTCCTTCTATACGCCCACTTTCCTCCAAACTTTCTCCTGCCGAGGCTAAGAGTCGTCGATCGAATTTCCCGCGCTTCCCCGAGACGGAATCCACTGTTCTTCCGCGGAAGATTACCCTCGCGAAAGCGCCCCGTTGAAACTGGGTTGAGCGATATAACCCAGATGCATCGAAAAGAGGAGAACGCCGGCCCTCTTTATGCATCCAGAGTTTCGAATGCCGCGGCGGGAACGTCGGTGGGGAATATATAGCGTTTTCGTGCGGTTTTCGGGTGGTTCTCGCCGGACCTGGTAGATAAGGCTGTTGGAAGGAGTTGCACGCGATAGGTGGAAGGCCACGGGGAAAGTCGAGGCACGAGAGAACCTTTTGCTGGAACGTTTAAACCGTGGCTGCTATCGCGAGAGAGACGTCGACGCGTTACACGACCTTGTCACCGATAAAACTCGAGTGTGCAACCTCGAAGCACCAGTAGGTCAAGCATCTCGCTGACCAACGCGCAGGATACGCCAAGAAGCCAACACGCTCCGTTCTCATCCTCCAACCCCTTCTTTTCTTCCCTTTCCCTTTTTCCTCCCTTTTCCACTCCCTTCTCCGACGATTAAATGAACCGCGCTCGATTTCGCGCCGCGTTTCGGCAGATTCCGGAGAGGTAAAGATCGCGCTATTAAAAATGGAACTCGTATTTCGCCTGGAGAACCAGCTCTGAAAGAGGTTCGGGCGAACGCCTAGCCGGTCTTTGCGCGCTTTCAGCAATTTCTCGAAGAAACCTCGGCGAACCCGCTCGCGTTTTAAATTTAAATTGCACATCTAGCGAGAACGTATAAAGACGCGCCCTCGGAAAATAGAAGGCGGGTCCCCGTGTCGCGGTTCCAAACCAAACGAACGCGAACCTGCTCTTAATAGCCGCGTTTGTCCCGGCCCGTCCTTCCAGCTGTTCCTTCCATTTATTTATCCGACTTTCGATTAACGAGCAACCAATGAGCTGTTCAAACGGTAATTACGACACAGCCGGCTCTCTTTTATTCCCCGGGCTAAACGGGCACGGACCGACTCGAACGTTTTATCAGCGACGGCTGATAAAGTTATCGGTAAAGATGTTAGTTAGCGGAAGTTAGCTCGCGGACGGGGGTGGCGTTGGTCCATTTCGAATCTTTTCGCGTTTACCTCGCGGTGCACTCGGACGGAACGAACCGTTGGACGTTTATGGCAGTTTGGCCAACGTCGCTTTCCATCCGCGGAAGTTACCTGTACGCGTGCCGTGACGACGGAACGGGGATCGATTCGTTTTTACCGGGCTTTCCTAGCCCCGGATCAAGCCGTATTCAAACAGTCACCGCTTATCGCGATACCTACGACTCGTTCACAAGCGTCGTTAAAAAAATACGGGTCATACGGCGCGGACCAGTGGTTACCATTGCCAGCTCGCGAGAGGAAAGGAAGGAAATGGCGAGAAAATGGGGAGAAAACGGGGAGAAAACGGCGAGACAATGAGAATCGGCGGGGCGCGAGAAGAGGATGTTTCGTCGCCCTAATCGCTCCTCTCGATTCCAAGACGCGAGGCCGGGTTTTGAAAAGGAAGCTTTTCTCATTCGCCACCGCACGCCAGGCTTCAATTTCGCCGGGTGGAAAAGTAATTCCTCCGGTTTTCTGCCAGCAGGCCGAACCGCGACTTGGGAACCGCTGACGCGGAGGGTCTCTTTTCCGAGCAACGAATGCTCCAACCTCCGACCGTTTCGAGGGAGAAGTAGGCCAGCTTGTGCACGTAAAGACTCTATTTTTTGTGACGCATAACCGGCGAGGTCGGTCAAAGGGAAACCTCAGCAATTCGACGAGATCCGACACGTGACGTTGGCATCGCATGCCGACCGATCGGCCCTCGATCCTTGAATACCAATTACCTCTCCTCCACGGACTTTCCGAGACTCGGCACGCGCCCGGCCACTCGCCAGGACCAGTCGTGCAAATTTACAAACCTCGCGAACCTTTTCGGCAAGAACGGGACAGGAGGTTAACCAATTCTCCCGGCGGATAATCTTTTTTCCGTTATTCCCGACGGGGTCGGGGCGAGATAAGCATACGGCTGGACTACTAGCTCGGCAAAGGAAAATACGGGAAGAATTATCGCCAGGCCGGGATAAGGATAATCCTCAGGTTGGAGGATTAATCGTATAGTTGGGAGTTGTCTCGCGTGAACGCTATCGGGTCGGTTCGATCTCGCCGATTAACCCATTCTAATTGCGCGTTCTGACACGCACGTGACCGACCGGGATTCCTCGGCGGATCAGAGGCAGCCTGGTTCGACGAACCGTCGCGAAACCGTCGCGAAACCGTCGCGAAACCGTCGAGAAACCGTCGAGAAACAGGGCCAGAGGCCAGAGGGGCGTGAAATCGCTTCGCTTCGGACATTTCATCGGCCCGTTTACCGCCCCGCGACCGTTCCTTCGATTGTAAAGTTAATCGTAAATTACGCGGATCATTTCACGGGATTACTCGGTCGTTACGCCAGCCATCCGACGGTTTAACGCCGGCCGCGTGTTTTTCACCGGTCGCGCCGGTTCCAACTGCGCGCATCAATCTTATCCTTGGGTTCATTAAACGGAATATCCCGCGGAAGCGGTTCCACCGATCCATCGCGATCCATCGCGGTCCGTCGCCGCGTCCACTCCTACCCTTCTAATCGCCTCTCGTTCTCCGCCAAACCGAATTAATTCCGATTCACAGTCGACCGATCGGCCGACGGTCGTCGATAACGCTCGTCTTTTTGCGCGTCACGCCGGCCTGTCGTTAATTATCCCGAGATTCAACGGCCGTCGGTGCGAAACCTGCTAATTAGCGTCCACCTATCGCGCCCGCGCTTCTTTCCCTTGACGATAAAGCCTCCGACCGCGAAAAATGGCCATTTCGGGCGGCTTCGGACGAAAGGTTCGCGAAAGGGGTAAGTTAGGCGGGACTCGTAAACTCGGGGATTAACGAATTTCCGCGATAACGGAGCGCGCGACAGTGGCGAGAAGCCAAGGAATTCGAAAGAGTAATTTGCGGCGCTGTCCGTAATTGAATCGCAGCAAATAAACTGAAATTCTATATATTTCCATGTCCCGTTGCATCGGTATTCGTTAAATCAATTAAATTATTCGCGCTCGGAACGATCCGATCGTACGAACGAACATTTTTGTTTCTCTCGTTTACCGATACGCCCGCTGCAAAATCCCAGCTGCGAATTCTCGATAAATTCAACAATGAAATATCGAGCGCGTTCGAGTACTCTTTATTACAGCATACGTGTGAATATTTCCGTTTAACGCAGCGACGAACGGCCTGGCTCGTCTTTTCCGCTTTCGCTCGTCCCCCGGCAAACCGGTTAATTATTTTTCCGTCGTGGAAACACGCGCGAATTTGTCGCGCTTCGCGCCGCTCCCTGCGAAACAACTCCATTGTCCGAACGATCTTGCAACTTAACCCGCGGTGAAATAAATCGGCCAATGGCAGAGCGGCTTAAAGCAACGGCGATTACCGCGTCTCTGTATTTGTTCATCTCCGGCGCGATGCCAATTAAATCCGCAACGGATAACATTGTTCGACGAATAGGGCAGGGGCGGGTAAGAGTATCCAACTGGCTGCTAACTACGAGCACCAGGCACCGGCCAATCTGTCCCGGGAGCAGAATTTGAATTTCCATTTGCAAACGCGGTTAAACTTCCTACAGAGGCTAGCGTCGCGCAGGAATCGAGGCGATTAAACCTATCCGACGTCGATTCCTTTTCCCAATTTACCAATTTCCGAATTTTCTTCCCAGTTTATCATCGCTTTATGGAGTTTAAAACAAAGACGCGGCGCTTTACGAGCCTGGGTGTCTACCTACCGAAAAATGGTCGGGAATTTTTCAAAGCGCCGCGGCGCACAGCGGCGAGGAAAAACTTTCCCCTAATTAACTCGCGCGCTATCCCTCGCGTTCGAGCGAGCACCGGGACGCGTTCGCTGGCAGCGAACCGCACGTGTCCGGTGAAAATGGTCGCCTAAGCATAAACTACTCTACTGTGGATAACGAGAAGCTGATTTTCGAAGGGCGTTCCGACCCTCCGCTCCTGCTGGACTGCCTCTAAAATTAATTTGCCCCCTCGACCCCCGCGGACCGACTTTGTTTACGGCGGTCACGTTTTTCGCAGACTCTTTCCACGCAGACAATCGATTTCGCGCGTTCCGCTCTGCATATATTCGCACTCGTTACGTGACCAGCTTCGTCGAATAAGCGAAAATTTCGCCAGCACACCCGCCCGCGCCCCGTCCAGACGCGCAACTTTGCCCCGTTCAATTTTTACTCCCTGCAATCGATAATTTTCCTCTCGTCCCGACTGTAAATATCCTCTCTTCTCAACGCGTTATTTACGACTCGTTGTAACGTATTGATTTGCGCGGGTCAGGGTACCAGCCGCGTTTCTACGCTTCGGGGAGAAACGCGTGTGGCAGAACGACACGGACAAATGATGGATTTCCCAGGACCCCCACTGGCGAGCGTAAGCACGCGCTTTCTCGTTCGGAAAACTCGCCGGATCTTTTTCCCTTCCGTTCGACTCGACGGATTCGTCGAAGCGCGAAACGCGTCGCGTGCCTGCGTCCGCGCGAGTGATGTCTCGCGTTTGTTTTTCGAAGAAATTTCCTCACGCACCGTGGTCCATCGGACGCGAAAGGGAAAGAGAGAGGGAAAGGGAGAGGGAGATCGAGAGGGAGGAGCCGTTGGAACGGAAGTTGCGATCTCGGGAAGAAAAACACGGGAGCAGCACCGGGACCGGGAATCGCTGTGCGCGAACGTGGCACGCAGACAGACAGGTCGCGGAGAGCACTTATATCGGCGGAACAGAAGGGAAGCTGGGAAATGGGAGTGGCTGGAGACAGTTTGCAGGTAAAGGGAAACATCGGGCAGGAAAACATTGCACAATAGCTGCGATACGTCGAGTTGTCACGAGCAATTGCACGCGTAAACAGAGGAAATTCCGACGTAAACTGCGAGGAGGAGGACGTGACGTAACCGGGGCTGTCGCGAACGGATCTCGGAAGGGCCGGGAACCTCGACGATAGGGAATTTCGAAATGGAACCTTCCCGTTTGCTCCGCACACGCTCTACAGTCTCGCTCTAACGAATTCGTTTCGACGCACCTTTGGATAACGCTCGCTCCAAGGACGAAGCTTAAAAGCGGCCGGCCTTTGAACGGCCTTTTTTCCGCGAGCACGGAAAACCGCAGTGCAGAGTACACATCGCGGTACACTGATCTTTTTTTTCCCCTCTCTTTCCCTCTTTCCGAACTCCGCGGAGAGATAAAGAGGACCCGGCGCGGCTGTGGAATTTACAGCGGAGCCAGGCTGGCAGAAATTCTCGCGAATCCTCCTCGTCGTTGACTTTTTCTCCGCGCCCGAGGTTCGCCAGCCTCGAATATATATCCGATAGAATTCGAACGCGTTTCGAGACGGTTCTAAAAGCGGTAACGAGCAAACTTTTGTAACTAGGGTGTTGCAACGGCCGCTTGTTTTCCATCGGAACGCACCGGGCCTCCGTTTCCGCGTCTTAATCCGGCAGAGCCAGGCTGTTTTATATTTCGTTGTCGCGAAAACGAGCGAGCGACTGGCCCAGGTAGACACGGGAAATGGATCCGGAGGACGACGGTACCCTCGACGCTTTTTTCGCCAGGCGTAATATCCGGAAGAGCGAAGTGCGGGGGTTTAATTCGACTCGGAGGGCATTAGCGAAATTAAAGCCGGATACTCGATTAGCCGCGACGCGGGTTTTCCTCGAAATTCCACCGCGTCCGCAGTGTCAGACCCGAACGATACGCGGCGTTCGAACAGGGTCGTTGGAACGCGAGAAGCTGCATTGCGTACGTTGGCACGAATCGTTCGTTACGTCCGTTACCAACCGTTCCAGGGAGATATCAACGCGCGTTCGACACGCGAAGCAAACGAAAATGACATTCGCGGGAGCTCGAAATCCGGGGGAACGTGCAAGCGTTAAACTCTTTAAAAACTCGCGTACGAGACGTTTCTCAGCCGATAGAAGGAAGAAAGAAAGACGGAAAAAAACGAGAAAGAGATCGTCGAACGATCGGAACGTGCAGAAGAGAGTGAGAGAGAGAGAGAGGGAGAGACGAGAGGGAGAGACGAGAAAGAGAAGAGGAGAGAGAGAGAGAGAGAGAGAGAGATTATGTTTGAGGTGAACAATACCTGATTCGGTTGGCTGGTTCGGAGGGCAGGTGTAACGTGGTGGTTGGTGGCGCTTCGTGGCGCGCCACTCTGGAGCCAGTCCCCTCGATGCGGCACCGATACTCTTTCACACGTAACTCGTGAAGCGAACGGTGGGAAATAAAGACGAACGATCGGAGCGGAACGGACGCGGAGGGACAGGCTCCAGCTCTGTTTCGCTCGCGTCGGCAGGATCGATGGATCGATAATAGGAGAGAAGCCTCTAGACCGAGTACTCGCGCGTTCGGTACGATCGGTGGTGGCGTTGGCAGGTTACGGAGCGGCCGCGAGGAATCAACAAGAGCAAGTGAAGAGGCTAAGTAGTGCATGCTTGGCTTTCTAGCGGACATACCCAGTATGTCCATGACTCGGCCTCGTGGCTGCGCTCGTGATGCTGGCGACAGTAGTACTGGCGCCGTTTCGGTCAGACTTGGCTTGCCAGCACCGACGACGACCACCGCCGCTACCACCACCACCGACGCCACCAGCGACGCCACCACCAGCATCCTCCGCGTCCCCTATCCAGAACCCAGTTCCCCACCAGCACTCTCGGTGGGCGTGCTTCCACGATAGACGGAAGGGGTTCCACCGACAGAGAGGGGTAGAAAAATCTTCCTCTCTCTCCCCTCTGCAACGCTCTTCTAACCCCTTTCGCCTCCGCCGCCCCGTCCCCCGGCACCAGCCTCTAACCCGCGCCTAATATTTCCACGGGACTTTCCGGAGCCGCCGCGCGATCGGTTCCTCTCCGGAGAAGAAAAAGAGAGAGAGAGAGAGAGAGAGAGGATTCACGCAACGGAGGATCCAAGAAGAAGGGACGCGTCACCGGTGCGGAGAGGACCAATCGGTGGCGTAGCTCGCCCTCCGAGATAAATCGACGACACTGGGTCAGAGAGAAAAGAACCGCTTGGTAATTTGGCCCAACGCTGCCTTTCCCTTCTGTTCCTTTCTTTCTCGATTCCGATGATTTAATTCCATTAGGCCGGTCTCGAATACCGATCGAGCTTCATCGATTCCACGGATTTCGCTCGGACCGGCCACGGAATGTTAACGCGCACGGCATTAACCGCGAGTCCGCGGGGGCGCGGGAAAGAAAGCCTGGACGAAACTTTCCTTCTCCTTCTCATCGATCGCTTCCACGGGAAATCCATCCAATCTAGCCGGATGCAATGTTGGAAAAAGGCCGGGAACGGACCGGGCCGGTCAACGATAACAATTCGTTCCAACAGCGTTCCATCGCGTTCAATTCCGACTATTGTTTCCCTCTCATGCAAGTGAAATAGAAACGTAAGTCCCGGCGAAATTCGCCGGCGCGCGTAAAAGCGATCGGAAGGGTCGGGGAAGAAAGGAAAAGGGCGGAAGAGACACACGCGCGCGGAGAGCCGGCGATTCTTGCACTCGAGCGAAATTGCAATTAGCAAACGCGAAAGCGTCTTGGTACACGCGCATTCCGCGTACCACCGGCAACCCATTAAGGAATATTCCCGCATGCGAGCCTCGCTTAATGAGCGATATAATTTATTGGCACTACTTAGAACCCGGTCTAGTTGCGGTTTGTAGTTAATAGAACCTACGACCTCCGTGCCATTAACGCCGGCAACCGGAAAGGTAAGACGCCACCGTTCGTTCGGCCGAGAGCACGCTCGACGACGCTCCACGACGATGCTCTAGGACGCTCGAGGACCGGCCTAGCTTCCATTTCCATCAGCTTCGCGATCCTCCTCGTCCGACTCGCCCTTTACAGCTGCGATCGCTCGCCTCTGTCGTCGATCGGGACGCGAGCTCGAGAGGAACACGCGCCCCCTCGGTCTCGCAAGATTTATCGGGTTTTCCACCCTTGGTTTCGTCGCGGAAAATAGGCCGACGCTATTATTTTCGAGTATCGCGGAAATTTCTACGACGGAGAGAACGGAGACCGAGACGCGTGGATGGGGCGAGAGGGGTCGAGGGGACTATTCCCTGGGAACGAGCCGAGGCACTTAACGAAAAGAAAATCTCGGGTCCGGTTATTCGCGATAAAGCAGCGAAGCGTTGCTGACTTATGGCGCGTAAGCCGAGCGACGCGAAACGCGGGGAGAGAGAAAGCTGGAAGGCTGGGCGGCCGAATCCATAAACATCGGCAATCCACTTCTACTAGCAGCAGCCGCTGCTGGGATCAGGGTTGTGTCGGTTCTGGGAGGACGCGAGGGGGTCGAGCGAAGCAAAGACGATCTCTCACCTGTTTACGCGACCGCCTGCCGCTGACGTGCTCGCGCGTGTTCCAACCCGTGTGTGCACCGGGTCTCGAGCTGGCTATCGGCTTGATAAATACAAGCGCTCGTTGAATAATGCATCGGCCGTTCCGGCACTCGGGAGTAAACAAGTAACCTAACACCGTGGCCCGGCACCGGCGGGATACCGATTCGCCTAAATCCTCTGCCGCTCTCCGTTCGACTTGTCGCCGGTCAACTTTCGCATTTCGACCCCTCTGCACATTTCATTGCCACCGATACGCTCCATACGCTCCCTCTCTCTCTCTCTCTCTCTCTCCCGCTCCCCTCGCGGCCGCGAGGCAGCAGCCGCGCGCTTTGCCTCGTAAATTCCGCGCGGCATAAGCGGAGCGGATCTTTTAGATCCGTTGCTCGCTGGTTTGGAAAAAGAACCGGCGGCCGGTTCCAGCGGCGGCGGTGATTTAATGAATAAAACGACGTTAAATTCTTCTCTGGTTAAAGGCGATGCGAAATCGATACGCTCTATCTCTCTAGAGAGATCCTTTTGCCCAGGTGCGTTTAACGCGACGAATTTTTCGATTGACCGACCGCGTAATTGCACTATGGCCGATCGATCCCGCCGCGCTCCGGCCGGATCGAATATTTGAAAAATCTGGTCCGCTCTCGGTGCTCTGTGTCGAATCTCTGAAAATGGACTGCACGGGCAGCGGGGGAGAAAAGTGGAAAAAAAAGAGAGAGGAGAAAAGGGAAAAAAGGGACGAGAGAGGGTGGAACAAAAATAAATTTATCGATCCGCCGAAGGAAAAAGGTAATTTCGTTGAAAAATGCGATAGCTGCGGGCGCGCAATGAATATCGAAAGTGATTAAAAAAAAATATATATATATATATATATAGATA
>NIJG01000193.1:4705219-4724691 GCA_002201625.1 Euglossa dilemma
AAAAAAAAAAAAAAAAAAAAAGAAAAAAGAAGAAAAAGGGGGAAAAAAGAGGAAAAAAAAGGGAAAATCGGCGCGTCGGTTGTCCGCGGCGCGCCGCTTATCTCCGCGACGCCAGACCTCCGCAGACGCAATAACGAATCGTTCACACTCGAACCGATACAATCCCGTGGAACGTTTAACGCGGACGGATCGTCGCGACGCCCTCCACGCGCCGGTACATTTACCCCCGTGGAAGGCCGCTTAACGTATTACCCGTAGCTAGGGTAAATATGTCTCCGGCGTATCTGGCGGCGTGTTCGCGCGTGCGACATTTCGTTACGGTCGCGTTAAGGCGGTTTCGTTCATTCCTGCGGAAACGCGATAGGCCGTACACCTAACCGCGCCGAGAGCGCCGAGCACGCATCACTGACCGCCCAACGGAAAATTCCCTATCTTCCCTCTCGTCCGTCACAGTCAGACTGCCCGTGAAATATTATCGCGAGGCTGCCTCGATCCCGCTTTCCCGCTCTTTTCCCGCCCTTTTCCCGCCCTTTTCCCTCTCGACCAAGCTATCGAGACGTTGGAGAGGCAGGGAGGAAACGAGGGCGAAGGAGAGCGATTCGATCGGACACGAACGTAAATAGTCGGCCGGATTAAGGAGCACTCGGGCGAAATTGCTGGAATTAGCCAAGTCGCGTACATGTTTCGCTAAAAGTCGCGATAGGTCGAGGAGTCGAAGCCAGCGAGTGGCTGTTAAGCTCGATCGAGCAACTCCGCACCGACGACAGCCCTCTAAGTGGACCGAATCGTTGCCACATCGCTCCCGACGTTTCCGCCCGTTACCTCCACCCTCTCTCCCTCTCGCTCTTTCTCTCTCTATCTCTCCTGCCCGTCCAAATCACCGCTCCTTTCTTCCGCCGTGCGGATAATCGCGTCCACCGGTCCTGCGACCGACTTTCCTCTTTGGGTTATAATTCGGCGAACGCGGCGCGTGGCTGGCAGGGGAATGGAACAAGGCGAGTTCCCCGGAGCATCTCCGAGCCGAAGACGAAATCGAATCGCGGAACGGATTCTCCGGTAGAGCGAGAAACGCGTAACGGCGGAGAGCCCAGGTGTCTCTTTTTTCCGGTCGGCGTCCGCGTTCCTCTCGATCAACGGGCACGAACGAACGAACGAACGAACGAACGAATGCTCGAGGAATTCCTCGATGGAGATTGTTTTTGTCCGTGGGGCGAGATGGACTGGCGGACGCGTTGTTCCCGGGGTGCCGAGCATCGGTTTTTACGTCCTCGGTTTCAGGCTCCGATGGAAATTGGAAAACTCGATCTCGAGACGTCGGGGACGGATTATTTTACGGTTCGACCTGTAAACTGGAAATACCCGGCTCCCTGTCCCGGGGATAATGGAAGGAAAAAGTGGAAGGGCTCGGTTGGATTTCGCGTCTTTCCAACCGAACGCAAATTGCTCGGTTTAATCCTCGGAGTCACGCGGCGACTCCTCTTTCTCTGGTTTAACACTCGCTGGAAAACGAAGCGGTGGTTTTCTTGGCAGAAATCCGCGCTGAATAGACCGGCCGTGAGTTTCGACCGAAGGGATCGCTCGGTCGGTGGATAAGCAACTCCGTGTCCGTGTTCCCATTGTTAGACCACGGGATACGAGGTCGGAGATTCGGTAGCCGCTATTCACCGGCTGGGAAATTCGATGCTAAGCGGAAACGTAGTTAGAGTCACGCAACCGCTCGTCCGAGTCCTTCCACCAACAACCTGGCCATCGCGATATCCACCGTCTCTGCAGCTTCTCCACCCCGTTCCATTTCCCCTTCCCTCGCGAGATCACCCGCGACGCCCCGCGTCTCTCCGACTCCCCGGAAGCGCGGAAAATCTTTCGCAGGTAGGTTGTAGGGAATCGTGCCTAATTCGATAACCCGAGGAGACGCGCGAAGGAAACTCGAGGTCTAACTAACCGGGTCTCGCCTGCTCGGCGACAGGGCTTCCAGCCCGAGTCGAGCCGTCGATCCAGCCAGAGCGGATCAGCTGGAAATGAAACGAGACAATTACCAAGGAAGGCACAAAGCAACAATCGCGCCACTTTATCCAAACGATGGGAACGGAGAGAACGAGGGTGTATTCTCGATTGTCGCCTCGACTACAAAGCAATCGCGGCCGTAGTTGTCGGCCAGGAGACAATGCCGGCTGATGGGCGACAATACGCGAGAAATTATGCACAATGAACGAGCGCGAAGGCGCGAGTTGCTCAATCACGGACAAAACGTCTCCGGTTTTCGTTCGATGTCGCGACACGAGCTACCAATTACCACCGACCCCGTCTCCTCTCTTCTCTTCGGCTCTCCTCTCGTTGCTCCTTGCACGCCCAATCCTCCAAACTTACGCCGTGCTTTCCTTCCACTCCTAGGCGCGCCTTGGACCCAAGCCAGACGTTTGTCCCGTAGTAAAACCAGACGGACGCGTCTCTCGGATCTCGTTTCGACTCGCGATTCTGACGCGACGCGCGCGACGCTATCGCGCGAGTTTAAAAACGATTCGCGGCGATGGTTTCTCGTCGGGCGTGGAAGGCCGTCGCAGCGCTGCTCTAGGTTAAGACGGCCTCGCTCGGCAATTTCCTCGGATTTTCCATGGCGCGCGACGTACGCGTGGGTAAATTCGATTGGCGAGACGCGTGGCGCGGAGGGGGCTAAACGCTGGAGCGAAATCACGGTCCGTTCATCAGCGATCCAAGGAGTCGGATTAAACTCGGGCGAGGGTCTGAGAGACGCGCGTGAGTTGGAGTAAATCGGGGCTGACAGGCCCGTGAAAACATAGAGGTACCGCCGCGCGGTAGTATCGTGCACCGGGAAACCAGGTTGGCCGAGTTAATTGTATAAATTTACAATGAATTAGCGGCTCGAAGCTGGAGCACAGGGGACCGGGATTTAGCAACTTTCCTAACGATATCTTACGGCTCGACGTTCCCCGTCAAATCCGCGACACGCCCCCCGCTGAATATTAACGGCGGCCCGTAATTAATAAAAGTTAGGCGCCTGCGAAAACAGCGTCGATCCCTTTTTGCGGCGATGGATCGTCCCGGCGATCGAGCCCGGCGGAAAAAGGGCCGAGGTTTTTCCGGCCGCAGCCACCGGGTCGCGGGAAAGTCGGAAGGTCGGGTTTCCGTCAAGAGGAACGGAAACCCGACGGAACGATGCGAATTTTTCCCGCCAGGCAAACGCTTATCGCGCTTCCGGTGATTTTTCACCGGCCGGAAACGCACCGGTGCACCGCGGTGCACCGGTTTCCACCGCGGCGAAGACGCGGCCGTCGAAAACGCCACCGCGAATTCTCCTCGCGATTCGGCCCAGTGATAAATTCATTATCACCGATTCGACAGCGTTGCGCGGCCATCGGCCATTTATACGCGTCGCGTGTGCATCGATAGCGGATGATGCATGCGCTCGAAACCCTGCCTTGCGTAGCGCTGCGTAAGATAAACCTTTATTCCAAACCGGATCTCGTAAATCTTTTTTGCATTCCCCCGCTTATCATTCAATTGAACGCGTTTCGATACGGCCGATCTGCGTTCTCGACGCGCTCGTTCCCGGCGCGTACGCCGTAATCGTCGCGACGCTCTCTCCCGGCACGGGCAGAAGACGCGGTATCGTTTAACGAGAGCTTCCGCGAGAAAGGCGAAACTCTTCGGAGGATTAGCGGAGAACGGAGAGAGAAAGAGGGACGACGTCTGGGATGTTTGGAGGATCGATGGAAAGTCGGTGAATAAAGAAGCCTAGGAGAGAAGACGAACGAGGTGCTATAACGCGAGTTAGGCGAAGCGATAAAGCCGAACTGCAGTTTGTCTCGGCTCGGGATATCGGCAATCCGGTTTCGGGACGGGAAAGTTTGTCGGTGGCTCCGCGGCGGATCGCGGACCGCCTCGGTCACCTCGGGGAATTAAATCTTCGTCGATCGAGCTTCATCGAGGTTCATCGAGCCGCGCCGATTCGCCGAGTAATCTGCGGTCGTTGGTAGCGCGGCGGAAAAAGCCCGGCTGTCCGTTCCACGCGGACGCACGCTTTGTCCTCTGACGTTGGTACGTCTTCTGCAGAGAATTGCTCGGCTGACGGCTGAGAAATTGCGAGAAATACCGGGGTAACGTCGCTGCTCGGTTTTTCCCTGCGTTTAATATCGCGGAAGCCTCGGTAGGCCGCGCGCTGCGCTCGCAGGCAGGTCTGGAAGTCGATTCCTACGGCGAAATCGCGGCTAAGTCAAGTCTCGGTCAAGTTGGCTGGCCGCCTGGCAACTTGCAGGCGACCTCTCGAAATTGCATCCGCGAGGATTAGAGAACTTCCGGCGGGGTTAGAGGCGAGAAGAGGCGAGAAGAGGCGAGAAGCGCGGCAGTTAGGCGCGGGGGTATTGGTTGGGAGGAGAGGCGGTCGCGTGGCGAAACTTGGCCCTTCGTCTCATCCTTGCAACGCGCCGCAACTTCCCTTCGACGTCCCGAGAAGCTACGACGTAGACGGGCCAAGTTCATCCGATTATTATTCGGGAAATTAATTCTCCTCGGCTGGCTGTGTGTGTGTGCGCGCGCGCGCTCGTGTGTGCCACGCGTACGTGTCGTATCGAGAGGAGGATTAAGGCGAACTCGTTACGTTTCGCCGCTTTGCTCCAACGAGATTCTCCCCGCTCGAGTAACCCGAAATGACCCTCTTCTCGTCTCGCTGCAACGTCTCACGGTTTCGCGATCTCGATGTCGCGACGCGCGCGTGTCTATAGCGTGTAGGGGATTTTGGCGAGGCTCGTGAGAGGCGCTAGAGGAGAGAGAGAGAGAGAGAGGAGCGTTGTCGGAACACGGCGGAGATGGTTGTCGAGCAAGGGTAGGGAACAAGCGGCAGCGTCGATCGGGACGCGCGCTCTTTAAACCAGATTAAGGTCTAGGTCGTGAGATCGCGCGCACACGATCCCAACAACCGAACAAGCTCGCTAATGCGTAATCCGAATTAATAACAGGCTGGCGTGTTTAAGCTCGATCGGGGAACATCTCTCGAGTCGCCGGCTTGATAAACGCGTTTATCGTTTCCCCTGTCGGTGTACGCGCGTATCGTCGGATCGCTATAAATCTCGCCGCGCGTCGTACACGCGCCGCGGGTATAATTGCCATCGTTGCGACGTTATTTCACCATCGGCTCCATTCCGGCCTCGGTGCTTTATGGCCGCGAATTTTCCACCGCTCGTTCCGTTCCGTAAACACGTCGCTGTCGCGCGGCTAATAATTCGCGATAGGGAAAAACGACGAGCCGGCTGTCGCGGGGAAAGAGCTCCGGTGGAATTTCGGGAATAACGGGAATAACGTCGTCAACGGAACGGCTGTCGGGAAGAATTACACCGGGTATCCGGGCTCGATCGTCCATACCAAGGGATTATCCGCAATTGACCCAGATAGCCGTGGCGTTTCACGGGCTTGTAAATAATCGTAGGGCGCGCTGGCCGCGTCGTCGTAAAAGTTTTACCGCGTCGCGTCGCGTCGCCCCGGCGACCTTACCTTTCGCGCGTGTACGCGACGAAATATCGGATCCATCGCGTAGACGCGGTTGGCCGTTTTTAAACGGTCTCTGTCGGGCGCCGCGGCGCACGAACGGCACGCGAGCAGCGACGCTTCCCTCGAATTAATAACCGTCCGGGGCTTTTAACGCGCGGCGATTTTTCTTCCGAGGAATGAATTTCAACGTAATCCCGGGTAATTTTACCATTGCGAACGGCCGCTGGACGCGGGCCAAACGTTTCCCACTTTTTCCCACGGCTTTACGCCGCTGCGCACTCTGTCATTTCGTTTTCGCCAAATTCCTGCCCTCCATTTCTACCTTCCTCTTTTTTCTTCTCTCCTTTCCTTTTCCCTCTTCCGCTCGCGTCTCTTCCCCGCGTCTGCGCCGTTGCGGAAATCGGCACTGCGATGCACACCCCTTTCGTACGCTCCGTACCCTGCTTTTCGATCTTCGAATTACGCCAACGGCCTTTTACCCCCTCCAACCTTGCCTCGTTTCTTCGATCGAACGCGAGAGATGCTCCGGAGAAAAATAGCGGCACCGTTTCGCACGCTTTTCAGACGGCGAGGGATCTTTGGACGCGGGCCAGCCACCCTCCGGCTTCCCTCTCGCTTCCCTCTCGATCTCCATCTTCCCTTCTCTTTCCCTTCTGCTCTGTCTCTGCTCTCGCGGCGCGCAACCCTCCCCGGGGCACCGCCGCGGAAGAGAAGAGAAGGGAAAGGAAAGGGAGACGAAAAGTTCCGATTTGGCCCAGTTCGCTGCAACCTTCCAGACCATCCTCCCCCTTCCGTCCCCTCCGTGGATATATTCGACCGAGGATCGCGGCTCGCCGAGAATTCTTTCGGAATTCCAGCAAACGAGCGAGAGTATAATTCGAACGGGTGGAACCGGAAGAAGGATGGAAGCTCGCGCTGACCAAGGCCGATGCTCGTTACGCGGAACCGGAATCCGTAATTAAATCGGACGGGGGGTAGGGAAAAAAATGAGGCTTGTCGGCGCGAAGCCGTGGAAAGGAACGCGGCCGGCGTGGACGTCGCGACGCGGTGCGTCGCGGCGCGAAAACCACGGCGCGGAAAGGTGGAAGTGGAAGAAGGAGCGGGGTGGCCTTCGCGTGAGCGTTTCTTGCTGGCTTCGGCTGCGTTTGAATAATTCAGCGGGTAATCGAAGGGAGTCGTCGGAGTGAGGAATGGAGGGCTGTTTTTCATTATTCATTTTACGTCTCCCGTTTCCGTGTTTGATGCTTTATCGAGCGCCATTACCGTAATACCGGCCACGCTGTCGCTAATAATTAATTTGGCGTCGGGTTAAAGGAAACGAAGGGATTGCCGGCGTCGATGGACTCGCGGCGGCTGAAAAATATCGCCGGGAGGAGCAGCGGGGCTTTCGATAATTGAAAACGAATAAATTCCGCTTTTCTTTCCTCTCGACCGAGGACTGCAGAGATAAACGAGAGAGAGAGAGAGAGAGAGAGAGAGGAGGAGGAGGAGAACGCGACGGATGACGTACGCAAGTTGCTCGGCCGCGAGATATCGTCGATATTCTCCGGAGCTTCTCCGTCTGGCGGCCAAATGAAAATTCTCCTTTACGTCGATACGCGTATAATACGGTGGTAGTGGAAGGTATCGGTGCAGCCGGCGCTCGCGTGGGACAAGGATTTTAATATTTAGATTAAACCAGACACGAGCTGTTCCCCTGCCTCTTGCCGTTCCGTTTATTCCGCGCGGGCGTCGCGACGCGGCGTCGCTAGGCGAAAGGACGGCGATAATTGGCCGAGAACGTATGGCGGGTGGACGCGAAGGTTAGGCCATAAGTCATGGTTAATTACCGCGTTATTCCCGAATGATTTATCGCGCGTGCGGCAGCGTTCGCGCGGCTAGTAAACGCGACCCGCTACAACCGACCGTTTCTTTCCCAATTGATCCGCGCGACCACAAAACAAACGCCTTCTGTTTGCTCCGTCGCTTTGGACGTTAAATCGATGGCGTTTTCCCGTTGATCGCGCGCCGTTCTTGACAAAATAAGTACGCGTAACAACGTCGGAAATGCAGGATCCGTGGACTGGTAACGCCTGGTCGAATAAATCAGCCGCGATCTAGATTCGCGACGCACGGACAGGCAACCGATGACTGATTGGACTTTCGAGAAATCCAGCGGCGTGGATCGGCGTCGCGTGAAAAGCCGCGGAAATAGCGGTTGTTACTTTGCCGATAATCAAGTCCGCGTTACGTATGCGCGTAACGAATGATTAGAATGGCGCAATGGTCGCGGAGAATTACTCGGCATTACGCGTACAGAGACTCGCGGCGAGATACACTCCATAAGTCGTCGTTAATTACGCGGCTATTGGCGTGATTTATCGCGTGCTCGGTTACTCGGAATTGCGATTACTCCCGTTACCCTCGCGTTACCCTCCCGTTACCGTTCGCCGGTCGGCTGTTCGGAGGGCCTCTCTTAAATAGGTTAACGTCCTCGGGGTTGCTGTCGCGCTAATCCCCCGGCGATTCTCTCTTTCTCCCTTTTCTCGCGGCAGCAGAAAGGAGGAAAAGATGGAGCGGGGAGAAGAAGTCGGTCGATTTTTCACAAAGGAACGCGTATCTCGTAAAGTTTACATCGGCCGGGACGGCTAACCTTCCCCTTGTTTGTTACATCGGACGATCGAGAAAAGGGGGGCCAGTTTATTTGGCGAGACGGTAAGCAAAGCTTAACCCGATTTCCCTCGGTCCTCTGCCCGGACGGAAGCGGAATATTTACCAAACCTTCCCTCTTATCTTCCTCATCTTATTTACCGTTCTACCAAATTTTCTCGATATCTGCCTATTCTAAATTCTCGCTGCGACGTTTACGGGCCCGCTGTTACCCACGCGACGTCCCACACGCCCCCGGTTGTCGCGCTCCACGCTCCAGGCAATCTTCGTTTTCATTTTCTACACCGATGGGAAAACACGGCTGCCACCCACGCGTAATCGCGAGCGGCGAGCGATTCGCGAAAAGGAAACGCGCTTCTCCGTCGCTGTTCGCGCTTTCCGCGTAGCCGCGATCGCGGACGAGCGAAAAGGGGGCGAGTCTCGCCGGAAATCTGTTTGGCTTGGCGAAAGGCGCGCGATCGGAGGCGGATTCATCCGGCGCGATTAAGGAGCCTGGAAGGGCGAAAAGCGAAAAGCGGAGCGCGACGTCGACGATTGCTAGACCATCGATTGCCGAGCACGCAGCGTCGGGGGGTCGGTATTATTCCACGGCCGGCCGCAAACTGCTCTTTCTAACCGTCGATCTGAAATTCCTACGGCTTAGCCTACTTTCCGCCCTTCGCTAAACCCTCGATTTATTTCCTCTCCTCGTCCGCCTGCAGGAGCCCCGCGGGCCGCTGCGCTGTTTTCTACTTACTACTTTGCCTGCCCTACGGCCATGGTAATGCGCGTGTCGAAATCTCTCACCTGAAACAGAGAAACGAAAGCGTCGGGTGAGATTTCGCGGAATATCTCGGGGCTGGATGCGTGGAACGGGGTTACGGGGTCGAGGAGGAAGCAATCGGGGGCGTACGTGTTCGCGTACCGTGAAATCGACGCGACGGTACGCGATCGTCCCGAAAAGGGGAAGAATCAGAGAGGAGAGAGGAGGAAAAAGGATAGCCGTTGTTGACGCTAGGAAAGAGGAAAGGGGCGAGAAGTCCGATGTAAACGAGTGGTTTCCTTTAGCAGCGCGTTACGCTGCCCGTTCGAAAGCTCGTGAAATTCCGTGCAGCTCGTTCGTGGCCCGGAACACGAGGTTAATTTGATCTTTATCTGGCGCAATATCCGCTTCTCCTCTTTCTCCATCCTCCGCTTTGTCCCCGTTCCGCGGTCTCTCCGTCCGTCCCTCTCTCCACTCGCCCGGTCTACTAATTTCTTTTTCATTTCACGGACCCGTCCCCCGGTTCGCGCTTCGATTACTCTGCCCTGTCTCGGCCACCGCGCCGCGTCTTTATGCTGAAATAACGATTTCGGATTCCCTTTTTTACGCCGCTGCGCGTCCGTCCGCCGGCGACGCCCGGCGACGCCCGGCGACGCCCGGCGAACGCGGGGTAATTGCCAAAGTTTGAAAGAAGATCGAGCCGCATAATAGGAGCGGGCGTCGGGTGACGCTGGCACGCGTGTACGGTGGCACTCGGGACCGGGACCGGGGCCAGGTGACACGTAAAATACGCCGAGCGTCGGTTTACACGGCCGGGGGACCTCTGAACAAGTGAATCGAGAGAAATTCGAGGAGGCGAGGATCCGAATTCTCGGTCGGGACCGCGTGCCTGGCAAACTACGCCTCTCTGTATCCGCTCGATCGATAGTTCTTCTTATCGCTCATTCGCTTTTTATATCGCCATTCTTTTTTCTCTTCACTCATTTCCCCCGTTTGTTTCGTTTTATTTCATTTCCTTCCTATTCGTCGCGTTCACGTTCTTCTTTTTCATTCGCAACGGAATTATATTTTTATTTCCCCGCCACGGCTTTTTCCTTTTGTCCAAACGCCGTTCCATTTTCACCCTTTCACTTTTTCTTCCTTTTTCTACCTTTTTCTCCCTTTCCTTTTGATACAGCGCGCTTTGTGCCGCTCGTTTCGTTACCGAAAACATCTCGTTTCCAGAGGCCTCGGAATAAACGATTGCCTCCTTAGAATACCCGCGGAATCCCCCGACAGTGGGATTATTTGCTCGAACGTGGGGAAAAACGGTCGGCAGTGCCGATTCCATCGCGCCGGAGATCCCGCCAGTGGCACTCGTGCCAAACAGAAGCCCGGGATGATAGATTATTTTTCTGCCCGCAGTGTTCCATCACGGACAGCGTGGACGGACGCGAGCCGGTACCGACCCAGGGAACGCGATCGTAGTACCGGTGCAGAACCATTTCGGAGAAAGTGACCACCACCAGCACCAGCGACCATCGGTGACCGCAGGCTGGATCCTGTCCAGCTCGAGGTACTCGAGCGAGAGGCAGTTACTCGTGAAAAGCCAGCCCCGGCTCTCGTGGAAATCGAAGAACGAGATTCGAACTCTCGTGAAAATTGCCGAGTGTCCACTCGTCTTTTCGCCAATCTCCACGAGTGGTATTTAACTTGGAATAGCACCTGCTAGGTGACCAGTGCTTCGCTTTTCTCCGATAAAGCGTCTCACGGATTCCCGATTCCTCCTGCGACGCGTAGCGCCGCGGCGACCGTCGCGAAATTCACGGAAATTTCTCTCCGATATCGAGGGGGAGGAGGAGGAGGAGGAGGAGACACGGTCGCGTGTATCCGAACGGGCAGAAATCCGCGGTTTAATTTAGAACCCGGTTATATCCTACGGACTGCTACACCAGTGTGCCCCGGTTTTTTTTCCCGAGCTGATCCGTTTCTTAAGGGGGAGGAAACAAGGATATACGGGGCTGGATAGCCCGATTATAAATTCGCCGTGGGCGGGGCGCGGTGGTTGCTTGGTATTTCAGGTAGGCGGAATAAATTGCCCACCGTCTCGTATATCGCGGATTCCGGGATGGATGGCGTTTTTCCAGCTGACCCACTTCTCCCTGTCATTACTCCTGCCACCTTTTTTCTCCCCCGCTGTTAGGAAATCGCGCGAACACCCACCGGGCGAGGACCGAGGACAAGAAGGTTCGGCCATAGTCGAGCCCTTTCGAGCAGCGCGATTTCATCGGTCGTGAAACGAGCGCGAAACGCCTTTGAAAAGTCGCGGTAACATTTTCCTTCCTCGCGAGCGTACATACGTTCCGCACACCACCGGGGTGAATTGCTTTTACACCGGAGATGAAGCGGTTCCCGCGCGTTTCATCCGCTTTGCCATGTCCTCGCGACCGTAAGCTTCATCCCTTTGCACGGCGGATTAATTTCGAGCAGTCTACTGGCGCGCGGACGCGCGGCTGTCACGCGTTTTCCCAAACTTTCTCGTTTTTCTCCGGTTCCCGGCCCCCTTATCCCGAACCGAGCGGGGACCGTGTCTCGTCGCGGGACAAAAAGAACCCATCCCGCCGGATGTCATCGTTGCTCCGCGCTTTTTTCCTTCGCGGGCAAAAAGTTCGCCGGATAAAGAAAGGGGAGGAAAGTTGATTTATAGCGCGATACAAAATAAAAGTCGGCCGGTTTCTCTCCTCCGGGAGAGAGGGTCCTCGAGGAAGGAGGCGTCTCGCGTCATCGCCGGGCAGGGGAATGAAGACGCGGCGGTAAAAAAGAATCGTAAAATTGCGCGCGGTATCGCGGCTGTCGGCGCGTTTCCATCCTCGAGTCGGCCTCGTCGCGGTGTAACGAGAGGAGCGTCGCGGACTCGCCACGTCTATGCGAAAAGCGGAAAAAATCGTCTTGAGATTAGGCGAATGAAACGCGGGGATGGAAAGGGTGAGGAACGGCTAGCTAATAACGTGTACCGTAAACCGTATCGGGGGCAGAGACAGAGCCGGAAAGGGGAGCAAACATCGTTGCGCGAGCGGAAAACGGGTCGTAAAACGCGGGAGAATGGGAAATTAGAGGTATGCAGAGGCGAACGGGGGGCAACCGGGAAACCGGGAAACCGGGAAAACTGGGAAAAGCGGGAGCGGCCGGGGACAGGGAAAAAAGAGCGATAAGCGTCACTTATGCAAAGAGAATAGCAAACGTATCCGGCCGTGCACGGCCCGGTCTCTTTGATGTCCGCGAACCTGCGTTCTATCCGTTGCTGCAATTTCGAATGAAATTTATTCTCTGGAGTACGGAAAGGAAATGCAACGCCGGAAGGATGGGCCGGCGCGTAAGCACTTTCCCGGAAGGACCTGTAACTCGTGCCATTTTTCTCGATACGCCACGCCGACCTTCCTTCCTTCCTTCCTCCTACCAACAGTTTCCCCGACGAATTTACCGATCCGTCCTTTGATTCTCGGCGCGTTCGGTAGGGATTCCGAGATCGGATTTAACCCTGACGAAAAAACCGTCGGGTTATATCGGGTTTATTAATCCTCGCGATCCCGGTGTCCTTTGTTTCACGTCCAATTAATTCCGCGTGTTTGTCCGGGCGTGCCGGGGAGGAAATTGCGAACGAGAAGCGACGCATTCGCGGCCTCTACGCGCCGAGTCTTTCCCAATTAATCGATCGGTCTGCCGTTTAATTAGGCGGCTTGTTAACGAAAGTGTCTTCGTTAAAATATATTTACCGAAGGGCGATAACGCCTATCCGCGGACGCGGTCGCCGTCGGGAAATTAAAACGGAAAACGCCGCGCGTTCGTTTATCGCGACGCGCGGAGCTGTTGCCGGTCCGCTCGGCGAAAGGCGAAAGGCGAAAGGCCGAAGGCGAAAGCTCCGAAGCTCGGGGACTTTGGCTCGTTAGGCGAACGATCGCGGAGGGTTGCTTCGGTCGCGGCGGGAACCCGTAAAAACGGGGGATGAGGGAAGGTCGGTTAGCAGAGTCGGGCGACGGGACGGTATCAAAAACCTCGGACGTCAAACTCGACGGCGATTAATCTTAGTCTCGCGCAAACATCGATCCTCGACTTTGTACACGAATACGTAATGTCGGGTTGCCCGGTTGCCGAGTGGCTCGTGCCCTCGAAACTTTCCCTCGAAACCTCGCGAGCTCTTTTAACCACTCGCTCGCCTCTGCCTACGTACTTTCCGCTTTTCCTCCCTCTTTCCTTCCGCTCCCCCTCGGCGGGTTGATCGCGAAACGTCGCGACATTCGGGAAACGTGGAAGGCAGAGAAGCACAACGATCGTTGGCAACGAGGCTACTCGGCGAGCATTACCAGTGTACCGGTTATTGGATTTCGAACGTCCTCGATGGGCGCCCTTTCCGACCCATTCTCGGCCAGCTTTTTGTCGCTCGGAGCGAACGCGCGGCTTTGTACCTGCAAATTCGAGGAAGAAAGCTAACCGAGCGATGACGGCGGTCGTTGGAGTCGATCGAACGCGATTAGCCCGTTCTCTCGGAGCCCCGAACCTAACCCGAACCGAACTAGAACCGATACCATCGCAGCCAGTGCGATAACTCGAGATTTACCTCGCCACGGATAAACGCGGACGGTATTTTTCCAAGCGTGCAACGGAAACGTAAGCGAGAACGCGCTGCGAAGCCCCGCGTAATGCTCTTACCTTGTAACCGAGCTATAATCTCCGACGGGAAGACCTACCGCTCGGACTATCTGTCTTCATCTTGCAAGTTCGCCGCGGTTTTCGGGGGGAAGAACTTTGGCCGGCTCGCACACCTCCCGAGTCACGCGTTCTTCCCCGAGCTCGATTGATTTTTATTGCGCCGCCAGCCACGCAACCGAGAAACCTATATTTTTATTCACCACCTAGCCTCCGTGACACCCGAATTACCCCGAATCCGCTGTCTCGCGGATCCGTCAGTTGTCCGAGTTAACCTTCGCCTAGGAACGCCTTCCGAATATCCCACCCACGTCCATTCCCTAGCCTATCGATCCGCTCGTTACTCGTCTACCCCTCGAACTTTGTCTCTCGTAGAAGAAGCCGCGAGAGAACGGCCAACTGCCGGTTCGAAGAAGAGAGTGGAAAAGCAGACTCGGAGGTTCGCGGCGAAGGAGGATCTGGTAGCTCTGCTGGATCGCGTATAAATCGCGCAAACGATTCCGGTGTACCTGCACGGGGAAATATATTCGCGATGTATCGGTCCCGGCAGGAAGCCGCAGTCAGCGGGTATCGATCTCGCGAGGGAGAACGGACCTCGTACCGCGAGCAATTTGTATCTTTGAATTATTTCGCGTCCGTGTCTGTGGCAACCGAACCGTTCGGCCATTTTGCCCATCGAGTCGCTCGACTCGATCCTCGCGCCGCGGCTTCCACGCTCGATCCTCCGAGACTCCGCCCTTCCTCTTTCTTCCGTTCGTTAGGATCGCAGAGAGGAGAGAGTCGGTGGCAGAAGAAGAGGCAGGCTGGTGGTGAAAACGAAGCCTGTTTCGAGAACAAACGCGGAGAAGAGAGCTCCTCTGTTCCCCGTGGAATCGAAGCGGTCGGTTATTTCCTCTCGATTCGTTGCCGGCGATAGAAGGGACGGAAAAAATGACGCGGGAAGAAGGCAGAGGCTGGAAGGAAGAGCGACGCGGCGGTTCGAGTGGCCTGTCCGAGACACAGCCGGTATAATCTCGCCGGTGCACTCCAGCCCCACGTGGATTCCGCGATAATGGAAAATACCGGGAAAACGGGTCAATTTACGTTACGTCTCGTACAGAGAGAGAGAGAGAGAGAGAGGGAGAAGGAGAGGGATAGCTATCGGGGAGATTGGTTCCGTTCGTTTGGTCATTGGCCCTTTCAAGGAAGATTCAATCAGACAGATGAACGGCCGAGATAGACAGACGGTTGCTCGAACGAACAGTACACGGCAGTCAGCTGCTGTGCTCGAGTATCCTGTTACGCGGTTGATGAAACGCTGCGGAATCTACTTGCAAATCGGAATTTAATAGAATCCGGTATCGAGGAGAGCGCGTTAACGGTTTGCCGGGCGCGCCGTGAACGAGCGAAGAATAACGGGCGCGGATACCGGCCGGGGCTCTGTTTGTTGCAAACGAAACGCCATTGGAAATTCGTGAAACGCGGTGAAAATTAACGAAAACCCGGTGGAAATTACGATGGAAAATTCGGGCGAAAGGGGCAGCTGTTTCCGTCGGTCGGTTAGATTCAAAGGAACGCAATCTCCCTCGATCAGCGAGTGCAATTTCGATGGAAAATCGCAAACTAGCATTCTAGAATCGTCAGCAGCTTTCCGCGGCGACGGGGGGTGCATGGGTATCGAGGAGAAAAAAATAAAAAAAAGAGGGAGAGAGAGAGAGAGAGAGAGAGAGAGAAAACAGCATCGGCAGCGTTTGAAACGATTTCAACTTTGTTGGGAGTTTTCGGCGCTGGGCGCTGGGAAAACTGGTCGAATTTTATTTTCGATCTCGACGCACCCCGCGTCCCGGATTAACCTTTTTTTTCTCCGCGTTAATCTCGTTCGATCGGCCGCCGAGCGAGCCGTGCCGATTTTTCCCCAACATCCACCCCGCGACAAATCGAGGCAATCGCGGTTTTCTACGTGACCGATCGAAACGACGAGATTTCTGTCAGCAACGGCCATTCCCGTCACAATTTTTATTCCTCCCGGCGCGACCGCTCGCGTACATCAGCGCGATGCGAGCCGAATAAAAACGCGCCGTCTTCGTCTTTCGCCTTTTCGCCTCTTCGCCAACGTTCCGTTTCGCGATCGCGCTTCGTTTAAACCGTTTAGAACGCCTTCGAACGACACGGAGAAGAGGAATTTAATCGAAGAGCGAGGAAAATTAATTTTTCCCGCGTCGATCGTATCCGAGCCTAGTCAGTTGGTCGAGTCACGGACTTAATAACAGCGTAATGGCGGCAGCGGTTCGCGGTATAGCATTAAAAGTGCCGTCACGCCAGGCGATCGAGCTATAGAGGCCGCCATCGAGGTCGGCTTTTCGCCGCCTCTTCGACGTCTCTGCGACGTAGGTCTCTCGTACGTATATACGAGGCGGCGACTGGCCGGCCAATTTTCCGGAAATTAACGCCGGCGTAGAATTGGTCCACCGTGGTCGTCGGTCGCTCGGTCGCTCGGTCGTCTTATCAGCGATAAAGCCCCGGTAACGTTTTGATCTCTCCGGATCGACGTGCCTGGACGTGTCCCGAGGCGCGCCGCCGCCAGGCGGATCTTCTTTTTTAATGGGAAATCATCCCCCTCGACGTCGCGGAACGAAATCACCGTGGAATTTTTCCCCGGTCTACGCGACCGAGACACCGGTTATTATCGGGGCAATTTGCCCCGAGCTTTCGCGGATTTATCCTTTGGAAAATGTTTCGCAGGCCCCGGTGATCGATAGCGATCGCCGGGGCGAATTGGCCAGAGGAGAAAAGGGCAAGTCTTCCTCCGGCCAGCGGTGGTAGTAGTCGATAGCGGCAACTCGATGGAGAAATGAGGCAGAAAAAGTCTCGATCCCGCAGACCTGTTCCGCGTTCCCGGCGATTGGGCAGTGGCCTGATTTTCATGGTCGACTAGCCGCAAGATAGATTAAGTATAACCCTTGGTACAGCCATCCAGGTCCATACGTGTCGGTGCGCGATGCGCCGTACCACCGACCACCGGCTCCGCCTGTGACGCCGAGATACGTCCGGCGAATTTCACGTCCGCGTGATTTTACGCCGCGATACGAGACCCGAGGGCACCGGCTGCGCTCCACCGGAAGAAATACTGGAAAAACCAAGACCCGGGGATTAACCGTGTGTTCGGTTTACTCCACGCCAGTCTTCCTTCTTCTCTCTCCCTCTCCTCACTCTCTCTCTTCTCTCTCTGCCCGCTGCCGATGGAAAGTTACGATCGCCGCCACCGGGCGAACGGACGTTACGCGCCGTGGGAAAATTGACGCCGACGCGACTCCATACGGAACGGCGTACCAGCCGTGTCTTTGCTAAATTTCCTCGATAAAAAGCGCGAAAAAGCGCGGTGCGGCGCGGTGTAGTATGGCGCGGCACTCGCGGGCAGTCCGGTGAAATTGCTCGGAGCCGGGAATTTGTTTAAACTACGTCGCCGGGCGCGGGTAATATCGAAGGCTGGATGGAAAGGGGAGAGAGAGAATGCGGTGGCGCGTGTTCGGTGCTTATGCCGAGTCGCGTTTAACCATCGATGCTCGTTAGTTAAACGGTTCGATCGCGTTGAAAAAGCCAAGAGGGAGTGGGAAGAGCTGGATAACCGAGCTCCCGATTCGCACTTTATTCCCGACTCGTTGCGCCAAACGGTACTTTACAGATTTAACCGACCGTCGGCGTCGCGTGCGATTAACGCGACTCGATAAAAGATAATGTACGACGGTTTCGCGATTTATCTCTATCGCGCTCTACGCGTACCTGTCCGTTTTAACCGAAACTCTCCCTCTCTCTCTCTCTCTCTCCCTCCCTCTCCGTCTCGATCGAGACGATTTTTCACGGCGCGCGGGCAGAACCAGAGGAACTATCGACCGGTCGGGTAAGATAATCGATCGTTGGTAATTATAGTGGGATTAAACGGGAGGATAATCGGGAACGAACGAACGAACGAGGGAACGCGGCTGGTTGGCGTAATTAAAATGTATGCATGCACGGCCAGTGATTTCTAATCAACGGCAATGGACACATAGTTTATCAGCCGTGAGACGCAACGAGCGAACTATGAAGCCCGGGATCTCTAAATGTCCTCTGCCGGGTGGCCGGGTGCCGAAACATCCACGCGGAACGCTCCACGGCCATTTCCGACCGCACGTACCGGAAGTTTCGCACGTTTCACCTGCGTCCCCGTGTTCCATAATCGCCGACACGATCCGCTCCGGCGACCTCCGCGCTCCTCTTCCTCTCGCCTCGCCCCGCTCCGCCTCGCCTCGCGAATATACGGATTAGCTGTCAAGATCGACAGCGCGATCGTGGTTTCCTTTCGAATCGATCACCGGCGCGAGCCGTCGCTGATTTCTATGGAAAATTCCCCGGTCCCATTCGTCCATCGTCCCGGCATTTCGCGCCGGCGTCGTCCAGAACGTAAACGCTCTATTAATTTCCACGGAGCCAGAGAGAAGATCCGGGAGCGGAATAAATCGGGGAAAAATTTATTTTTCTCCCTCCTCTCGGATCTCTCGATCGCTCTTTCGCTCTCTCGGTCGGTGGTTCGCCGCGCGAGAGCGGAGAGCGCGTGAAAAATTGTCCTTCATTGGCGGCAATGCATCAACGAGAAAGTGAAAAAGACGCGTGTCGGTTTATCGCGTGCCGGGTGACCCGATGGAAATTGAAGCGATCAGAGTCGGTGGAAGGCGGCTGCACGCTCCTCCCTGGGAAAAAGTTACGAGGCAGAAATTCTCTTCGTTACCTCGAGCTCGTAATTTCGTCGGCTGGTAATTTGTCATCGAGCCGCGACGACGGCCGAGCATTGTTACGGCCGAGTGATAAAGGGAAGAGCGATGGATCGCGAGGGGTTGCTCGACGGAGGAAGCGACGCCTTTCCTCCATCGATTCGTCGACGTCGCGGTCCCGGTCTTGGTCGTTCGCGTCTCCGTCGTTGTGCCAAGTATTCGGGTCAGTGGGCGTCATTTTTTAGCCGAGGCTCTCGACCGGTTTCCGGCCTTCTCCACGCGACTCTTGGAAATTCTCGCGTTCCCACGGCTGGCTGGAGATCGCGGTGAAAAATTCGACTGGTGGCCGTGGAAAACGTCGATCGATCCCGACCAGGCGATGTATTTTTCACAGCCATTTCACGACGTTTCGCCGCGTCGATAGGTTTTATCAAAAGGGAATCTCTTTGCCGCATTATGACCCGTGAATAATAAACGTTGCCGCCGTTAGTCGTATTAACGAGCGTTAAATGCATTTATAACGACACGCGTGGCCCCGACCAGCCCCGACCCGCCTCTACTCGCCTCGAGCCGCCTCGAGCCACGGCGAAATTTCCCCTCGACATGGCCGCACTCGTTATTCCGGCCTCGTGCGCCCCGGACGTTGCGAAAGAGAAACGGCAAATTAGGCGAAATACCGTCCTTTGTCGAGCCGTTGTATCCGGCAAACATTTCCACCGGTATCGCTCCATTCGTCCAAACTTTTCCACCGTTACTCGCGGATAAATCCGTGTCTTCGATAAGCCGGCCGGCAAAGGCGAAATGGAAAAATACGAGGGAATGGGGAAAAGGCAGAGAGAAGGAGGCCCGGAGTCGGTTACGCGCGCACGCCGCGATTTAATCGGCCACCGATTCCAGAGAGAAATTTTCCGGCGAGGCCGCGAATTATCGTAACTCGCGGCTGGGAAATGGCGAAAATTAGCCAGAGCGTTTGTTCGATCGGTTAATTCGTCGTTGAATGGTTTGGTCGGTCGACTTGGAGATGGCTGGCGACAGTCGGTAAATCGGGCGAAACGAGCGGCGCGTGAACCGGAAGCGCGCGTCCGCCGGCGGTTGAATTCTCTGGCAGTCGGAGAGGCGAGTTAAGCCCGATTGGACGGCGCGTCGCGACGTCGTGGCTGCCGCGGCTC
>NIJG01000193.1:4724872-4740763 GCA_002201625.1 Euglossa dilemma
CTCCCGCGGCTCGGCGCGGCACGGCACGCGGCAGCTGTTCCCGAAGGATAAGCACGTTTCTGGGTTATCTAAATGCCAGTTATCGTAAATTCGGGAAAAACCCTACGACTGTATTACGCCTGTGCAAGTTTGTTTCCGCGGGCAGGAATACGTGCTTGTTCAGCCGCGGAGAATGGCAAAGCCACTTAACTCCAGGGAATAGATATCCGCGCGGCTTCGAACCGCTCGCTCGCGCCGTGTTGCTCGCTGCTTTTTTGCGCGCCGGAATAATGATAACCTCCTTCTCGCGAGATATCGAGCAAAGGGATTAGGCAGGATTACCGGGAGAATCGATACAGAGGGATATACGAGTGTGGATCTCGCTGTCGGGCCGCACCGGCCAGGACACCTTCTGCCACTTTAATCGCGCCACGTTTCAATTTCATCCGACAAGGCACAGCCGATCGAACGTTTTCCATCCACGAAATAATAATTGCAACCGAAAGGGATTTTTACGCGAAGACGCGAGAAAAAAAAAAAAGAAAAAAAAAATGGAATTTCGGAGGAAGGATTCTCGCGACGTAGACGCGCCCGTGCTCGTTCCGTCGATTATTCCTTTCCGGAACAACGTTCTTGTTTCGAGCGTACGCTCGCGTATGCAAATGTCCCGTATTCACGGCGGGGATCCCACTCGATGGAAGTATCAACGGATTATTCGCGAAACAGCGACGGACGATTTAAAATTAACGAGTCTCTTTTCATTTCCGGCTTTCTCGGGGATCAGCCGGTTTAATCTGGAATTTCGAGGCGACCGTGTCGCGGCAATTACTCCGGCGGCTTTTTACGAGCCGGCTTCGCGAAATTCTCCACGGATCGAGTTAATCGAGGTCGCGATCGGAGCCATCTTCCCGAATGAATATTCAAATTAGCCGAAACACTCCGGGACCTCTCTCTCTCTCTCTCTCTCTCGACCACGAGCGGCAATTCCCGTGGAGGCGCGGAAAAATCGAGCCGCGTCGGCCGGTAATGCCGTTCCTCTGTCCCGATATGCTAACGACCGCTAAACTACGCGCATACGAATCGCCACCGACCAACCCAGCCGAGAATTCTGCGTAAACTCCGCGTAAACTGCGGGAAAGCTGCGGGAAAACTCGGCTGGCCGAACGGAGCGTCGCAGTCACGTTCGAGGAGGGAAGACGCGAGAGCGCTTCGTCTCGGCGGAAAAAGAAAACGGAGCAACTGTCGGCCGGCTATTAGAATTCCACGGACCGAGCTCTCGTAACGACTATGAGTCTCCTCCTCGCGAAATCAAGAGAGTGTATCGCGTGCTTGGCAATCGGAACGGGAAGCCGGGGACGAGAAGCGGGGCGCGGGGCGGCCAGTGACGAGAGAAGAACGACGGGGTTACGGCTCGGACTAATATAAATGCAAAAACGTAGAATTACCGCGCGACAGGTTAAAAACACGAAAACAGGATTGCCGGGGCGAAGAGCGTGGAGCGTTTAGGCACGTGCCTCGAGAGCCTCGAGCTCTCGACTACTCCACGCGCGAAAAAGCTAAACCCTCGTCGAATTTCACCCTGGGCTCGATCGAACCGCCAAACGCAAACGTGCTCTAACCCTTTTCTCTCCGGCCACCCTTAAACGACTCGAGAGAGACCACCGTTCATCCGTGGCTGCAGTTTCCCCCGAATCGTGTCGATAATTCCGCCAAGAAAATCGCAAAGTATCGGCGAATAGACGTTTAACGCTGCGACTTCCAACCCGGCGAGAACGATTTCCTTTTCGTAATTATCAAAAACGCGTACTTAATTTTAAGAGAATCGGCGTGGACTCGTCGCAGAAGACGGAAGCGCGATTAATACATTTATCGCGGCGAACGGTAGTTCAAAGAATCGGCGGATTTGCTTTGGTGGAATCTTTTCGAGGAAGAGAATAGCGAGAGGAGCTTGGTCCGAGACGCTCGGTGACAAAGAAAGGGCCAACAGGGACGTTTAAATCTCGGTTCGAACAAAACGCCGGGATAACCCTGGGGAATGGGCTACGCCTAATTGCGAGATAGCGCGGCGACATGGTGGCAAATGCGAAGATTATGTGGAGCACGTTTGAATCGTAAAGAGGACAAAGGAACGGTGGCCTCCGCATTGCGGTAATTTAGTTTTCCAGCCGCGACCACACCTCGGGGACCAGATTTCCCGCGCGAGCTCTGCCACCGTCCTCGCGAGGCTCCTTATTCTCTTCCCTCGCAGGCCGATCCCCTCTCCTCTCCTCTCCCGGAACGAGAGGCGCATCCACGAGGTATTTCCGTCGAAGGTGTTTTGGAAAAAATGAAAATTCTGCCCACCGGTGGACGCGAGCCCATTCGGGGATCGATGATTTCGCCGGGTTCCCGTTGCGCAAGGACAATGGGATACGGATGGAAGGCGAAAGCACGCTCGTCGGTGGCGATGAGCCTCTGGCCCAGGCACACCGGAACTTGCGAAGAACTGCCCTTTAAGTCGGATTAAAGGAATGAATATTAATAGCCGCGGAAAGTCGCGGGGGTGGAAAAGTCGGGCGGAGCGAGTTGCTCGTTAAAAAGGAATAATCGAGCAACGATGAATCCGGGTTGGACGGGTGAATATTTTTTCCATCCCCGGCTCGCTTATGCAAATATTAAAATAACGACGAAAGTTTGGAAAGACCGGTTCGTGTACCGTTGCGCCGGCGATCAACGGTTAAAAGGCAGCCGACCCTCGTAAACACCGGGACCGTGCCACGTTCCAGCCTGCGTTTGCCACGGCAACGCGGAACCTCAGCCTCGCAACGAAACTGAACCGAGAGAGGCAAGGCTGAAAGACTCCTCGATCGTTTAAAGTCAACGCGAAATCGGAGCAGCGCGGCCGTTGCGATTCCGTAACGAGCTTCTCGAGCCGGGTTTCATTAGCCGCCGCCGTCCGATACCCTCGGTTTTATAGCGTTGCGAATAATTAAAAGACTCGTAATCGATGCTTTTACCCCCCGAGCGACTAATAACGTTGTCTCGTTCGGTGCTTAAGGCGTAATACGAATCGCGTATAAGTCGAAGCTCGTAAGCAGCGCCGGCGATAAACCGCCGAGACCGGTAACTTTGTTTTCCCGGCCGTTTCTACTCGGCCAGATTCGGTGGAATCGCGCGAGTGAAGAGACAGAGAGAGGGTTAAAGTTAAGGTTCGGAATGATCTCGTCACGGTGGCGGTGTCGGGGCGGCGTCGCGTGCTGCCGATCGATTAATCTTGCCGGCTAATCCAGGAGGCGGTCGATCAGCAGCCACGATCACGATGGATTAGAAGGGCGATTAAGCAACGACCACGCGACAAGCCGGCCACCCCTATTCCACGTAAATAACCTCGGCCGCGGGTCTCCGAGATCCGAGCCGGGCATTTAGAAAGCTCCCGTCGATCCTTCCCCCCTTCGACTCCACCTCTCCGATCGTTTTTCACGCCGAGCAATATTCCGACGCCATTAAAATACCGGAGCTGCATCGTTCGAACGGTCGCTGCTACGAATATCCCGACGTCGCGCCGGCAGATTGCCTTCGTCGGTGCTTTCGCGTCTTTCAGCCGCGCGACCATCGGCAAGCAAACGGCCAAAGGTTAACGAATCTAATTCTCACTCCCTCTCCACTCTTCTCTACCGAAGAAAGTCGCGATTGGCGCGGAGAAAAAGTTAAAAATCCGCGATGATCGATCGATAGGCCGTACAGAGGCATCGCGAAGATCGGAGAAACGGGGAAACGTTGTTGAGTTGCGCGCGGTTGAGCGCGTGAGACGCGAGGCGAGGCGAGACGTGACGCGATCGGAGAGAGGAAATCGCGGCAAGCGGATCGCGTAACCGGAGAAAATTCCCTGGGAAACGGAAAATCGAGGTACGCGGAGGAAATCTCGTATCCGTGGGGATACGTAAAAACGGAGAACGTTAGGGTAAAAAGAGAGAGAGAGAGAGAGAGGTATTACAATTTCAAATGCAATTCCTTGGGCGTGTGGCCTCGACGGGCCACTCGAGCTATCGAAGTCGAAACGGCGACACCGTAAAACAGTAGCACGCGCGAGCTTTTCACTCGCCTGCGAGTACCGGTTTCCCTTGCTCGCGAGCTTACTGTTTCGCATTACCGGGATTAAACGGCTTGGAAAATGGCAGCGATATAAACGATCGGATGGAAGCTGCTCGGCGACTGTTCGATAAGTCGCCGGAGAAGAACGACGTCGCTCTTAAAATAATGAAACGTTCGCGGCCGCCGGCGCCCCTTAATTGGATGAAAACAATTAACGCTAGTCCGTTGTACCTTCGAATTCCATTTCGTTATTAGACCCGTTTCTTTCCTCCTTTTCTTCTCTCCGCTCTCGATCGTTCCTCTGCCTCGTCTCTGTCTCTCGCGTCGCCGTTTGCCAGGCTAGACCCGGAGAGCCGGTGCTCGAAACGGAAATTTTGCGTAATTGCGAGAAAAAGGGGAAGGAAAGGAGGAAAAACGATAAACCGTTACAATCTTCCTTGCGTCTGTCGATGGAACAATGCGCGCGCGTTTCGTCTCGTTACGGGAAACAAACCGGCCCCCCTTCTTCCCCGTCCTTGCCGCGATTTTCCTTCTCCCGCGAACCGTGAACACCGCGTCGCGGAGTCGCGCGGCGTTAATTTCTTTCGGTAAATTCGCGTCTACCAGGAGCGCGCGGCGACAATGCGACGCTTCGAACACGGCCGAGCAGAAAGGGCGACGAGACGCGGCGCGGAGCGATAACGAGTCGCGACGGACAATCGTCGCGAGGAAGCTCGCGTTTGAAGAAACGGATCGCGGGACGACTGACGATGGCCGCGAGCGATTTCTCGAACCCGCGAGTGCGGCCCGTGCTGTTTAGGCCGAGACAAAGAGGGTGGCCGCGACAACGACCGCCTCCATCCCCTTGTACGCCGGCAGCCGAGCGGAAGCGCCGGTAAACAGCGACAAATTATTAATCCGTCTCGCAAGGCAAAGTCGCGCCTCGTTACCGGCAACCAGCTTTAACGCTTTTCTCTTCTCCTTCACGAATCGCTCCTTCCGCGGGAACCCGAAGAATTCCCTCGGACGCTAGACGGCGCGTTTAAACGCGGCATCATCGAATCGCTCTTTTGTCTCTCCTTTCCTTCCCGTTTCCCCCGTTCCCCTGTATTCCGCGTTTTCGTCTCGCTTTCTTCGGTCGTCGCGGAATGGGAGAATCGCGGATACGTTCCCCGGGGGCTGCGCCACGCTATAGGATACCGGTGAAATTTATGGACGCTAGCCAACCGAATGCGCAAAACACGGACGCTGCAAGCTCAGATTTATCGTTCCGTGGTGTTTCGCTCGGATGTTCCGCCTCCTCCGAGCCGAACTCTCCACGGGTCCTCGAGGTATTTCCATCGAAATGCCTCGGCCTGCGCCGATTCGATATCTTCCAGCCGCGAGTGCGAACGAGCAATCGTCTCCTCTCCGCCTCGCTCCGCAACCACCGAGCTTTATTACGAATCTTCGCGTTAAATTATACTCTGCTTCGCTACGCCCCTCGGTTTACCTTCTTTTCGTATACACAGCCGAGGGTTAGGGCGTATAAACAGGCAGAGGCTCGAGACTCGAGTCGGTCGATTCTCGAACGGGACCAGGCGAATCGAACTCGGAAAACCGACCGCGAGGAAGGAGAAAAGAGAGAAAGAGAGAGAGAGAGAGAGAGAGAGACAGGAGGAGGACGGTCTGCCAAGACGGGACACGTTTCACCGTGGGCCAACTGATATGTAAATGAGATCGGCGAGAAAGAAGGTGGAAGATGGGCGCGTGGAAGGAGGGTGGCGGTGCCTCCCTCTTTGTTCGCATGCTCGTCGACATCCGTTTCCACCCCTCAGACATGGCCTGCGCTCGCGCGAGCGCGCGGCTAGCCGTATACACGGAGCGTTCTCCTGCGCGGAGCCTTCGGGGCTGATTTACGTTCGCGGTTCGCGTAACACGGGGCGCGGTGCCGCGCTAGGATTTCGCCCCGTTTTTACCCGACCTTTTCCTTTTTTTCCCCCTTTTTCCCCCCCTCCGCGTGGAACAATGCCACGGAATAGCTCGGTTTTATCGTGTTTCTGGCCACCGCCGCACCGCCGAGACGGAACACCGCCGGTTATTAGCCTCGTTTGTTTCGAGAATTTTCCTTCGGCCAGGTGGCCCTGCAATACCACTCGGATCCGTCTTCGACCGTGAAACCGGGCTTTTCCTCTCCCGAATTCGCCGTTCGATCCTGGGAACCGTCCCTCGTTTTGGCTCCCTCGAACCCGCGTTCCCCGTGTAATCGCTCGAAACCCGAAGATCCCGCGAAACGGAACGGAACGGAACGAGCGGAACTAGCGACGCAGAGGACTCGGGGAAGAGAGCGAGAGGAAATGGAAGGATTAGCTTTTACGGGATAATGAAAAATCCTGGCACGGCGTGGCGAAGCGCGATCGGAGCCAAATTGTACGTATGCGGACTGGCTGATATTCGAAATCGCGCAGCGCAGAGACTCGCGGGGAAAAAGCACAGGGCAGAATCGAACCTCGACGGCCTATCGATGCTCCAGATCTTGGCGCCGCGACCTCCGCATTCTGGGTTAATCTCTTGGCCGAGCTCCATCTCGTTGACGCGTCGATACACTCGCGAATATTTTCCCGATCTCGAATTTAACCGAGCGACTAGCGGTGAAGTATGGACATTTTGCCTCGATTTTCGGCCCATCGGGGCCTATACGGGGAACGTGGGTCCGAGGTGAGAATGGGATTAGGGTGAACGTTTGGGTCTCGATGCGTAGCCACCTGCACGTGGTGAGACCTGGAATCGGGATCGTTTTCTAAAGGTTATTCTTTTTTCAAAGAGTTGGAAAATCTTCCTTTTTTCCAAAGGTATGGAAAATTCTTTGGAAAAAGAATAATCTTTGGATAGAAACGATGCCGAACTAAGAGCTACGCGAAAAGTTTAGGATATGTCCTATCTCTTGTAAATTTTCACTGTTCTCTTGGAACTTTGAGAATAAAGACTGGGTAGTATCTGATGAGATAATATGTAAATGAAGATGAACCAAGAAAAGGGAGGCGAAAAAGGTAAGTAAGGCGGAAAAAGGTAAGTAAGGTGAAAAGGGTAAGTAAGTTAAAAAAGGTAAGTAAGGTATCTCGAGTGAATTCTCGGAAATGACGTCATTTCTTGGAATCGGTCAGCGAGCGACCTCCTTTCGCGTTATGTTATCCTAGTACAAAATCGCAAAATCGACCAAAAATTTCTTGCCGAGGTTGTGAATGTCCTGTCTCGAGAATTCTTGGAAATGACGTCATTTCTTGGAATCGGTCCGAGAGCGACCTCCTTTCGCGTTATGTTATCCTAGTACAAAATCGCAAAATCGACCAAAAATTTCTTGCCGAGGTTGTGAATGTCCTGTCTCGAGAATTCTTGGAAATGACGTCATTTCTTGGAATCGGTCAGCGAGCGACCTCCTTTCGCGTTATGTTATCCTAGTACAAAATCGCAAAATCGACCAAAAATTTCTTAAAGAAGTTGTGAATGGTATCTCTCGAGAATTCTTGGAAATGACGTCATTTCTTGGAATCGGTCCGAGAGCGACCTCCTTTCGCGTTATGTTATCCTAGTACAAAATCGCAAAATCGGCCGAAAATTTTTCGCGGAGGCAGCAAAAGTTTTGTCCACGGAATACCTCCTGTCGTGATATATATTCCTGATACAAAATCGCAAAATCGTCCGAAAATTTTTCGCAGAGGCTGCAAAAGTCTTATCCCGGGAATTCTTGGAAATGACGTCATTTCTTGGAACTGTCGACCTCCTTTTGTGTTATGTTCTCCTGATATAAAATCGCAAAATTTACAGAAATTTTTGCAGCGAGACTGCGAAAGTTTTGTCGATATACCTCCTTTCATCTTATGTTCGCCTAGTACAAAATCGAAAAATTGGCAGAAATTTTAATAGCGAGACTGCGAAAGTTTTGTCGATAGAACTCCTTTCGTCTTATGTTCGCCTAGTACAAAATCGAAAAATTGGCAGAAATTTTGGTAGCGAGACTGCGAAAGTTTTGTCGATAGACTTCCTTTCGTCTTATGTTCGCCTAGTACAAAATCGAAAAATTGGCAGAAATTTTAATAGCGAGACTGCGAAAGTTTTGTCGATAGACCTCCTTTCGTCTTATGTTCGCCTAGTACAAAATCGAAAAATTGGCAGAAATTTGAATAGCGAGACTGCGAAACGCGTAGACCGAAATTCTGTCAGCGTTAGAGCTCTTTTAACGTCATGTTCGCCTAATAGAAAATCGCAAAATTGACAGAGGCTTTCGTGCCAACGCTGCGGAATTCGTAGACTCGGAAATTTGGTGGCAAAATTGTATATTTTCGCCGTAGGATGTCATAGATTATCTGCATCGCGCTTGGTACCGGGATTCCGCGTAGCTATCTCACTGCTAAAGTTAGAGAAACGAGCAATGACTGCACGGCGATAAAATCCCGTATACCGCTGCTACCGGCGAATATTTTCCCCGTCTAATCGAATTAAAATCCATTTCGATAATTCTGTTCCATCCTCTCCTCTTATCAATTCCGGAACGGGAATAATTACAATTACGGACATCGATAAACTCTGGATACTGTGGCGTAATTTTGCGAAGAATCGTGGCTTTTAATAAAAAGCCGTTTATCGGAAACCGAGGGTGACAGGGCAATTTCGATTACGGATTCGTGCCCGGGAAAGGAGAAACTTTACGAGACCGAGCGATATAACGGATTAAAATTCGCGGCGAACGGTGTAATTAAGAATTTCGCAACGTCGTCGATCGACCGTTCGTCATTATTCTTGGGTAACAGAGCGCGCAGCGGACCGTTGCTGCCGGAATCATTTTTCTTTTATCGCGGACGCACTGTCGAGGACACGCGTTCGATCCGTTCGCGATCGCGAATGAAAAGCCATCGGCGAATCGTTTTTCACGGCCGAACGAAAGCGTAATTCGTTACGCGTCCAACCTATTCCCGATCCACGCGGTCCGCTGCGCTGAAATATCATTTATTGGCTAAACTTTGCCACATGCGAGCGTACCGGCTTATCGTAATCTGCGCATTGTGGTTCACTCTGTTCCATCCGCTCGATAACCGACCAAGACTTAATCTCCACCGGCCGGTTAACATCGGTAACGCGTGAATTATACATTTTTCCACCGAGAGCCGGCCCTTCGCGCGGCAGCCTGCAAACACCACCGATTCCCATTTTCCGACTCGCTTTTTCCACGCTCTTTTACCTCCTTCCGCCTCTCGCTTCCAAATTAATCTCCGATCGCGAAACTCCCCCGGTTCCGTTTCGCGCCCGATCAAATAAAAACGCGGAGAAAAACACCGCGACGGTGTCGAAGCGCGGAACCGAAGCGACCGCGGCGGTAAGCTTCGAGTTCTAATCGATTCATCGAAACGGAATTTACATGCCGAGTACATTACGGACTACTGGAGTCCTGGCTCGCTACTTAAACGCCATACTTTCGTCGATTGTCCGCCGCTGCTCCGGTTTCGCGATAAAACAAACCACCCCGTTTTTCCTCCGGCTCCGTCGCCTATAAATTATTCCCCGCGTTTTTCTCTTCCCCGGATCGACCACAGGGTTTCCTACCTTTCTCGGGAAAGACTCCGTTCCGTCTCGATCTCGACGATCCTCGAGCAGAGAGCGCCGAGATCGTTCCGCGGAGGAAAGAGAAGCTCTCTCCTACTCGTTATTCTATTACCGCCGACCGCTTTTGCAGCGGCGGATTTGCGCGAGCCACGCGATACCAGCGCGGCGGAATAAGTCGCGGATAATTCGCGGATAAGAAAACCGATCGGCGAGAGGACGCGAGGGTTGGTCGCGTGGAATAACATCGGATCGATCCTCGATCGGTATTCCCGACAGGTTTGGGTTAGGTTTGGGTTAGGTGCGACGACGCCTCGGTGTCGCGGAGGAAAAATGTTTGCCGAGCGATATGGCGGACGGGGAAGCGAGCGTTGTCGAAACTCCTGCGAGACTTCTCGTCAGTGTCTCGGAAACGATGACGTTACTCCGCGATAGGGTTTCCACGTTTTCCATTTCCCATGTACGAGAGATGCAGCGCAGTTATTTCCTCGTCGCATATCGTTCGGCGCCGGAGCAGCGCGACGTCCCTTCGTGGAATCGAAGGCTAGCGTCGCGGTGGTCGCTCCTTTCCACCCGTTCCGACACCGAATCCCCGGAGTCTTGTTGCCGCGGAGATGCCAAAGTGGCAAGGAGAGATAGAGAGAGAGAGAGAAAGAGAGGGGGTGGGGGGATGCATCGAAGGCGTAAAGATCGCGCGTGCTTCCTTGGAGAATCGGCGGTCGGGAAATGTTCCTCGGGAACCGGATGACAGGCCGTTGAGGGTGGTGCGGGGAAATTGGGGGAAATTCGGGTAAAGTTTCGCAGGGATTCCGTGACGTTACGACCACGTCATCCTCTCGATACCGCGGCTTCGATCGACGGGACGGGCCAGGAACGTTACACCGGGCCGCCATGTTGGCGGTCGGTTGGCAGCGGGCCAACTGCATAGGACACGAACCGGGGTTAACGGGTGAAACTCGGGGAATGGAGCGTGGCAGGGGGGCAGAGAGTAAACGCGAGGCTTCTATGCCGGACGTACGCGAGCCGCGTGTACCTATCGAGAGGAGGACCTTCGCATCGCGTGATACCGATTCGAAGCGGAAGAAGCTCGAGTCGAAAGGCGGGTAGTACGTGGCAACAAGTAAAACCGTGTTCGATCGCCCCGTTTCCACTCCGGGCGAACGTACTCGCGTACTATTTCGGGGCTGGCGCGCGTACTCGTTAGCGCGATAGCCAGCAACCACCGGAAAGCGCTAATCGAGCCTGCAAACTAGAGGCGAAATAATAAAATTTTCCCGTTACACCGCCAATTACGGCTGCCTGGTTCCACCGTTTCCACCGTTGCTATCTCGTGACGCGGTAATTTCCTATCTGGCTTCGAAATTTTAAGTCGGCCACGCGCGATACCGGCCAGAGGAACGCGATCAACTTTCCATCGGGTTACCTAGTTAGATGGTCGGAAAGGGAACCGGAGGAAACGGTGAAACTAGTGACCCGGCGCGCCAGGCTGAATTCCTTCCTTACTTTCGCTTCGGATTTTCGCTGTTATTCCGAAATATCGCGGAAATGCCGGGCGGAGCGCGGATCGCGGTCGCCATAGAAGGTTCGTGAAGCACGCGGAGACTCGGTCCCGCGAACGCGGTAAATTTCGCGTAATTTCACGGCGAATTACCTCGTTACACGACACATCGGATATCCATTGCGGGAGAAAGGTAGCTATTATTTTGCCCGGCTGGAAGCTGCTTGGACCAACCGGGGCTCGAAATATGCCATTCCATCGCGGCCGACCGAAAGTAATTTCCGCGAATTTTTGATCGCCTTTCCGCCGACGCTCGATCCTCGAAATCGTCCTGTCCCGGACACGATCCGGCCGATCGATCGCGGCCTTTTTCGCCTCGCAGAGACAGGATCGCGAGGCAGAGATAGGGTCCGGCGAACGGGCGTCCGTCACGAAACTACCCTTCCCGCGAATCGCCTTTCACACCGACTTCTCGAGCAAACACCGCCCGACGTTGATTACGCAGTCGCGAAAAATAGGACGATTAACGTCGCGAGCAACTGCCCCCGGCGATAAATAATACCGGGCTCTTATCGCGGATCTTCTTGTCGCTCCCTCGTTGACGTCCATTTCTCATGATCCCGGAATCTTCGTCCGAGTATATCCATTAATTCCGCCTTTCCTTGCCAGCGAGACATCGAGGTTCGCGCGGAGAAACAACGGTCGATAAGGGAATTCCTCTTCGAATCGACTATTCGGCAACTGTGCAACGCGGACGAGACGAAACGGAAAGTCAAAGTAAGGAGAATGCCGAAAGTTACTCGAGCAACGATTTCGCGCAGTTGCCGCGTAACGGGCTGACAATTACAGAACTGGAGTTAAGCACGCCGAGAGATTTATAGGGTCGACTGGTGGAAAATCCGTTCTATCCGGGTGAAAGGGAATTTTCGAAAGGCGTCGTAAGACCCTTCGTTTGCCGTCCCGACGAATCTCGACCGCGAGATTCTCCATACGCTCGCCTTTCCTCGGCTCGCGCGCACCCTCTTCACCGCGCATACGTTCCCGCGAATTTCCACCGAACCGCCTAGCTTATCGTCCGTCGAACCTCCGTCGACCCCTGCGGTTCGGGAAATGATAAAACACGCGGATAAGGTCGGCGCGGAACGCGACGGGGAAAAAATGGAAAAACAGGGAAATCGCGAGACGCGGCGATAACCGGACGAGCGTAACGATAAAATCGGTGCGTATAAAAATTCGCGCGTTCGAAACGGCGAGTATCCGAGGCGAAGCGCGGCGAGGAATAAAAATAAAATTGGCGGCTGGATCGCGGCGAGGGATTTATTCGCGACTAGAGGTGAAAAACGAGGAGGAGAAGCGATCCGGGTGTGTCGGGGTGAGTTCCGGCCACGGGACAGTCGTTCTCGTTCGACGTTAACGTCGTTCGCGTGCGCGTCGGCCTTTAATGGAAATATCGCCGCTATTAGCCCGCTTCGAGAAGCGTTTACGACTATCCACCATCGTCGTCGTCGTCGTCGTCGTCGTCGTCTCGATCTCACCGAAGAGAGACGGAACGACGCTGTGAACGCGTGGACCGGTGGACGCCGGAAGGATATTCCGCGCGACGGCGTTTGCCAAACGAAGGGATAAATATTCCGGAGCGGAGGTGGAATTCGATTATCCGAGGCGGGAAGCGTGGAACCGCGGTCGAGGCCGAGGAGAATCCGAGTGGACCTTTTCTCGTTTTACGAGCCCCGCGCGATCGTATAGTTGGCACTTTGTAGTCGACGCGTTAAATTAAACGATCGTTCCGGTGAGTGGCCAGCGCAGATTTAGCGGGTACTCTCTTCTTTTATAAATAAGCTCCGGGCCGGGAAATCGATTTCCTCGCCGGCTCCAGCCACGCAGGCGAGGAAATGGGAAACAGATTTAACGCGAGCCGTTCGTTCCGAACGGAATCGTTCATCCGTGGTCCACCTACCGATTCCGTTACTCGCCACCATCGCGCTCCGCCTTTGAGAATTTACGAAGAAGAAGCGAGAAGAGATCGCGGGGTGGAAGCGCTAGAAGGGGGAATAACGACTGGCGGGCGATAGATAGATAGATAGATAGATAGATAGATGGAGAGTGTGCGAGAGAAGGGGAGTGGGGTTAACGCGCGTGTCAGGGCCGGTGGTTTATCTAAACGATTATCTTGGCCCACTTTACGGACAAGCGGGAGATGGACAGGATCGGTCCGCGAGGGGTGACAGCACTCGATATGACACTCGATAAATTTACGAGGACGCGGTACGCGCGCATGGTGCCCCTCGACGTCTCTCGAGAACGACGGGACGTCGCGCATCTGTGCGACGCTTTCCCTATATCTATGACCCTCGTAAAACGGAAGATCGGCCGGTCTCTGTCGCGCGACGGCTGGTGACGTCCGCTCGTTTCCACCGACTCCTGTCCGCCGCAGACCGCTCGGCCCGCGAAAATTTCAATCCAGGGTGCTCCATCGCACACGCCGTCCGACCGACGGAATTAATCGACGACCAAATCCACCTAACGAGCGTCTCCTACACGCGTCCCCTCGTGACCCGGTTCGTTCGTCCGGCTCGTTCAGTGATCGAGGTCAACGATTATCGAATACGCGTCAGAGTACCCCGGCTCGGATTTCCGTATTTCCGTTTTCCATACGCTCTTCAATCTCCTCTTTTTCCTTTCTTTTTCCCTCTCTTTCCTTTTTTCCTTTCCTTTTTTTCCCCTGCCTCGTCCGCTTTTACCTCGGCGCTGCGACGCCGATCCTTCGAGACTCGCGGAGAACGAGGAACGACCTCGGCGGGTGAAACCTCGGTAAAGGAACGTTGCCGCGCGTACAAGACACAAAGAGACCTCTCTCGCGATGGAAAGTGCTTTGGTAAATTTAATCACCGAGCAACAAAAATCGCAATCTCCGCGGGCGCGCGGCACGCGTGTCTGCACGCGCGCGCGCGTCTACCTGTGTCGCGCGGCTCGAACAATGTTTCCCAGCCGGTTCTCGGTTTAGCGAACCAGCAGCCGGCGTCGGAGAGCGTAACGCAAACACTAGCGCGCTTCCCGATTGCTTCACGCTCGCGAAATGAAAAGAAAGGACCGAGCCGAGTGTTTTCCGATAGCACGAAAGAGGGACACGGGAGCAGCAGGAGGTCCGTGTTCGGAAACCAACCTCTAACTCCTTTCTTTCTCTCCTCCTCGACCGAAAGTTAAACCCACCCTTCTGTCTTTCCGCTTCCCCTCTCTCTCTCTCTCTCTCTCTCTCTCTCTCTCTCTCTCTCTCTCTGTTGCTATTTTTAATTCCTTCTATTAACCTTCCCACTCGACGAAACTAAAGCTCTAATTAAATCCAGCAGTTCCTCTCTCGCGTTATTCCTCGACCCTAGCTCCTATCTCGACCGATCAATCGCGCTCCGTACGGTTCGCCTCGAATCTCGTCGCTTTTTCCCTCTCGTCTCTTTTTTCCGAAATCCCGAGTCCGAGTCCGAGCAGAGGTCGGAGGAAAACGCTGGAGGTTGGTTCGAAGCCGCGATCTCCGGGCCAACCTGGCCTCCTATTCGTTATTCACCAGGCCTTTCCTCTCGCGTCAAACTTTCCGGAATCCCGGCCAGCCAACTTTCCTTTATCCTTCCTTTGAACGGACACAGTTTCACGATCAAACCCGAAACGCCGCCCACCTCCATGCGAGTATTAAATTATCGATAGACGGACAGACGGACAGAGAGAGAGAGAGAGAGAGACAGAGAGGAAATTGTTTGGCGTTGGGAAGAGAGCTGCGGAGACGAAGGTCTTCTCGTCTAGGTTTCCTCGGGTGGTTCGATTGGTTCGACGTTAAGGAAAATAATAGCTCGGTGTCGGATTTATTGCGCTCGTAGGCAGCACCTGGCACCGAACTTTCTGCCCGCAACAGCTCCATCGCAGACGATAGAACGGGAAAATTCGCGTCGGTGGATACCGCGCGGTCGGATATATGTTTCTCGTTCACCGCGAGCCTTGTGTTTCGGACGTTCACCGGCTATATTGCCCGTGGAAACTTTTCGTTTGTCTTGCGGCGTTTCATTACGAAACAGTCGCGCGATCGGTTGCTCGGTTATTGTTCCACAGATTCGCCTTTGAACTCGCAAGATCGTCGCTAACTTGCCCGGGCGAGCGCTTAAAGCCGCGCGAATTAACGCGTGTCGACCGAACGACCGCAGACACGGCCGGTAAATCGTTCGCGTCATCCGCCGTGTAAATTAATAAGGTTCGTTATTCGCGGATCGCGGTGGGGGGTTGAACGCTTTTCATCCCCGTTTATCTGCCGCGAGGACAAGAGGAGAGGAAAAAAAGGAAAATCATCGATCCGCTGGCGCCGAGTCTCGCGGGTTCGACACTCGCAGAGGATGTTTCGCGTATTTCCGGCTATTTCTCGTTCCCACGTCCCCGCGGACGGAGATCGCAGCGGCGCGAAGGCAGCAGCGAGTGTTAAAAAATTTATAAAGACACCGGGAACGAGGAGCGACGGTAAAAAATTTCCCATGTTTTTAAAATACGTTTTTACCGCATAGCGTATCGATGAATAACGATTCGAAACGTCGAAACGACCAATAACGACTCGTTTTAAATTTTATCCGTGGAAAAGGGAATGGCAGGTTCGGCCGTCGAGGGGCACGGGAGGAAAATGGGAAATAATACGAGTAAAAAGGACAAAAGGATACGCGATATCGACGGGTGTCGGGAACGACGATATAGACAGGGAAAGAGAGAGAGAGAGAGAGAGAGAGAGAGAGAGAGAGAGAGAGAGAGAGAGAGAGAGAGAG
>NIJG01000193.1:4754286-4779236 GCA_002201625.1 Euglossa dilemma
GCCGATCGCGTTGATCCGGTGGCAATTGAAAAAGCCCGATTCGCGGGGGAAAAATAATTAACCGGCGGCTGCGGCGGCGCGGATCCGGGGGAATCCGCGTTGATCGTTAATGGGATTAGCGGCACGATCCGCCGCGCTGATCCCGATCCCGAGGACGGCCGGCACGCGATCGGCGCCGCGGCGCAAGCGTGCGATGGCTTTTCGATCGGTCAATCGACCGAGCGCCGGAGGATGAGAAATTTTCACGATCAGGCTATTAGTTAACGAGGATTTCCAGCGCGATTTACTCGGAATACGTTGTCGCGGCGATTCGGAAAATTGTAATTCGATTCGCGCGATTCGATAAGGGGATAATACGAGGGCAAAGTTTCAGTTAACGGGGCCGCTGCCGCCGCCGGTTTAACCGCGTTTCCGGAAAATTGAAACGGCCCCGGTCCGTTCGCGTGTCCGGTATCGATCGAGCCTCGACCGCGACGACGACGACTAAGGCGACGACGACTATGATGGCGGTGTGTCTAGAGAAGGAGGCGAACCGCCCGATTCGCGGAAATTTCGATTCCGTTGGGAGAAGAGGAGCTTTCGACCTGGAGTTTCTCATCTTTGATTCGGGGGTCGGCGTGGTACTTGGCGGGTTTCGTTGCAACTTTGCCTGAAAGAGGAAAGTTGGCCGGTTTTGGGCGTGTCCGAATCTCGTTGGATCTGCGGTGGATCGAAGGTATCGAGAAAGGCGAGGCGGTAATAGCTCTCTCTCCTTGGGAATCGGACCGTCCTCTTTACGCTTGGCCGGCCAAGCAGCCGAACCACCGATTCTTTCTTCCATTTCCCAAACCGTTTCTCCCGTCCGAATAGTTGGCCGAGGAACACGCGAAAGGAACGTCGGGAACGTCCGAACACGCTCGGTCTTTCCGATTAAAATTCCTCTAAGACTGTTGGCAAAAGCTGCTGCCGCTGCCTGTGCTACGAAGGGAAACACGGAAGAAAATCCGGGAGATTCCGCGCGGAGCAAAAGGACCACCGCGCCGGAGGAAACTGCAGCGTCGGTGAATACGTTTTTCGGGGGCCGAGCTTGCCGATTCCGTTGGTTCTGCGGACAATGCCGAGGAGGATTCCGCGAGGAGGCGGGCGAAGCGAAACCGAGTGTCAGCGCGGTTGCCACTTGAAATATAACCCGACGTATAAGTCGCGTCGGGATAACGGAGTCGGTGCTCGGAGAGGGAATTCCTGCAGAGAGGCTGGGAAACGGCCACGTGGACTGTCCGTGTCGGGGAAATGTCCGATGGCCGACGGTAAACGCGGTTGCTAACTGTTTCCAACAATCCAAGCAACTTTCCACCCACCCGAGCCGGGGATTTAATTAAATATCGGCGAAACACGCCTTTCGTGTAACGCAAGAACCGTCGCCGCTCCGCTTCTATCCGATCCGGTCGCGCGCGTTAATTCCGGCAAGCGGGGGAAAAAAATCTCGCGAGCCGCGAGAATCCGTGAAAATTCGTCGGCCGGAGGACCGATCGTTCGAAAACGTCAGGCGGATTTTATAAATGGAAACCGTTTCGTTTTATTCTCCCCTTCCGTCTTGGCGACAGCAATATCCGCCGCGGCGGTGTCGCGTTTCGCCGAAATTAAAGTGGCAAGATAAACGAGCCGCATTTACGAAACGGCCAAAAAATTCCCCGCGAACGTAAATGGATATTTTTTCGGCCGCGACTCGTCGGAGAGTAGCTTTAAAAATTTCTCCGAGAAATTCCCAGAGTTCTCTCGCGTGTCTCGCGTCTCTGCGATCGAATCGCGACGCGGGGCGAGTTCCAGAGGATCGCGACTCGAAAGCGACTACTGGAAAGCGAATCGCGGACGAATCGCAGTCGAGCGACGCTTCGGTTTCGATTATCGAGGTGCAATTAATTTCGGATAGATTACCCGCAACGAAGATACACCGGCATTGGTACATATATTATTAATTAATAATTTGCCCGGGTGTCGATTTCGGATTACGCTAATCCGACGTCAATTTTAGCGGCGCGTCAACCTCATCGCCGATTCTAATTCATCGATTTCAACCGCGAATCGACTAAATTTCCCCGCTTATCCGGCCGACGCGACGAGACAACGACGAAATTGACAGTCGCGTTACAAACCGATCGGAAGAATTAATCGCGTCGCGTATCCTCCACGTCCATCGTCATTTCCGCGATCATCCGGCGAGTTATCGCACAGGCCGACCGCCAACGACGTCGCGCGATATTTCACGCGGCCGTCGGAAAAGAAGGAGTTGGAATCCGACAATCGACTACGCCGGAAACGCGGCGCGGATTGTCCGGACGAAACAGGCCAAACGGCGGCGGTTTTTCGTTCGTTTCGAGCGTCGCGACGGCCGCTTACTTATTTTTAGCCCGTGCACCACCTTACAACGACCCTGCGTTTTACCCCTGCCACCACTGCCAACCGCGATCGATACGTTCGTGCGCGTCCAACCGCGAAAACTCGGCCTCCAGATATCAGCCCGGCCTAAAAACCCGCCTGGCCGCCGCCTATGCCCTCGCAAATCCCCTGTTCCGGACAACGGGCGCCCAACGCCGCGACGGTGACGGCGACCAGTCGAGGAGAGGAGGCTCCGCGGCCACCGCAGCGAATAAACGAGCGCGCGAATTAAGAAGTTTCCAGCGATAACAAGCGTCCTCCTAATTGGCTGGCAAACGATCGGCCCGAGGAAAAGCGGCGCGTTCGTTTTCTCGCGACACTCGTAATTGAACGCAAACCCGTCTCTAATTGCCCGAGGGGGGAAGAGAAGGAGAAGGAGAAGGAGGGTGGAAGGGAGGGAGGAAGGAAGGAAGGAAGGAAGGAAGGAGAGGTGGAGACTAGCCTGGAAGCATCCTCGGGAATTCTTGGCGACGAGAAACCACGCAAATGGAGTATCCGCGTGATTAATTCGGAACTCTCGAGAACGCGGCGCGCTGGCATAAAGCGGTCCGGACACAAAAGCGCAGCTTTTGTTCTTATTTAACGCGGCACAATCCCGAGATAAGGGTCACGGGTGCACAATGCGCGACCCCGGGAATTATTTCACCCTACCTCCGACTTCTCCTTCCTCCTGCTTCCGCGTCCTTCCTCGTCACGGCTACCGACATCCTCGCGCCGGAAAAATAACTCCTCCTCGGTTTCGTTGGCCGTTCGAAGCGTCGCGACGCGTGGCCGCGGATACGAGGGGTTAAGAGGAGGGAAACCGCGGATGGACCGTGAGAAGGATTATGTTTGGAAATATCGCGGCACGCGCCAGCGTTGGATCGCGGTCGAACGGTGGTCGATTTGCGTACGCGTAACCGGCACCTCGCTTCCGTTTGTTTTATATTTGCCCGATGATTTACCGCCGCCGCTGAGTGACGTTTAATTATTCCGGCTCGTTTTGCGCACCCGTCACCGGTTAATTTAATAACTCGCCGCGGATCGTTCGCGCTCGATGTCACGCGTCGCGCCCGCGCGCCTCCGCCACCCTCTCCGAGCTAATTTTCAAATTGCGCCACCGTTTCCAGCACTGTTTTTATTCCCCCCTGTTATTAAACGAGGCGCGACCATGGTAAAAACCTCGCCGAACCCGCGGCGATCGTGGTTCTTCGGGTGGAGGCTCGGCGCAACGAGACCGAGGAGGAAAATCCGAGCGGAACGGATCGGGGGACGGAGCGGGGTCCGCGCGTCGATAACGCGGCGCGACAAACAATCGCCTCGATTAATTATGCGGCCGGTGATTTATTGGAGGGCCGTCCCAGGCATTTCGACGAGCCGTCACGCGTCCTCACGCGCCGCGGCTGTCCGCCTGCCGCTGACGCGAGTCCACTTTCCGCGACCACGCGTGTCTCTGGCCTTACCTCGGAAAAATTCCACCCGCCGTTTCCCTTCTCCGTCCTCCGACGGCGCGGTGGATCGACGCCGAAGGAGAGGTAAAGCGCGCCGGACGGAACGGCGCGCCGGGGAATAATTCAGAGCGGAGCGGAATAAGTCGCGGGAAAGTTTGCTCGCCGGCTCGCGGCCCATTGTTTCCCGGACCGCGCGGTCTTTGTTCGCGCCAAGGGCGAAGCGGCGGTGAAGAGAAGAAGAACTCGACGCATCGTAAATAGAGTCGGCGCGTGGAAGTCGGTTGAAATCGCGCGACTATCGTTCCACCGCTAGGAACACGTCGCTCGACCAGCCTCGCGACTACCCTCCATCCCTCATAATTCCGCCTCCGCCCTCCGGCCAGATCTCACCCCGGATACGCGGAGATAATTCACGCGACGACGTCCGCGCCGGCCAAATGGAACGCGCCGCGATCCACCATCGGGTTATCGGCTCGGTAATTAACCTTCTTCGCCGATCCCAGCGCGGTCTCCATCGCGATCGATTCGGATCTACGCTCTGCTCCGTTAGTCTGTTCCAGAGCGCGCGCGCGCCAAAGAGGAAAGTTCTCCGAGGCCGGACGGATGTAATTTTTCGGATTTGCGGCGGCCGGATGGAGCGCGGTGGAAATCGAAAGAAGTTGCCAGTGTTTGGGATCGAAGAAAGTTGGGCGCGATGCTCGGTTTAATTCCTCCGCAAATCCTTTGAGCCCCATTAGCGACTTCCTGCCCTCGGAGAGCTTCCCTCGGACAGAGGCGCGCAGGCGCGCACGCGAGAACAAATATTGTTTAATCCTTTGCTCTCGTTCGGCTCTTGAACCGCGCGCGCTTCCGCGGTAAACTCCGATAGCGGAGAAACCTCGCGAGTGCTGTTTACGCTCGCTCCGATAGCCGGTGTACCATCTCGCTGGTGGAATATTTGGAAGTCGGGGGGACGCGATGGGCGCCACGGGCGGCTCGGAGGACGTCAACGCCGCGAATAAACCATCGATAACGACCACCACGATGCGCGCTCGTTTCGCCAATCGAAACGATTCACCGACATTTGCATACCATTTGCGTGATTTATAATGCCAGAGATAATTATCTCCGTATCCAGCCGCCATAAATACCGCGGCTCGCGCGCGTATTGCCGCTCCTCTCTGCCCCTCGGCCTCTTACCATAATCGTTCCGTTGTTTATTTCCAGCATCTCCGGGCTGCAACGCTGCGTCGGTGGCGTCGCTTTATCGCCGACCCCTCTTCCTTCCCCGCGTCTCGCCGATTCTCCGCGCCGAAACCGTAATTCCCGCTCAACCCCTAGTCTCCTATATTTTTCCTACCGATCCACGCGGCGCACGGCTCATCGGCTCTCGATTCCACGCGAATCGCGGTTAATAGTCGACCGGGTGTTTGCCGTTCGAGTGCGGTGGTATCGCTCAGCGGCGAACAGATCCGCCGCGAATAGGATTATCGTGCTCCTTCGAACCGCGAATACGGGCGAAAATGGGAAGACAACGAGTGCCGTGAAATAGAAAGATTTCCCGGGGACGCGGCGAATTTTCCGCTGAGAAATGTCCTGGAATAGAGGTACGGTAGAACGCGATCCGCGATCGATTCCTCGGAATCCCCTATCGGCGAGGTCCCTCCGGTTTTATCGCGCGACCGTTCGCGTTTCCGCGGGAAAAACGAATCTCGAGGAAAGCGGGAACCTTCCGGCCGGATGGGCCGAGACCAAAGCCATTCGGCTGACTTGGAACCAGCGACCGCAGAGTGCCGTAGGTCGCGGTCGATCGATCCACGGGATTTCAATTAACCGGCTGACCGAGGAAAAACTTGCCGCAGTTTGGATGCTCCGGTGCACGGGGGTGCACGGAGGGCGCACGGCGGGCGCACGGAGGGGACTCCGAGGGAACAGGGGTGCGAAAGGAGGCCAGCTCGGAATTTATATATGTCATTCGGCTAGCAATCTCCGCAGGCTTTCGTCCATCGTTCTCCGCTTTCACCCGAGCTTTCATCCGAGCTTTAACCCTCGCGCTGCTTACCCTCTGCCTTCCGATATATCTCGCTTTAACTCCCGCGCCCCGCCTCTCTCCCTCCCCTACTTATCTCTCTTCGCCCCTGTCCTCCCTTTTTTCCAACCTTTCTTGCGCCGTCTTTTTACCCTCCCAACCCCCGTTCGATGATCTTCCCCAACCCCTCTGTCCCCCTCGTCGCCGACCCCTTTTTTCTCAGCTTTTCTCTCTCTCCCTGTCCCGCATTCGGGTCATCCCAAACTAATTGCCATTCGATTCGTCCACTCTTCCAGCTCCGGCGAAACTTTCTCACCGCATTTTCCGCTAAACCCCCCTCGCACCCCCGAACAAACCGCCGGGGCTTTCCGGCACTTGCAACTTCCGACCCCTTTCTCTTCGCCGTTGCTTTACATCGCGGCGGACAAACCGCGATAATTGCCGTGGAAACGATTAAAAACCGTGCCGATATTGCAAGACGCCGAGAGATATCTAGGCTTGCTTGTTCCATTAGACGCGGAAGAACTCGCGGTATCGAGACGAGAGGAGGTACAAAGAGAGAGAGAGAGAGAGAGAGAGAGAGAGAGAGAGAGAGAGAGAAGTGGGAAGGATGGATTGATGGGGTCCGAGCGAGTTAAGGTTGTCCGTTCGGAAAGATTCGGGGTCGGGGCTGGTTCGGTTGACGAAGGTCCCCGTTTCCCATTACGGATTCCCGCGCGATACGCTTCGTTCCCCTCGCGTCCCCTTCGCGCTCGCGGGGGCTGAAACTTTCCATTAATGACGCAAGTTTTATTGCGGGCCATCGTTCAAGCTGCCAGCAAGCCGACAAGTCACCCGGCCACGCGCTCACTCTCGTCGCTCCTCTTCGATTCCCGTTCTAACTAGACGACTGGTAATTCCGACCCGAGTAACCGCGACTAAGCGTCCCGTCGCGACGCTCTCCGGCCTACGCGACCGGTACCAACGGTCGTTCGCTGCAATCTCGTCCTCGACGACGCAGAAGGACGGTTTCCGGTGTCCTCGGAAACCGGGCGTCGCGAAAAAGCGTCGAGCCGCAGCCGTCGCTCCGCGAGCGACGCAACTTTAATGGAGTACATTATTCCGCGTAATCGAAAACGTCGAGAGTCGGGTCACGTTTGCGGAGCTTATTAACGCGGTGGCTCGCATTGCCACGCGGCCAGGCTTTTTATACGCGACGCTGACACGGTTACGTGAACGGCATTAAACGGAGACCGGCGCGGCGCAACGCGGATAAAGATTCTATTTCGAGTATTATCAGTGGCTCGGGCACGCGTTAAGGAAGGATTCTTTTAGCCCGGATCGATGGGATAAAAATACAAAGAGGAGCGCGCGGCGCGGCGCGACGATAGCGAATCGTTTTTTCCAGCCGGTGGCCGATCCACGGGGAGCTGACGGTGCTTCGTCATTTGCCCCGATGCTTTCTTCCTTCCTGCTCGCGCCGCGCGCCGGCGATCGATCTTAATTCGCGTGCTAAATTACCCGCCGAAAGACCGATGTTCTTCCGGCGAAGAAATATACGAAGACGCGGTGAAACGATGCTTTTTGCCTGGGCCAAGCGCCGCTTCTCGATATCACGTTTGCGCCATTAATTCGTCACGATCGCGTTAACGAAGCAGGCGATCGTCTTCTCGTTGCCGGTTCGTATCGCAGGCGCTCGCGATTCTCTCGAGCGTCGATGCGAGGAGGAAACGCGATCGCGTTCCACGAGCTAGTTCCTCTTTATCGCGTCTGTCGTCCACCCACCCTGCCGGAATCCGGCGAGTCTCTTCCCCGTTACTTCGAGGAAACTTTGTTCCTCGGGACAGACGTGACTGGACCAAACGAATCGTCCTGCTACCCTCTTCCGAGTCGATCGCTCTCGCGTCCAGCATTCTCCGTTAATTCGTTTTCTCCGCGTTAAACGGAGATCAACGATTTCCGAGCGCGAATTAGTAAATTGCCTGTCAGTCCGTCCGCCGTAATTGCATTCGGCCGTGTTACGCAGAAATTGCCAGTCTCCGATCCCAAAGCCCGTTCCCCGTTCCGCCTGTTTCTTTTATCGCCGGCCCGGGCAAAGCTCCGAGGAGCTTTAATAGCCGGCTGTACGTGGAGATGGTACCGATGCGAGACAAATTTCCGAGAGAGAAGAGACTCACCTTTAACCGCGTTCAGCTTGTTGCCGACCATCTGCTTCGCCACGAAAGCTGCCATCTCGCTGTTCGCTGCTGTTCACTGGGTTGGACCTGCAACACACCGAGGATTCCCCGTTAGAAGCGGAAGAATTTGTCGGGCGAACGATCCGACGCTGGGTTTAAAGCACCTCGGACGCGATAGCCGGAGGTGGCGCGCGTTCCTACGTGTCTCGAGACCTCTCCGGGCAAAGGAATAACCGTTTCCGGTAATAACCTTATACGATTTTCGGCTCGTAAATCCGTTTTATCGCGTCACGGAAAGTAATACCGCCCTCGATCCGATTGGAAATTGTCCGAAGTGGCCCCGCGCGGATTCCCGTGCAAACGGCGCCCTCGTCGCGAACGATTCGCGCGAATTCGCCACGGTTTGTTAAAGAAAGCGGACCGATAGCGGAGAAATCGGCTTTTCGATAAAACGATTCGGTCGAGCGTTCGAACGAAAGGTGGAAAAATATCCGGAATGGCGGCGGCGGCGACGACGACGACGGGATGAAACGGCATCCGAAGGAAGACGCGCTTTTATCGGTCGAAACCGGGAAATAAACCACCCCCGCGATTCTCGAATAATCTTCAACCAAAAATGTTCGGGAGTAAAAGAGAAACGGAATTCGTCCCCGTTCCTCCGGGCACTCGATACGATCGCTATGGAAATAAACGTCGCGGAAGAACCGCGACACCTTACCGCTTGGCACTCGCGACCGCGTCGTTCCTTCCGGATAACGCGGCCAATTCTATCGATAACTCGAGCAATCCCGGGTCGAACGATCGTTCGACTAATCGTCGCCGAGGGGAAACGTTTACTCGAAATATCCTCTCGCGTCCCCTCGGACTCTCGTCCTCGTCTCTCGGTCGACGTTCCGCGCGAGATCTGCCGCGCGGCGGACGATACGACACCGAAAATGAAATACGCGTCTCGCGGGAGCACCGTGTCGACGTTGTCCTCGATTCGGCCACCAGCAGCGGGAAATATTTTAATCTCGCTGCTGTCGGTTCCGCGCGAGGGAAGAGACGCTCGCCTGCCGGAGAGAAGCGGAAACGCGACGGTGCGGGGAGTACGCGGACCGGTAACGAGACGATGCTTATCGGCGCGAAAACCGCCGCGTCAGCGCGTTGAATAATTTAACGAAAAGCTCTAGGTCACCGGTTCGCTCGAGACCAGCCGCCGCGCTTTCGGCTGACCTTGCGAGAAGCGTCGGCACGTCGAGAGGGTTTTAAAGAACAGCCGGATAGAGCGAACGTACGCTCCCGTTAGTTTTCACCCCGGTTCCCCTCGTCGCCGGCGCAAAGATCGTGGTCGGGACGGGGGATGCCGAGGAGGAGAGGGCGTCGGAACGGCGTCTATCGAGTGGAGTCGTCTAACGGTAAGTCGGGAATCACGAGGAGCGATAGCGAGCGAATTCTAATTAAATCGCGCGTTCCGCAGGCCGCACGCGTCGCATCGTTGCGCGATTATCGCATGCAGGCGTCACGCGCGCAACGGGAATTCTATTCCCTTGCCGAGGGAACCGCGTTAATGTCTCCGGTCTGGCGCCAAGGAAATGGAATTGTTAGACGAATCACGGCTCCCGCGTTTCCACGCATTTCCACGCGACGAATCGTCCACCCTTCGAATGGGCGGTTGCGCGGGACGCTTCGAGGCAATTCCGCGGCGTCTTCGCGAGAAGTACACGGCTGGATCGGTGACGTTCCGACGCCGGGTGGACGCTTATCCGTCGTCTGTCGCAGAAACGGTTAAAGCGGATAGCGACTCGTGGCTGGGCAGCGCGAGCGGAAGAAACGGGGCAGAAGGGATCGATAGGGGAGCGAGGAAGAAGCGTTTAGGGGGCCAACGGGCGGGGGCATGGAAAGCGAGAAAGAAAGAGAAGACGACGCCGATAAAGCAGCGGTAAACCGGCGTCCAGACGTCTCGGCGCCTCTCCCCCTTCCCACCTTCCCCGTACCCCGTGATTTTCCAACAACGCGCGACAACTTTATCCCGGCGACAATGGACAAGATGAGGTTCGCTTCGCCGGGATATTACGTGTTTTTCCCTCGACCGACGGAATCCGCCACGGACGCCGCCGACGACGCCACCGCCGCCGCCATCGCCGGAAGTTCCACCAGTTTTTCGATCGTCGCTCCTAATCCGATACGGCTTAAACGCGCCACCGCTCATCCATACGGAATAGCGCCGCTGTGTGTTTTTGTTTCCCCCGACAGACGATTAAACCTTTCCCGGGTATCTTCGCCGCGAACCACGCAGGATAACTTTTCCACCGGGTTTTTGCCGATCCGTGAACCGAAAATCGTATCACGTCTCGGAGAAGTTGCCGCCGGTGTTTTTCATCGACACTCGGGGCGGTTATCGCGACGCTCGCGAAAGACGCGCACGATCGGATACCCGGTGCAACTCGATCCCTCGGAAGAGTACTCGGACCGAGAGGCCGAGTGGAAAATCGGGGTTAAACAAACCGGCAGAGCCAGAGAGAGAGAGCCAAAGAGGGAGAGACTCTGGGAAGGATATCGCGATCGTCGTTTGGCCGTTGGACAAACAACCGCTCGCAAAGCAGGAGAAATATTTGCCGTTGTGAAAAGTGAACGGCAGCACGGTCGGCTATTTGGCCGCCGATGAATCGGAGAAGCTTCGCGGAGGAAGCTCCGTTGCCGAGAGCGTTTAAAGCGGCGCGCCAAAAGGGTCAACAGCCTCGCTGGGGTGAGGTTTAACCGCGATTCGCCTTTTAACCCCGGCAGACGGATCGTCCTCGACTAATTGACAATCGGCCGAAGAACGTTCCCGGGAACGACCGCGAGCGTTCCTCCTTTTCATTCCCGTCCGCGGAGACCCGTCGGGAGAAAAAGAGCCGAGACAATGCCGGATTCCACTTGGCGAGCGGTACTTTCGGGACACTACAATTAACGAATTCCAGAAATTATTCGAGCAGCGTGGCGGAACGACGCGCTCGCGCGTCCGAGAGAGTGAGCGACGGTGGAAAAGCCATTCGTTTCCGGGCAGAGTCGGCAGAGTCGGGAGAGGAAGGCCGACGTCGCCGCGCAATTCCGACGTCCGCGACGGAGAGAAGAAGCTTCCAGTCGAGTACTACCCGGCGGAGGAAGAAAGGGCGCGACGGGGGGCAGCGAGGGGGGAAAGAAGGAGAAACACGGTGGAGAGGACTCTTCGGAAGAGAGAAGGACTGTCTCGTTAGAGCACGGACCACCTCGGGGCATCCTTGCTCCTCGATCCCGTGCACTAATTAAATACACCGGAGACGCGGATTCGGCGTTCGGCTGCGCCGGCAATCTCGCTTCCGGATCTCCAAAGTCTCCAGAAAGAACGGTATCTGCATCTCCGTTTAGCCGGGGTTAATTATCGCTCCGCTTTATCTCGCCTGGCTACGCATCGGCTAACGAGTCGTCCCACTCCCCCTCCATTTTTTTTTCATCCCGACTGTTCCATTCCGCGAGTCTCGACTTCTGTCGCCCCCGTCCACGCCGGAGGATCGCGGTCACGGTTCTGAGAGTTAACCTTCGGCTTCCGCTTCGCGGATCCATCGCGGTCCCATTTAATTCTTCCGCTCGACGGAGGCAGGAGGAAAGAAAGCGGGTCGGCGCATTCTTCGGGGAACCGCCGAAAGAATCCCATTAGCGAAAGATCGTCGAATCCACGGTGCCCGTTGTAATCCCGATTATCGCCGGCATTCCGCAGCGCGACGTCGCTCATCAGCGTCGCGAGTCCTTCCTCGCGGAGCTTCTTTTCCCGCGCCGCGACCTCCGCTACGTGATCCCGACACGGCCGGTGGAACGAGGTCGAACGTGACGCCGGCGAAATTAAGGCGGCGCGCGTCGTTCGAACTTGGACGCCGCTGGTCGCGGCCAGAGCCCGGCCGGAAGTCGTGGGCGTTCCTCCGCTTTCTTAGATTCCACCGGCAAACGCGACCGAGCCTTCGATTTCTCGCGCCTCTGCCGGCACACGATTCCTCCCGGCTTCGCTTACCCCCGCTCGCACTCCGCTCGCCCCCTCGCGGCCCAGATTACCGAGCTTTCCAGCGGCAGCTTGTCGACGGAAGCGCGAGATTCGTCGAGGTACAATGACGCCGCTAATGGAGAAGTTGGACGCCTCGAGAGGCACTCGAGTTTCCACCGATTTCCTTCGACTCGCTTCACCCCCGCGTCGACTGGATCCCGAGTTAACCGCGTTATATCGAGTTCCATCGACAGTCGGCTATTCTTTCCAGCTACGATCTAGACTGGTCCGAAGAGGGCTCTCGCCAAACTCCGGCAGATGTCCGACCGCGTCGCCAAACTCCAAGGGACCGGCGGATAAACTTGCCAATTCGGGTCATATCGAGTCATTGGCCGACAATAAGAATTTATCTCGTCGAAATTGGGAAACAATGGAAGAAAGGAGAAATTACGAGACGCGCGTCAGCCCGTTTCGCGCGACACAAAGGAAAGGAGTCCTCCGTGGAGAATTACGCGAGCATTCGTCGCCTCCTGAACGGAGAACGCGCGCGTCCGCCAGGGTTCCCTCGAACGAGAATTAAACGATAAACTCTCGATCCTCTTTCTCCAACGCGTGTCTCGTTCTAATTTACGAAAAACACGCTCGGATACTCCCGGCTGGAGAATTTTCTCGTTTCCTTCGTCTCCGGCGAACGGTCGGACACCTTGTATTCGAGGCAATTACCACGGTGTAACGCCTCTCGATTTCTTTCCCTTCCGTAGCTCACGCTCCGTTTAATCCGTCTCCTCTCCGCGATATTTCCGGCGTCGCGCCGCCATCCGCGATTTAATCCCGAGGACGGTTTCCAACCGAGCGAACTCGCGCGAAATCTCGTGGGCGTCTCGTAGGCCGCGGAACGTCGCGAGTATCGCGTATATCCTCTGGCGAATTGATTCTATTAGCGCGTTACTCGATTCTCGGTCCCCGACGAGGGTCTGTCCTAGGCATGGACCAGCCAGCAGGCATCCATCATTCGACACGCTCGATTCCCGATATCGTTAGCCGGATCGTGAATATCCAATGACGTCTCGAATTTCCCTCCGTTCCGCTTTGACCGGTTTCGCCAAAAATATACGAGGTCCCCGCGGGCTGGAACAACCGGCTCGGGACTCGGAATTATCTCTGGCGGAGTTTCCTTGGATAAATTCGCAAGGTCCCGGGGATCAGCGGGAGCGGCGGGCGCATATGCATAAGTAAGAAGTCGTGTTACGCCGCGATCCATCAACGCGATCGGTCGATCCATCAAAAACCATCCGGTCAGGCTCGTCTTCCGCTGTCTCGTAACATCGGCCCGCTTTCATTAATCATTTCGTCCTGGCTGTTTCGAGCGGTTCCACGCGAAAAACTGCCAAACCGCCGAGCTTATCGTTTCGAGACTCTCGGAAAGAATGTAGGAAACTGCGAGCGCAGTTTCGACCAGAAACGTTCCGCCGGGCTCTCGTTCGCCGGCCCGGTGCTAAATTATCGCGCCTGTTAATTCCTCGACTTTTAACCGACCGCGGAGTTTAGTTTCGTCGGCCGAGTGTGCCGTGCCGTTAGAAAATCCGATCGGACTCGCGAAACGTTCGCCAAGGATCGTTATTTCGCCCAGCGATAACGAAAAACCGAAATTAACCGGGACACGATATTTAACGGTAGTCGTTATTAATACAGGATCCCCGATTAACCTGATTTTCCGTATCGCGTACGCTGTAATTTCCTTTTCCACTCGGTGACGCGACCGATTTAACGCGCTAAATTTAATACAACCAAAAACGAAAGAGACGTATAAATTATTAAATATACCGTCGACGACGGACGGATCGCCGTAAAAATTGCAGAAGGTAGAGGAATGAATTAGTCGTTAACCGTTGCGACAAGATTAGTAATTACTGGCGGGATCGATTAGGATCTTGTCATTCGCGTAATTTACGCTTAAAACCGCGGCGGTGACAAGAAAATCGGCGAGAATCTGATTAGCGATCGGATATCTCGTTAGAGGAGCCGAAAAATCGAGGAACGGAGCTGGAAATCGAAACCGGACTCGCAGACCCGTGTTACAGTTTCGATAATAATTATTTTCCTAGGAAACTTCGCACGGCAGTTGTTAAAAGTTAGATCTGGTACTGCTGCAATGCTCGTACGACATGCGCCAACCAGATAGATAGATAGATAGATAGATAGATAGATAGATAGATAGATAACTCGAGCGTCGCTCGGCGTCGCGACTGGTCGTGGAAATTACCGGCAGCCGTTTCCGGCCGAAATAATTCAAGCCTCGAGTGAAAAGTAAACTGCAGTTTTCCACGAAACCAGCCGCCGTCCAGTGTGGTCCGGCGACCAGGAAAACACTCGGAGCCGCGTTTAAATATCGAAGTTAATTAAGAAACGGCCAATTAACCGACATCCGCCGCGACCCGGCCACGTAACGCGACCGGGTTACGACTTTTCGCGTGTTCCTCTTAGGCCCTCTTTTCATTCTCTGCTCGTAGTACGCGTTCGAAATTCAGCTGGGAATTCGAGCTGTCTCGAGGAACGACTCTTTTCGGAGGGCGACGCGACGACGAGCAACGCGGAACGGTGTTCGTTCCGATTTTCGCTTCGTCGAGAAACGGGAAACGGGGAAACGGGGAAACGGGGAAGCCGGAACGAGGGAGAAGCAAAGGGAAAAAATTGCACGGCGGAGACAAAGGCCGACCGGTAAACCGACCGACGAGCCACGCAGCTGGATTTCGAAATTTGGGAAAAAGGAAAAAATTGCCGCGCGAAATGCAAGCGCGTGGAGTTTTCAAAGTCATCGCGCGGATAGCTCGACCGACGCCGGGACGCACAAAGGCGTCCCACGACCGCAGTTTTTTCGCTTTTATCGCTCGGCCGACGTTTTCCCACTGTTCCTCCGGAACATGCGCGTCGATGTCAAAGCGGCTCTATTTTCGAGATTACGTTTTCCCCGTTGCTTTCCCGAATCCCTTCGAATTCGCGGCGAAAAAATCCGCGGCCGCAAATAGCCAAAGATCGATCAAAGCGCGACACTTGTGGCCGAGACGCGTTCTTTCGCTCCTTTTCGCCGCTTTCCTCGCTTTACTCGCTTTACTCGCTCGAAGGCCGCAAGGATAATCAGGCGGGATGAGGGAAAATGGAAGGATACCGGAGGGGATTGGGAGAGGGCAACGCTCGATCTCCGGTATCGATTCGAGGTTCGTTTAAAACGTGTTAGATTCGTGTCGCGACACGTGCTACAATTTCCCGATACACAGTCGGTACACCATATTTCCCGGCGTCGCTCTTACACATCCTTTTGTCCGTTCGCTCGGCTACAGCCTCGCTGGAAAATGTAATAACTCAAAGCCCACGGGAGGCGGCGGCGGCGGCGTCGGCGGCGTCGGCGTCGGCAGAAGCGGCGGNGAAAGAGACGGAGACGGAGACGGAGGGAAGATACACCGTCGGATACAGATTCCCGGCGACCGGGGAGAACTTGCCGTTCTCGTTACTCACGAGCGTCGATCCGGCGTTGTTTATCGTCGGTTCCTCGCTCCTCCTAATGTAATATCTTCGTCGGCTCCACTCGGGACCGAAGGAATCGCTCGGCTTCCGATAAATTCTACTGGAAGAATGCGAGGAACGGACCCGATCGGCACACCTTCGCTTCCGCTCGCGTATCCAAGCTCGCCCGTTTAAAACCGACCATTTTCCTCCGGATAACCCCGTTTAGCTCCGCGAGGCGATCCCTCGGAATATCCAACGCGAGAAATGGAAAGTCACGTATGGATTAAACGAAGGGAACGAAATCTTCGTGACCCGTAAAGAATCGGGTCGTGGGAGGGGAGAGGAGAGGAGAGGAGAGGAGAGCCACCCCTCCTCTTCCTCCTCCGGCTGCTTTGCCGTGAAAAGCGAAGAAGACGAAGTTCGATGGAAAAACAAAGCCTGGACGGAGAGATGGAGAGAGAGAGAGAGAGAGAGAGAGAGTAAGAGATAAAGGGAAGAAAGGGTGGCAGACGGCAAAGACGTATCGTGGCCATTGTCTCGCAGACGGTTTTTCCAGCGGCGAATAAAAGACGAGGACAGCGGAGGCGAACGATAAAGAAGCAGAAGCGAAGCAGAACAAAGGACAGAGTTACGCGCTTCACGCGAAACGGAGAAATATTAAGGGTTGCAGCAGCGATATCACAGATCATGCGGGAGATCGGCCGCGATTTGTTCCAATGAAACCTTCCGACAAACGCTTCTTCCGATAAGTTTCTCGGTATCCCTATTTTCCTCTAACGACCACCTCGTTTCTCTTGTCGCCTGGGACTTCCTTCCTTCCTTCCTTCCTTCCTTCCTTCCTTCCTTCCTTCCTTCCTTCCTTCTTTCCTCCTTCCTCCTTCCTTCCTTCCTTCCTTCCTTCCTTCCTTCCTCCCGGCCCTTCGTTTCCGGCATCGGCTGCTGGGTCCTCGCCGAGTGAAAAGCTCCTTTCCGAATTCTCGTCCGCGCGCGAAAGCGAGACCGAGGAAAATGGAAGAAGCGAGAGAAGGAGGCGAGGGAAAAGAAGCACCATTAGAGGGATCTCGATTTCACGGTGTTCCGGTTGGTGGAGGAAAATCCTGGCTGGGCTCGTTACCGCACGCGACCGCATCAGGGCTGCTTCCGCGATATCGAACCCCGTGCAACCCCGTCCGCGGAATCCCCGAACCAACTCGCCGCAACTCCGAGAGAGTCGACTTTGGCCCTCGGCCCTCTGCTAACTGGACCACGCGTACAAAAGCTCGGAACAGCTGACTCGACGTGTATCTCGCGAGGACGAGGCAACCGCCGGGTCGTATCGCGAGACAACCTCCTAACGAGTGGCTCGATAACGAAAACTCTCAGCCACCTCTGAGATGTCGGCGAAGGAGGAGAGAGAGAGAGAGAGAAAACGCAGTACCCTCGTTGCGGGAATAAACTTTCGCGTTGCGAGACGTATCGCGCTTTTTTTCCCCTCGGTATTGCGCCGTATTGCACCCTCTAACTACCGCCTAGCGGCCGTAATTTCGCGTAATTCAGCTTTCGTTGTTTCACCCTCGTCGAGCACGCTGCACGGAAGCATCGCCGAACAAAGTTTTTAATTGCAGCCGGAATCGACGAGTCTGCGAAACGTCTCGCGCGACGCATCGGATCGCTCGATTCAAAAGCGTCCCTGATTGCGATCTCGGCCCTGATTTTTCATAAAGCTCTCCTTCATAAAGCAGGCCAACGAAGCGATGCGGGACTCGTATCAAAGCGAGTCAACCGGCTCCCGCCGTAGCGTCGCCACGCAAATATTCCGCGAAAATATTTCCCTTCGTTAAAGAAAGGGGTGAAAAGGAAGAAAAACACCGTCTGGTATACGTGGAAATTTCGACTCGTTTCCGGGAATAAACGTCGTTCCAGCGATGATTCTCTCGCGCTGCTGGAATTTCGACGAATCGACGAGACCGTGGCGTCGCTTCGCGTCGCGTGGCGTGGCGTCGCGTGGCGCCGGGCCCGAAAGCGACGATATTTCCTCGAGACGTCCGCCAACGTTATCGTACGTGCAACGCCGTTATCGATTCGTCCTATACTTTGCCGGTGGTGCTCCCACGAGGCTGCGATACATTCGCATCGGCCGCGATGCACCGCGATGCACCGCGATGCACCGATTCAGCGTTGCGACGAGGCTAAGCCCGAACACGGAAACACGCGCGATTCGGTCGATACCGCTTTAGCTGCTTTAACGTTAGCTCGCACCGGTATTCAACGACGCCACACGGCGCTCGTCGTCGGAGCGATAGTTCCCGATATTTTCCACCCCTTTACCGCGCGTCGCGCCTCGCCAATTGCCAATTGCTTCGCCGACTGCGAAATTCAACCGCTACCACGACAAAGTTGCACGGCCGCGAAGCAACGGAACGAGTACGGAATTAATTAGGTCCATCGATGCGACGACGCCAAGCGGAGTACGTTAACCGTCAGACGCAAGAACGATTTGATCGGAAAGAGGAAAACACGTACCCAACGGTCGGTCGATACCGCTTCGAACTGCTCCGCGTTCTACAGCCGCATTGTTCGCCCTCCTCCCCTTTATTCCTCCCTGCGAGACCGCTCGCGATTTCCAACAGGGTTAGACCGAGCTTCCACCAGTCCTCGGCGAGCTTATATTCGCGGCTAAATAGCCGGCCTTCTCCCGTCTAGCCTCACGGGATCGCCGAATATCTTTTCGTCTCGGACGACGTCGTCGCATCGTCGAGCGGAAACCATCCCCCGGAACGAACCGGTACGCGAGAAACCGATTCGCGGTGGACGCGATGAGAGGAGAGGAGAGGAGAGGAGGAAGCCCGAAGGAAGCGTCCGGGTGGCGGGCTATAGCCGACAGTCACGTGAAACGCGTTATCCGCGGTGAAACGTCGGATAACGAAGTCTGAAAAGAGTTACGAGCAGCGTTTCTGACGATTCTAATGGGGGTCGACGACGAACTAATAATAGAGGAGATCGATACTCGGTGCTAGTCCAAGTCACGGCATCCCCCTTCGTCCCCCTTCGTCTCCCTTCGACCCCCCTCGGCCCTCTTCGCTCGGCTGCCCGCCTCTGTTTAACTGGCACCGGTGTAGTTTTGCCAGGGGTCCCCAACCGATTCCGTCCAATCGAGGAGTAATCCTCGCGACCGCGCTTCTTCCTTCATCCACTCGCGAGACCGCCACTTCCTCCAGTCGCGCTACTCGCCGAGCCAATTTTTCTCCCCGGCCATCCGAAGCGTTTCGGTACTAGCGTCCAAACATTCCGTCCGCGTCCATCGAGCAAATCGCGAAGCGTTTTCGGGCTGATCGCGCGCGACATCGGCGAGGCGAAATTGCAGCACGGAGCTGTCACGAGGGTTGACAGTCACTGAGACGGCGGACTTCCGACAGGCAGACGGAGACAGGCCTTTAGCAGGCTCCGCGAATAAGCGAACGAGACGTTAAAATATTCAAAGCGAGCCAACCGCGGGGTCTCTCCTCTTTCCTTCCTGCCGACGCTCGACAGCCGACAGCCCGAGCTCTCGATCGGCGGAATCCGATCGAAGCGATCTCCCAGCTCGGACGCACCCCCTCGATCGGAGCTGCCAGCCAGACCCGTTCTCTCCGTCGAGAGGCTAATCGTGGAATAACGGAGCCGGAGTTTCCACGGGGAATCGGCTTGACCAAAATTCGTTCTCCCTTTGCCGCGAACGGGGCTTTACGTTTTACGTCGGAAACTTTTTAACGCGGTTAAAGCGCGGGAATTTCTGTTTTTCCTCCAGCAACCGACGGAATTTTCCGTCGGCGCGCGTGGCGCGAGGGAAGGAAACGCGATAACTCGGTTGTCGAGCCAGCGTAAATAATATTTTCCAAAGTGGGCGTAAATTCGAAAGTTTCCAACATCGCCCTATTTCAAGCCACGACGATCGTAATAAACGAGCCGACCGAGGGCCGGGGTAAACGACGCGGCTCTGCGAATACTTTTCGCCGGCGAAGGAGCTGAAAAGCGGCGAGAATTTCGAGAGCGGTTTCTTGGCTAGTCGCTTATGGCTCGGATCCACGAGAACAAACTTGCTCGCGATCCTTCCGTCCCGGCGACTTTTCCCGATCGCCCTCGGCGAGAAAGTTGGAAATTCGGTGAAAAAGGACCGGCCGCGGGCGAGAAACGATCTCTCGCGGGCTATCGCGTTCGAGGATACGGCTGTTTCTTCGCGACTTTAATCGCGCTTTATTAACCATCCGCCCGCAAAAGTGTTTTCCCTCTTACGAGCGCGAGGTGCTCGTATTTATCGAACGCGCAATTAGCGATCCGGGCGCAAACGGTGGCCGCGATATTAATTTCCCCTCGGAGCTTTCGTAACGCGCCGCGTTGCAGCGACGAGAGTGCAGCGACGAGAGCACAGCGTCGGAAGCTTTACAGCCGAAGCAGATGGCGGCCGTGCAGGGTGGTTCCACGGTTATACCGATAAATTCGACCGGTTCCGCGATCGTAAAAGCCAGAAACCGAGGCCGAGTTCCGAATACCGAGCGATCCAGCCATTCGAAATTCACCGGAGTTTCGCCGCGACCGACCGACCGACAGTCTCGCGGCAGATTCTCCTCGGGCGAGTGGCGAGAAAAAACGCGGATAACGGGGTAAATACGCGGGGAATTTTTGCGCGGAGATACAACCAGCGCGGTGACGAGCTGTTCGCGGATCGCGGGCGTTCGCAAAAACGCCCGACGAGTTACAGCTGCCCGCGGAGGGGTTGAAATTATCCGGAGAATCGATTTCTTTGATTACCAAGGGAATTCGTCGCAATTAGCGTTCGGCGGAAATCGGCCGAGCAAGAAGCGGCCACGTGTTCCAACATCCACGGTCTATTACCAGGAAGTACGGTGTAATTACGTAATCAAGGCTTATGCCACTGGCGAATAGGAAATTACAATTAACCCGCGGCAGTAGTGTCCAGTTAAACAAACGCGCTATTAATACTCCGTTCGCGTTAGCGAATTTCCCACGTATGCTTTCCCTGCTTTCTTCCTAGCCGAACCTAACCCGAACCGAAGCTCCCAACTTATCCCAATTGCTACTCGCAATTTCCTCTTTTCTCGCATGGCTGCTCGAGCAGCTGCGGATCAGTCCGCGGAATCGGTCTGTTCTCGCGATTGCTCGATACTCTTTAATCCCTCTGGCCTGCCTCCTAACCACGCGTATATTTACTTTCCCGGGGGGGGCGAGGAGAATTTGGAAACAACCGGGTTACCCCGCAGCGATCCGCAAATTGCAAGAGTCATCGAGAAGGTCGTTCCGTTAATGTACCAGAGAAATTGAAACTCAGCCGCGGTTCTCCGCCGATGAAACATTAGCATAATAGTCGACACGGCACGGGCTAGACCGTGAGCCCTGCCATCTATGCAAATCCTCGTGTCATAACCGTAAAACGTCCAGGCTACAACAAAATCGCTCCAATTCCGGGCAAAGGATCCGCTGGAAACTAGGCGAGCTTTAAGCGTCGCCTTTTCCAAACGAAACCCGATAGCAGGGTTTAGAAGTCGGAGGCGATTCGTCTGGAACGGAACGAGGGCAGAGATAGCCCGTGTTTAAAGAAAGATTAACTTATTCTCTGGCGGATTGCGTCGATACGCGATATCGCGCGTAACCCGAGATGGCGAGATTCAGGATCGGCGGCGGTTTCGAAAATGGCACGCGCCGATGGATGGCCGCGGCTCTGTTCCAGAAATCACGGGAATTCTCGCGGAGTTTTCCCCTTAGCGAGGGATTCGCGTATCGCGCGTGACAAATCGCGGCGGCCTGTGGCATTAGGCGAATGGATTGGTCGGGGGGAGCAGAGCAGGAGAAAAATGAGGCCGACCTAGGCCGGAGAAAAAGTTGGCCGAGAGGAGCTGGTTGGTCCTCGGCGGAGTTCCGGAAACGAAATGCGTCGCCGAAACTTCTCGTCTCGCGTACATCCACGGATCCTCTTTCCGTCGATTCGAAGAGGGTCCGAGAGAATCGCGACGTTACGCGGAGGTATTTGCAGCGCGAGTAATTTACATGCTCGTTCCCGCCAACGAATTCCTCCTCTCTCCGGTTCCCCGACCTTCGACCAGTTATTTACGCCCCAAGAATTCGCCGCGGGGATGCGTCGGGAATTCTCGACGAAGCTCGGAGAAGAAGGGGTTGTTGGACTGGCGTAGACACGCCGGTGATAAAGCGGAAGGTTCTATCGCGTTCGCGTGGAACGGAACGGGATCGTGGGGAATCGATGGAAGGAGAATAGTTCCGGCGGAACGATACCCGAGCGGAAACGGGTAAAAAGAGTTTTCCGAGACGCGGGTAAACAATGCGCGGCGGTGTAATAACGTAGCGTCGAAATCTCCGCGATCTCGGGATCCGCTTCGACTGCGCGCCGATAATAAAAGTTACGAGTAAGCCAGTCGCGTACCGGGTCTCGCGCAGCCAAGCGTTATTGGACGAAAGAGCGAAGAGAGAGAGAGAGAGAGAGAGAGAGAGAGAGGAAACCGGTCTTTCGTCTTTCTTCGTTCGGGGAATTCCCGAGAATTACTTAACCGTAGACGCGGCAAACAGTGATTTACCGTAACGAAGGAATTACCGAAATCAGCATCAACTTCTAATGGATAATTGGCCTCGTTACCGGACCAGCCATTCGGAAAGCTCGGCTCTCTTTTTTCCCTTACCACCTCGCTCGCTCGCTCGCTCTCTCTCTCTCTCTCTCTCTGTCTATCTCTCTCCGGGAAGCTTTCGAAAGTCGGTGGAGAAAGGCTGGCAGTCGATTGGCGAGCTTCCGAAGCGTGGGAGAAAACCGAAGAGTCTTAGTCTTCATTAAAGGTGGAGCTTGAAATTGGACCGTAAAAGCGGAAGGAGTAGATGGAAGATAACAGGCGTCGTTATTCACCGCGGAACAAGCTAAGAAGCTACGCGCACGCCGCCTCTCGCGCTGCACCGTCTGACAACTAAATCTCTGCCGCTTAATAGGGATAACTACCGAGGTAACGATAAATTATATTCGCGGTTCGACTCGCTCCACCCACCGTTCGCTAATTAACCGAAGCTTTAACGAAACGTCGAAGAAAGACCGCGCCCTCGACACTCGCGATCGCCAACATTCCCGCGAAATACCTCGGCGACGCGTTCCGCTCCGTCCTATATCCCGTTCTATATTCCGTTCGCCATTCCGGTCGCCATTCCGCGGTTTAACGACTAACCGACCAACTTTGACCGCCCGACCGTTTCGCGATCGGAACGGCCGTTAACGCGGTAATTCGGCCAACTTCCTCCTCTCGCCTCCTCTCGCCTCCTCTCGCCTCCTCTCGTCTCCGCTCGACTCCTCTCGCCTTTTCCACGCGACTCCGTCATCGCGAGACGAGATCCCACCCCTGGGAGGCGAAAGACGAGACGGAAAGACGAGCTCTCCTTGTTAAAGTTCAATTAGCCTGCGTCGAACGTCGCGAGAGGACTCGTGTCGCGGCTGATAACGAAGAAGAAGAGGAGCGCAGAGAAGAGAGAGAGAGAGAGAAAGAGAGAGAGAGAGAGATTAATCGTTCTCCCGTGGGAAGGTAACGAGCGGAAGAAGAGCGGAAAAAAATTGCCGACGAGGATGATGAGGACTTTAGAGAATTAAAGTTCCGTTCGCAGCGGGGATGCCTGTGTTCTCGGAATAGTGGCGATTAAAAAAGCCGGGGAACGGGGGAAGAGGGCCGGAGGATAATGCCGGCAGATGAGACTGTTCGCGATTCTATTCCGGGCAAAGGAGTCGAAAACGCGGAACGGTGAAATGAATCGCGGCCGCGTACTCTAGCCGAGGTAGGTACTACTCGCCGGTGAAAAACTGGAGCAGAGAGGAAAATTCGCCGTGAGAGGTATGGGATAGGTATGGGCTAGAAGCGGACGCGACGCCGGTTGTCCACGACGATCGGATAATAAATTTCGAGAAGAAGCAGCAGCCGGAGGGTCGAAGGGGCAGCAGCGCGAAACGATTGTGCGTCGTCCAGCTCTATATCCGGGCATAATTCGTGCCTGGAAAGAGAAAGGGTCTTCGCCGACAATGAACCGTGCACTCGGCCCGGACGTAACGACTCGTTTTCTTTCCCTCCCGCGGCGAACACGCTCTCCAGAGCGAATTATCCTCCTCAACGGCGCTTTAATACGCCGCAACGAGCCAGCCGTGGCTACCTCTCTGTTTACGAATTACCCGCGGGATTCGGTTCGCGAGCGCGAGTCTCCTACGCTTGCTCGATGTAACCGGGGCGAACCACGGTGGATCGCGTGCCGCGAATTCGGAACAGCTCGGTAAACGGTAAACTTTCCCGGCCCGCCGCCGCTTTGTTTACAGTTATCACCGGGGAAAATGTCGGCGACGGTTAAAACTTGCCGGGAGAGAGGAGCCGTGGTCCGCGCCGGGACGCGCGTGGAATGATCGGAAGGGAGAAGAAAGGAAGAGAGGGAGGTTGGGCTCGTTATCGGAGATGAAAGTATTTCGCTGGAGTTGCCGGAACGGCCGATAATTTCGAACGGTCGAAATTAATGGGCTTTATCGGGCTGGCCGCGTTTTAATTACCTCGCGATTCTCGCACCCGCTATCTAACCCGGATAAACGCGCGCGAGTATTTGCGGGCCGAGTCAATAGCGGGAACGGTAACCGGCGCGGCGATGAATTCCACTCGCTTTATCCGCCGAATAAATCCTACGCGAACGCGAAACGCGATTATTTCGCGATTATTTCCCGAGTGTATCGCGATCTGACTCATTCGCGGGTCCTTTCGCGTCCGCGCGAACCGCCGAGCAGGGTCTTAAGCGCGAATCTATGCTCGTGTGCGCGGAAAGTCGAGCTCGATCCAACGAAGGGATCAACCCGTTGATGTATTATATTTGCGAGGTTGCGCAGTCTCGTAATAGGATCAGCGAGTCCGAATTCGCTGGCGAACGTAACAGGCTTGGCTACGCGAAACTTTCTAATCCTCCTAGCACGATCGTTCGGAATCTAGTAACGCCAAGACCGACGAGCTCCTCTCGTTAACCCGTTTGGATATTCCTCTCGTCGTCGGATAATTTTCTTCGCCGCGGGATTAACCGGAATCGCGACTCGAAGCCTGCTCCGACTTCGAGGTCTCGAGAGACCCGAGAGAAGAAACGCGGAGAAGAAACGGGGAGAAACGCGACGCGTCCGGTCGGCTGGAAAGCCGCGGTGCATCAAAGTGCAGCCTTCGAAATTAGCCGGAGCGTTCGGAGGGATCGGTCGATATCGCGGGCTACGCCGCCATTCCGCGAGTCCGCGCCGAAAAGTCGCGAAATACTCGCTCGATCGTATTAACGAGCCATCGGTTAACGATTAGTTAATTGCCGCTCGACATTCCCGGCACATAAATTACGCGCGACGAACGGCCGACCGGCGTTATTTTCCAATTTTATCAGGCGACTCTGCATAAAATTCAAATTAAGCGGCGCCCCGCTGCCGCTGCTCGGGGCTGGCTCGC
>NIJG01000193.1:4779416-4809391 GCA_002201625.1 Euglossa dilemma
GCTCGCGCGAGCCGATTGAATTATAGAGTGCAAAGTATTAGACGAACGATCGATCGTTACCCGATGAATTTCGCCAGGCGGATTCGCGGCTTTTCCGCAGAATTACCGCTCGTGCCACGCGACGTCGCGTTTCATCCGAGTCGAACGTTCGCCGTCTTTGGGAAATCCACGGAACCGGAAACTGGCGTCTCGGAAGTCTGCAGCGAGCCGACTCGTCGGTAATGACGGCCGTCCGAGTTTCATTGGGCTGAGTGCTCCTCCAAGGCAATTCCGCGACCTCGCCGGTCCTTCCGTCGCTCTCCTCTCGCCAAAGATGGATCGTTCCTCGCCGGTCCGATGCCCCTCTCCCCGATGCTCCCCGATGCTCCCCGATGCTCCCCGATGCCGTTCGAGACGGGCAAGCGGAAACGCGAAGGAATACGGGAGCAGCGTCGGAAAATCGGTGATTCCGGGCTAACGAAATTCCGCCGGTCTTCTCGCGAGGTATGCGGAACCGGAAAGTCGAGTACGGGGCGGAAAGGGTATCAGGCGGGAGCCAATAAGAGCGGAGAGACAAATAAGACGTTCCCGGAGGGTGGCTTCCTCTTTATCTTAGACCTCTTTTTACCACCGGCAACTTTTGCCGCTGAAAGTACACGAACGGCACACAGCCTACGGGTAAATATTTGACTGGCTGTTCCTGCTAAGTAGGATGCACGGCTAGGCGAATTTAAAGCGCGAAGCAGCAGGATCGAAGCGAGTAGCGCGCGGCTGCGCGGCGAGACGCGGCGACGAGATCGCGAAACGGATTTCCGATGGATTCGAGGAGAAGACGACCGCGACGGACGCGCGTAAACGCGAAAGAGGGAAAGTTGGCCGGAGCCGAAGTTCCTATTTTCGCGGGTGTTTCGAGCGGCACTTCTCGCGTGTTAGGAGACCGAGAAAGCCGAGAAAGCCGAGATTGGCAATCACGGTTGCCGGGACATTTGCGCGGCTGGATAGCTCTTAATAATTGGAATAGTTCCTCCCCGGGGCCGGCCCTCAACGAGGTGGAAACGGAGCGAAAAGCTTCGCGAACCCCTTTGTTTTCCTTTAATATCCTCCGCGCAGTTTGCCGGATATTCTCGATGACCGATAAAAACCGATGACTTGTACGGGCAACTGGCGCACCGACTCGCCTCCGTCCGACCCTTCCGCGCTCTAACCCCTCTCGCTGATTTTGCCTGCGCCGCACCCCAAGGGTTGACCAAGTTTTTCCTACCCTATTAAAATAAAGCGATTACGCGCGATACCTATCTCTCCGGCGAGATTTAAAGAACGGTCCCTTGAATTTATTAAAATAAGTCGCGCGGATGATACTCTCGGCTTACCCGAACTCCGGGCGACGCCTACGCGTGGAAAAAGTTTCGCAATCCGGAGAAAGACTCGAAATGGTAAAAGACGAAGTGAATTTTTGGCATCGATCGAGCTGAAAGGGGACGTTTGGATCCGGTTCGGAAAGCTGGCTTCTGTCCGGCCGAAAAACAGATCGTTACCAAGGGCTGATGGGGGAATTGGGCGAGGCATCGGAGCGAAATGCAGGCTGCTGGATCCTCGAAAGACGGTCACGGAGTATTCTTTCTCCGCGATCGATAGCAGAGAAGACGAGTCTTTGAGCCACGTCTCCTTTCAGCGGCGGAGCTTTGCTCGTCGGAAGATCGGTAAGTCGCCGGGATGGAAACCGACGGAGGGACGAAGGAAAAAAAAGGGAAGAGACTCTGGTAAAAAAAAAAAAAAAAAAAAAAAAAAAAGAGCGGAACTTTAACGTCGTAACGAAGTAAAATACGCGCTAGATTGTAACAGCTATGATTCAATATTTTTCCCCTAGCGCGCTAGGAAATTCCCGTGAACGAAACTCCACCGACTAATACCCCCCTCTGCCCTCCCCCTCCCCCTCTGTCCGACGTCGAAGCTTCGCGAGAAGAATACCGCAGATTGGTCGAACGAATCAGCGCAACGAATAACTCGTTCAGTTGCTCGAATCGAGCCCCTGTTGTTGCCGGAAACGTTCCCTTTCACTGGCCGAAAGTAAACGGTCGGTCCCGATCGGGTCGGTCGAAAAGATGGAGAAACTCGTCGTTCCGTATAGCAGTGATAATATTTACAACTCGAGGAAGGATGACCTATTACGGCCACCGAGCTTATTAGCTCGTATTCTCGTTAGTACGCGCGCTAGCTAACCTACGAATAGTAAGCGAACCCGTATCGACTATGATCGAAGGTACCGATCCAGTGATGAGCACGGTTCACCTCCCTATAAACGTCCACTCATCCGTTCAATAAAGCCAATTAAATCTTCTTGTCGATAGAATAGCTTTGATTGATTCGCGTCGGAGGTTCGTTTCCTCGTAGCAGCCGGCCGAAGGAAATAGTAGCGCGGCAAAAGGAGTGCGAGCGAGAGGGGAGACGATCGAAGCATGGCAACCGGCGGCAAGGAGCGAGGACTCGCCGCTCGTGCATTTCTTCGTGGTCGACCTTTTCTTACCGAGGATCGCGTCCTGGAAGTGCAGTAAACGGAGCAATCGGACGGACGAAGGAACGAAGAAAGGAAGAGCGGCGCGAAGCGAATGCGTTCGAGGCCGACGAAAACAAGGATCCCGAGACCGTCTCCGGTGTACCCCTGGCTGTTTTTGCCTCGTTGGGTTGACGTTGCGACAAAAAAAAAAGGGGGGGATGGGCGACAANCTGGGGCCGCGCGCGTTCATTTGCCAAACGACTCGACGAGGGGCGTCGACGAAAAGAGCACGATAAAATCATCCATCCAGCCGGTCGATGGTCCTTGAGGAAATAACACGCCGTCGCTGACGCGCGTTCCAGCCGTCGCGACGCCGCGCTACCGCCGCCGGGGAAGGATACACGCGGATTTTTCCGCTAAACGATCAATTAGGGCAGCACGGATTGCCCCGATTCGGTGACGTTCTCGGGATAACTTTTCGTTTTTGCCTGTCCCCGGTTCAAAGGTTATCGCTTTTCCAACGACGCGGTGACACGCGTGCCGGAATGGCGACCCGGATTGCCCGTTAACCTTTTACGCCCACGCCCGCGCGTCCGTGCACCTTCCTTCGCCGACACGCGTTTTCCCGGACGTTCATCGTCGCGTCGACGATGATTATTTCGACGATTTCTCGATTCTGCCGACGAGAATGCTCGGAGGAGCGCTGTACGAGTCTCTCTCGACTGGATACGAAGCGGGTGTCTGCGTGGAGAGATAAGAGAAGGGCCGCTTTCTCTCTGCCGAGGCGCGTGCTACGCGGAAATGGTATCGGGGCTGACGCGCGTACGTGGCTACGCGGCAGAAACAGGGAATACGGGTCACTCGATCATCCTTCCGAACCATTCTCCTCCGTTCCCACGGGCAAATCTCCAATAACTCCGACAACGTCCGACCGGATGTTTTTTACGGTCTTTAGATTCGGAAGCTCGCGATAACACGGCCGCGGTGGAAAAAGATCCTGCTGTTCGGGAAGAGTTCGGTATTCGCGGGGGTGGAAAGTTTCGCGGAAGCTTATATGCGCGGCGAGTGGAAATCCAACGACGAAGCTATAAAACCGGTCGGTTGTTTCGACCACTCGGTCGATCGTTCTCCGACCGCCGAAAGACGTTAGGAAGTTTTCGATCCGGCGCGGTTAAGCAAACAGCTGGATACCGAACGGAGAGTAGAGGCCGAGGCGGTATTATTAAGCCGCTTTGCAAATATACGATTTAAGGGGAAGATCCGGTGGGCAACTCGGAGCAACTACCGGCTACGAGCCGTGCAATAAATACGGGATATAATCCTAACTATCCGAAATGGAGCTCGAGGCTGCGAGTCCCGGGCCGATGTTGTCCGCGAGCTCTTTAACGGGACTGGCGCCTCGTCTCCGACGAAACAACCTACCACCTGCCATGTACCGAATATTTGTTCTGCCAACCGGAGTACACTCGTACCCGAAACTTCGTTACGTGCCGTGGATGCAGACGGTGCAACTTTCCAACTGTAACGGCGACAGATGGAGAACCGTACACGGACTCTGCCCGAGTCCCGTCGCAATTTTTCTTCCTCCCCCAACGGCCAAAACCGGTTCACGGACAACGGAGATTAGCCCGGTTGGTGTTCGCAACGAGCAGGCTCGTCGCGGCACGCGGTTAATTAGCAATTATTCCGGAGTCGCGGTCTGCCGTCGCTAATCGAGTTTCCAACTACGCGACTCGATTCGACACGCTTAAACGTGGCCGGACGCGACTGCGGGACCATCTATTCACAGGGTTATCGAGCCGTCCATCGGGAACCCACTGTCGCTGACTGCTGTTGCGCTGCCTTAGCCCTTTGACCGGAATCACTTTGTCGCCGGTGGCAGGAACGCTGACGCGTCGATAGCCGTCTTGCCCTCTCGTTGCTTCCGCGCCGCCCGCATCTCCCGCGAATCGCACACCGACCGCGCCCATCCGCCCATTCCCAATCTCGTGTAAACCGCGAAAAAACCCAGCATTCCGCGACATTCGCCTCGGACATTGATCGACTCTTGGAACGAACCAATCCGACCGATCCGCCGCGAGTGTCCGTGCAAGAGCTTCGTCGTTTCGCCATCGAATAGCCCCGTTCTCTCGCGTAAATTCCCGCCACGTCGGGCCAGCGGCATAATGCGGGAACAAAATTGAACGTCGCGTTGCCGAACGGACAGGAAACGGGTAACGAATTCCGAGAGAGAGAGAGAGAGAGAGAGAGATAGGGGAGAGGCAGCTTTGGAGAGAAGCTCGGTGTAATCCGTAGACAGGTTGAAAGGGCGAAACGTTAAAAGCGGAATAGCGCGATTTGGCGAGTGGGTGAGGGGCAGGCCCGGTGCTGGGCTAAGCGGCGCGCCAAAGGGTTTTATTACGAATTACCCGTGGACGCGGCGGTTCATTGATAGAGCAAGTGGTCGGAGGCCTGGTTTGCCAGGGTCCGACTCTATCCTGCCGGCAGGAAAATTACGAGTCGACGCTTTATTCGTCGGTCCGGGGCACGGGTTCATTGTGCCAGCGACCCGCTGGCATTCCGATTTCGTTTCGGGCACCTCGAACGCGTCCGCGGCGATGGGACGCGCGAGCAAAACAGAAAACGCGATTACGCGCTGCGAACGAGCGGCGAACGAGCGTCGCGCAGCTGCCAGATGTTCCCGTCTTTCGACCTTGCCGGCCTTTATTTCCCTAATTTCGCGCGATATGGTGCCCCGGCGAAAATTGCAGCGCTGTTTCCTCCGCGCGAGACCGGTTTTTCTGAGCCGCGTGGCGCGGAACATTGGAAATTATCGGGTTAATCGAGTTCGAGAGACGAAGAGGATGACCCTCGGAGTCCCAGCCGTGAAACACGAGGCAGGCGCGATCTGGGCCAGGGCGACGTCGCGGTGAAAATTCATTAGAAGGCACCGCGAGAATCTAGAACGACACTCGACGTCGCAACAAATCGATTCTTCCAATTACAGCTGGAATCGACCGGACCTATTTCCCAGCCCATTTTCTCTTTCGCCTCCTTCCTACCCCGACCCGCCTCTCTACACACGGCCTACACATTTATCTCTTCGCTCGACCGTTTCCCGCTCTATCTCCCTATTTATCTTTCCCACTCTCCCTCTCCTTCCTTCTCCTCCATTCTCCTCCATTCTCCTCCATTCTCTCGTTCGGGCCGCCCCTCGCGACTGCCGTCGCGTAGGTACACAACGAGCGCGACGTATTTCGAGAACGCGCTGATCCGCGGATGATACGGTCCGACTGGTCCAGCGACGCTCGAGTAATTAATAGCCATGGACGATGGGAGGAGCGGACTCGGAGACTCGTCTGCGTCGCGACGCCGAGGAAGAAGCGCTGGCTATTTCCGTTGGCCGTGGACGGGTGAGAGATGGCCCCGGAGTTCGATTAATAGGGGCGAACGAGCGCCCGGGTGTAAAAGGGATTCGGCCGTATCTCGTTTGCGACGACACGCTTCTCGCGTCAGCGAGCAACCGGATTCCGCCGCGTCGCGACGCAACGCCGTTACCTCGTCGGCTAAGCGAACGCGAGAGGCTTCGCGAGGGGAAATATTTTTTCCAAAGTCCGAAACGTCGTCGAGCGCCAACGAGATAAAACGGGCGACGACTGGAGGTGGTGGAAAAGCGGTGGAAAAGCGGTGGAAAAGCGTACGAAGAGGTTTCGGAAGAACGAGCACGTTTGTCGCGCGACGGTGCCTCTTTCATATCGTACGTGACGCTGGCACTTGCAATCGAAGAGAGGAAGGGAGAGAGAGAAGCCAAGGGCACGCGAGAGAGTAACGCCGCGAGGAATCGACAACGAAGTCGGAGATGGGAAATAGCAGAGTCGGAGTTGGTTAATTTTTCATGCGATCGAATTTCGCGAAAGCGGTTGACGGTGAAATAAAAGGACGCTTAGGTCGGTGGCGAAGGCGACGGTAGAGGCGACGGTGGAGGCGACGGTAGAGGCGACGGTGGAAAGGCGAGGAGGGAAAATGGCCGTGGCACTTTCGGGAATTACGATGGACGCGATGGTATCGACGTCGCGAAGCGATAGTCAAAGGCGCGCTGCGTATCGCGGTGAAAGATTACGCGAGATAAGCTTCCCCTTCGTGCCGGGACAGCCCCTTTAATTAGTGCTCGAAGCTCTTTTCCGCCGAGTGGCCTGGGTCGAAACGCCTCGGCTTTAGAAAACCTCGCCGCGGATATTCGACCCAGTTTTTCGAGTATCCGTGCCACGGGAAAAATGCACAGACGTATCTAGGCCTACGGCGACCCGGTTCCTTCTTCCTGGTCGACGGCGTTCTCGACGCTCCGTCGGACCCTTTCCTCTCCCTCCCCCTCACCCCCGACGCCCCTCGGTCGCCGCGGAACCACCCCGGGAAAATAACACAACGAAATGGAAGTGGAACGAGGAGCGCGTTCGCGATATTCAGACGACGAGACCGCTCGCGATTATTTAGCCGAGTCCTATCCGACCTACGATCTGTTAAATGTGAAAGTTCAGCCTTTCGTTCGCCAACTCGTACCACGCGTGGGTGTCATTCGGCTCTCCTCTAGCGCCGGCTTAATTTCGCCGTATCCGAGCGCCGCGACGTCGCGCCACCAGCCGATAGCGCCCGTCCGACTTATTCGCGAGTCGAGCTACTCGCACTCGCGCTCCGCCTCGACTTCTATCACTCGCGATATCCGAGAGCGCCTCGCTTTTCGCTCGATCGGCGTCGACTCGGCTGGAAAACTAACACGACGACGAGAGCGAGCGGAAAAATGGAGATCCCATTATTTCGGAGGAAATACGCGTTTCCCTATTCCCGTTGGCGGATCCACGAGTTCCGAGGAATTCCTCGCAATCGTGTTTATACGAGTTTCCGCGAGCGGAGCGATCGAGTTAGAGGAGCTTCCCGTTGACAGTCGTAGGAAGAAATGACGAACGATTCCATAAAAGCTCGTGGGAACGCGACTAAGCGCAGACGTTCCGCCTGTCACGGGAATCGAAAAAACTTTCACGGTCAAAGTTCCCCGCGATCTTCCGCGTTTCTTCCCCGTCCGGCGTATCTCCATCGATCCTAGTCACCGCCAAGATTAACGCGGATCTCCTCGCGAATCGACCGTTCGCTCGCCAACGGAACAAACGTCCCGGTTATTCCCGTCGAACCATGCAACGAGATAAATCTCCGAACGAGAACGCCCTTACGGTTCCATCGTAACGCTAGCGATTCGCAATCTCGCTTACGCGTCTGCCGAGCGGCGCGCTATAAATCGTCATTTCGATAATTCATCGCGCGAATCGAGCTCCGGCTCCGGCTGCGTTATAAATTCCAACTATTTTGCCTGCGGTTACTCCACCGAACGGATGTACCATTCCAACTTTCGCGGACTTTAACGTCGACAGCTCAAACATCCGCGTCGAACTTGCGCGACTTACGCGCCCGGATTCCTCGCGATAACCAAATCCCGGCGATGAATATCCGCGTTTACGTCACCGCGTCTTTCGACGAGCTGCTGCTTTGGAAATAGAGCGAGCCGAGAGAAAGACCGAGCTCGTATCGAGTTAATTTTGCTCGATCAAAGGAGCCTGTTCGGAAGCTCGAGAAAGTATGCGAGTTGCAGCGTGGAGCGCGTGGGTGGAACGTTACACGGAGCGCACTCGCGGGCTGCTCGAGAGTCGCGAAAATTGTGCCGCGAGGTTACGAGAACCACGAGGGAAATATTCCCTTCGTGACTTTTTACGCGCTCTTGAACGCGTGGGCGGTCTGGCAGAGAGGGTGGAGGAATAGGGCTGAGGAGAGCGCGAGGAAGCCGCGAGGATGCCGCGAGGAGGAAAACGAAAGCGGCGGTGAGAATTTCGTTTATGCAGATGCAGTCAATTATATCCTGTCTGGTTATTTGACATGGTCGGTCCCGTGTGCCCGAGCCCCAGCCCTATCAGCCCTGGAGGTTCTTGCGGGGCGGCGTTGCACAACTTGTCCCGAAATACGTGGCTCAGCCGAGGCTGCGCGACCTGGCAAGATTAGTTATTAGATTACAAGGCCGGCTCAGACCCGGCTCGGTAATGGAATAGCTATGGAAATGGGAACAAAGATGGGGCCCAAGTGCTGTCGGATGTGGAAACCTTGTGGCAGCAGTTGCAGCAACCGCTTCATCCCTATCCACCGCGAGCCACCATCTTCCTCTCGCCCGTTATCCCCACGCCTCGGCAATCCGCCGACGAATCTTAATCGAGCCACCTTGTCTCGATGAAGACGTCGCCGGGAACGTGGCAACGATCTTGCCTACGAGTAATTCCCTCGATTTCGTTGATAGTTCCCGTGATCGATGGTCCCCGGCTACCCTCCCGATTAATGGCTCGCCGCCGACCGACGCTTTCCACCGATCCAACGTTATCGCGCCCAACGATTCCCCGATTATTAGTCCTGCCTGCCTATCCTGTCATCGCGGAGCAACGCCGAGCACGCGACGAGAATCGGGACGAAAGCCGGTTTCGCTCCCCGCGAGATACCGAGCTCTGTTCCAGGTTACGCCAAGTCCAACGATTCAGCGACGTCTCCAGACGAGGTATCGCGCTCGCGACTTGCTCCAGCATCGAGAAAACGGGATTAGGGATTACAGGAGTTCCGTCGCTGTTCGGAACTTGGTCCAAGTTCCCGACAAGCTGCTTCTTGTCGCGACGATATCGCCAAGGCGTCTTGTCCCGAGGAAGCAAGAAAACTCCCAGCCGGAGATTCGGACGCCTCTGACTGGTCGAGACGCGAGAGAAAGAGAGAGAGAGAGACCGTATCGGAGCGGTTTAATCGCGATGGATTCGTCGCTTCGAGCGAATCGAATAATCGCGCGCCGTTATTTTTCATCGCGACCCGCAATTCCCAGGATTGCCGACTCGTCCGCGGGGAGCGGAGCGGATGAAAGACGAGGTGCGAGGTCGAAAGCACTCGGTTTTGCAATTCATGAATCACTAATTACTCCGCAGACTCTCGTTAACAACGAAACTAAAGGACCGCCGGGACTTATCGATTCAGACGGAAATTCGGAGGTGGCGCGGCAAGGGCGGAATGTAGAATTTAAAGGGAAACGACGACGGACTAGCGACGGAGGAAGACGTTTAAGCGAGTCATTAATTGCATCAAGTAAAGTGCGGTCGCCTCGAGGAGAGACGCGTAGCTCGGCTAACCGACGCGGATGCAAAGGTTCGCGGAAATTTGACCGGGAATTTAACCAGACGCGCCGCGAGTTTTCCCCGGGCCGAGAATCCGAATGTTTGCGAATCCATCGAGAAGTTACGCGTCCTCGTAATCGCGGTAAGCGGATTCGAGCCGTTTAAACGGTTCGCCTCGAAGAGCAGGTCCACCACGGTGCTCCGTGATCGCGCGATAACCTCTCGGTTCCCGTTCGCGATAAGAGGAACCCGCGAGCTCGTCCGAATATCGAAAACGCGGAGATCTCGGATCGCGACGCGGTCGGAGGAGGAAAATCGAGGACGTCGGTTCGAGGTCCGAGTGTAAAATAGCCGGGGTATCCGCTAATCAAATACTCGGCGCGTCCTCGGTCGGAAATCACGGCGGAAACGGAAATCTTGGATCGAGGAGGAGCGGTTCGTCCGGATGATCGACGGAGATCGCCGGCGGGCGGTTCGGCGAGAGCAACACCGAGAGCCATCTCTGCGATAAGGGTCGGAAACGCTGGGAATTCCGCAGAGTCACCTCGCAGCGCGTCCGCCGACGCGTCAACGACGAAAATTCAATTTCCCGCTATCCGAACGGCGACACACGGACCGACTCGCTTTTCCACCGGACGCGTGCCTCCTCCTCTTCGTCCGCCGGCCCGCGCGTATCGCGTGTAAGAAGTCCGAGCGGAAGAGAAGAGGGATGCCAGGCGAGAGATAAACGAAAGACAAAACGGAGCAGGTGCTAACGATAGCGAGCACGGCGCACCGTTTAATCCGAATACGCGCGAGTTACTCGAGAGCGCGGAGGAAGGTAGGGAAGGTAGGGCGAGGCGGAGGTAGGGAAATATTTGGAACAATGGCAGCGCTGGCTGGGATCGCGCGAAGGGAAAAGCTGGAGCATTAGTCAGACAAGAGGCATTCGTTTGCGAATGAACCGACGCGAGATATTAAGTCGTTCCATATATCAGGGCATTTCAAAGAAATAACAAGGTCTTCGAATGCAAAGAAGGAGGCCAAGAAGTAGATAAATAGAGAGGCGTGCGCGGAAAGATGAAGAGACCACTGTGAGTTCAATCGAGCGCGCGAATCCTTTGCGCGATCCTCCCACCGCGATCCTTTAAATCCTCTTCCCTGCTGCCGGATCCAGCCCGCTCGCGAAAGCTCGCCGAGGTTCTCGCCGTAAACAGCGCCGGCTTGTCTCGCTGAAAAACTGCCCGAATTTTCCCCGAGTCTATTATCGGACGGTCGTTTCCCAAACTCCCTGTTAACCTACATAAAATCGGGAAACTGCGCAGACTCGATATAATACCGACCACGCGGACTGCCTAATTTCCGCAGGCCAGAGTTCTCCGAGCCGCGGAGAACGCGGCGCGCGCCATTCATTTTCCACGTTCGTCGCTTTTCCGCAAAAACGAATTTCCCAGCTCTCGCGAGACCTTTATCCGCGGCCCGGCCCCAAATTCGTTTCCGCGATAATTCACCGGAATAGCCCGCCTTTGTTCCGACCGGTCTATAATTTCCTAATTAGAAACTTCCTTTCCATGACCGAATTCGACGTACGCGGCTGCTAGTTCCGCTCGTTCCCCTGATCCTTACCCCGGTCCCGGGGCCCAAACTGCTATTCCTCCGTCTCCCGTCAAACCCAGTCTGCCACGTATTGTTTATAATTCGGGAAATGGCGGCTGCTCTCGGCGGCACCGCGAGGGATGTTCCCGGCGCAACGGTGCCACGGAGGACTCGCGTCGCGACGCCTCGAGACTGTCTTTCCTCGAGACTGGTAATCCAAAACCGAGAGAAACCGGAGGAGAGACGAGACTCGACTGGAGGACCTTCTTCGAGGATAACCCGGTACGCCGCTCGTGTTCCGCGCGTGTAAGCAAACAAACCACCAGCCGTCGCTCTCTAGCGCTATATTTCGACCGAAAACAAACAGCCCTGTGTTTCGCGCGTTTACACCAGCCAAGATGGAGCGACGGAGACGGGAATTTCGGGGAAATTGCGTTTCGACGCAGTCACGATGTATCGTAAAAGCCGGGTACTTTCCATCGCTGCAACTCCCGCGGCGTAAAAGGCGCTGTAGCCGCGAAATTGAAACACGCGCGGCGATACGCGGATATTTCGTTAACGGGATAGCTGCCTCTGATAAATAACCGTCGTCCTCGATGAAAAGCAGCTCGAGCCAACGTACACGGAGCTAATTTATACGCGCGACTATTGTTCCAAAGCCCGTCGTGCTGATAAACCTCCGGCCGCCGAGTATCCCGCCAGGCTGGGGTTTATCGCGTTTACCACCGACCATCGCGATACCTCCGCCATTTTCCACTCGCGGAATCGACGCGCCGAGCCTTTCTTCGGCGTCGCTTCGACGCCGTTTCCGCGTCGACGAGGCAAGGCGGTTACAGGAGCAGGTGCAGCAAACTGGTTTTATCGCTCGATCGAGACCTCGTTGCTCGTTTATCGGTTATCTCGGTGACGCCGAAATTAGCCGAACGAAAATAACGCGAAAAGTTATTTGGGACGGAACGGACGATGGAGAACGGGAGAAAGAGAGGGAGGAAGAGAAAAATCTGTCGGAACGCAGTATTATTAGAAAAGTTGAGGCGCAGAGTCAACATTTGCCGCGGCTACAGCGTCCTCTCTCTCTCTCTCTCTCTCTCTCTCTCTCTCTCTCTCTCTCTCTCTCTCTTTCTCTCTCCGTTTCTGCCATCGATTTCCTCTTTCGAATTTACTTCCGACCGCTAGACGTCACGTGGACGCGCGAAAAATTGTTCGTCCGTATCGAACGCCCTTGGTCGAAGAGCGGGTAATCGGAGAAAATTCGGCCATCGACTGGTCGGCGGACTGGACGCAGACGCGACTGATAAATCATCGGGGAAAGCTCGGGCAAAGAGTCGTGGAGATTGGAAGAAGGAAGAAGGTTGCCCGGGGCTTAGGTTCGTAAAGCTCGCATCCGTTCGGCGCGACAGGTTTGTGCTGCAGCTCGACGGTTTTCACCGGCGCATCAACGCGTCTCCCTTTCGCGAGTTTTAACGGTATACGGAGATGACTCTGTCCCGCGAACGCGACGTTCCCGAACAAAGCTGCAGGCGACAATGCGGAACGTTGGCGAAAGCACAATATCGTCCAGGCTGGTTCGCGAACAACGACTAAAGCGGCCTGAATACGCCACCGTCCGGCCATTTTTAATTTCTTTCCCCTGCCATTCACCGCCTTACGATCCGCCGGCCGCTTTCCGTCTCTCCGCGTAATCGCGTCTCTGCTACCGGAACCACCGGCGGGGGTGCAGCGGATAAATACATAAATATCACTTTGCGCGGAAGCAAACTCCGCGCGAGACAGTCGCAATTTACGGCAACAAAAATAGCGGTCCGGAGAATGGCGGTGTCGGAGGAGAAGGAGCAAGAGGCGAGAGACGAACGCGGCGCGGTGCGGCGCGGAAACGAGGAAAAACGTCGATGGATGTTTACGTCGGTTTCGCAGGCCGCCGCGCGAGAAAGCGATCCTCGTTCCTTTTGTCGCGCCACCGTGTAAGCGGAACGCCACGTTTCCACCGGGAGTAACCAAGCGATATTCTCTCTCTCTCTCTCTCTCTCTCTCTCTCTCTCTCTCTCTCTCTCTCTCTCTCTCGCCGACTGCGATAAATGAATAATTTCACCGAGAAGGACGCCCGTGCATAAATAACCAGCCGATAAGCCGCTTTACGGTGGAAACACCTGTCGTTTTCGACGGCGACGCGAAGAAAATACGCGATATACCCCTCTCGGTTTATTATCGCGGGTATAGCGTGGAGAAGGGTGTGCTTAAACCGGTGCTATACCAGCGAGCCTACCAACGACCGAAGGGAAACCATCGATATCGCGCAAGGACGGTTAGACGACGAAAGACTCGGCGAAAGGCTCGGTGTGGAAGGAGGGATGAAATTTGACGGATAAACTCGCCGGGATAGAGATCCGGCGGAAGGATGTAAAGAAATCCTGGGGAAAGCGAGTTTTCCCAAGCGGAGTAAAACGCGATGTTTGAACGGCTCGCCAAAGTGGCTGCGTTCCTCGGAACACGCGCGTGTGTATCCACCATCCGAGGCTCTGTACACCGGAGAGAGTTGCCCGAAGAGGGCCGACACATCCATCTTCCAGGGAAACAAACAATGGAAAACGATGTTTCTCGAGTAGAGTTTGCCGTTCGTTCGAACCGGCAACGGTCGAGTACTGATCACCGGTAGTAGCGTCTCTCTTGGCTACTAATTAGTCAGACTATCCCCCAATTACAGAAGGTCGAGTAGAAGGCAAATTAGAGATGCCGGATGGAAGCGGGATGGACTGTTTGCCAAATATTTGCCGGCCAATAACGATTAGCTTAATTCCGCCCGGTCTCCCGAGCTTCTCCGCGATTCTCCGTCCTCGCATTTCCTTCCTTTCTCTTCGTCGCACGACCAGAGACACGTCTATTCGAGCGTTTCCAAAGGAGGAGGAAAAAAAGGACGCAAAGAAGGATCGAAATTTTACGATAATTTCGACTGTCGGAGAGTGACGCGTTTGCGGCAAGAACGAGAAGAATAATCGGCTTAGTTCTCGGGAGCGCGTCCGGTGCCATTAAATAACGGTACTTGCCAAAGAAGATCATTAATCTATCGAAGTGCCTGTCGGAAATCCCGTAAAACAATTACCACGAAAGAAGTTGGAGGATGGGAGACCCTGCTCGTCTTTATTTTCCGAAAGTCGCGCGCGCGCGCGCGGTTATTTCGACACGAGCGAACGAACAGCCAAGGCGGTCGATATTTTATCGTGAAAAGCGGAAAAAAAAAAAAAGGGAAGGAAAAATGGGCGAAGCGAGGGGAAAGGAAATAGTACCGTGGAAGAGAGACGGGAACAGGCTAACAAAAGGGATTCTTTCAATTAGTTTGTCGACTCTCGAGATTCCAGTTAATCGAGTCTCCTCTCGGACGTCTGCTACTCTAATGATCGTTCAAATCGAGAGAAACGTCGGCGGCTGGTTTCTCCATTATGCAAGAACTTCGACGCATCCATATTGATAAGCCTTGTCCTCGAATCCGTCGTAACGCGCGCTTCGAAAACCTCGAAAACCTCGGAAACGGATAAACGCGCGGCGAGTCCGTGGAAAAGCCTGCGGAAAAGCAGAGCGGAAGATCCCGGGGAGACTCGAGACGAAAACTTAATAAGCCAGCCGATATACGGGAAATTCTCCGCGCAAGATCTCGGCAAGAACGCAATCGCTGGGTAAACATTCCTGGAATTTTCCGGCAAATAATTGCCAGACTCTATGGTTCCGAAACTTGGTTGATCTTTAACCGGCCGGGGAAATTGGTCGGGCGTCGAAGCGTTGGAATGCAGGCAGAAGAATGGTCGGGGAAGGGAATTAGCGGCGAGCAGCGGTGCACGCGCGTTTGAAAGGTGATCAAAATTTCGGATTCTGGAAAGGATCGGCCGCGAGGCGTGCCCGTGTAATTAAAGGAACGCCGATGGTCAGCGGCTGTTGAAAAGTTCCGTTCGGGCCACTTCAGCCGCTGACAATGAGTAACGGAGTTTCCAGCCATTAGAGAAAATGGAAGACGAAATAACTGGCCGGACGTGGTTCCACCTTAAAAACTCGACGGAAAGAAAAAGCCAGCGCTCTCTCTCTCTCTCTCTCTCTCTCTCTTTCCACCGTTCCGCAAGGTCCGAATGCACTTTGCCGATGAGGGTAGGATTGCGCGCATCGGTTGCTCCGAGAACTCTTCCCGATTTCAGGGAACTCTTGCGCGGAGAACCGTGGCAAGATCGGCGAGATGGTCGAAGAGCGGGAAAAAATGAATCGGCAAGAGTGTGGCGGAGATCGAGCAATATCTGGGTCACCCTTTCAGACCGATAAAACGACCGGTGTGGGGGGACGGATCGAAGAAGGAACTATAGGGGAAAGAATTTACATAAATGCTTAAGTGGCTGCCGTTGAGCGGGAGAGNAGAAGTACCTTAAGAAGTTGGGCCGGAAAACGAAGAAACTTTTAAGTTGCTGTAATGAGCTCGAAATTTTTCCCTCCCCCGAGCAGCCCGGTCGAGTTTGCCAGCCTCTTATCGAGTGAATCGCGGCCCTTCTTTCCTTTGACAAACGTCCTCCGAGGACCGACGATAAGAAAAACGAAGATGAACTCGCGGAATACGGGATTACTTTTTAATCGTTTCGGGCTGCAGCCGAATTAATAAAAAAGAAAGAGGCCGGCGGGGGAGGGAAGCGGAGAGGAGAAGAGAGGAAACGAGGAGAAAGGAGTGGAACTGGGAAGAAAGTTTGCGATCGTGTTGCCGACATCGCGTCTGGTCGTTTCTTCTTCGAGGCGGAGAGTTAAAAACTCGAGCGTGACCGCGGGGATCGACTTGCCGGCGAAATCAAACTCGATATCGCCGGCTAATGAATATCGATGCCCCGGCGATCCCGCTTTCCGCGAGTCGCTCTCCCGAATTAATTACCAACTAATATCATTCCAAGATTCGGAAACGCTCGAATTCCTATAAATTGCCATCCGGCAATGGTCGATTTAATTTATATCGGAAAATCAAAGTAAACTCGATTATCCGTCGAGTATTAGCCTTCTGGATTCGGTAACGTTCGTCAAGACCGAGAACGAGCGCCGCGACCTCCATTGGCGTAAAATTTTATCGCCTTTAATGGCCGCGAAACGGAAAAAGGAAGGAATAGGAAGGAAAAGGAGGAAAACAAGGGAGGGAGAGGAAAAAAGGTAAAGGAGATGAAAAGAGGAGAAAAAGGTTGCGACGACGACTACGCGATCATGCGCTGAAAGAAGCTGGCTTTTCCTCGTGAACGACGGACGTGACCCAGCCGTCGATTCTTTCCGTCAACCTATCTCCTATAAATACCAATTAAACAGTTCGAGCGTGAAAACGAGGCGCGAAAGTTTGTCGCAACGCGGATGTGCGTTGGAAAACAAGGGGGCCGGAGTAAATTTCGATTCGAATCCCTTTACTGGACGGCCAACTGCGACGAGCTGACAAACCACCATCGGATACGCTGGAATTAGCATCTTTCTCGCGTTACTCGTTTCTAGTAACGTAGATCGAGGAATTATCCGGGGACACGGGAAACGTTGGGAATCGCGAGAGATCTCTCGGCTGGGATTCTCCGGGATTCATCGGCGGTGGACGCCACTTCTCCGTAGCAACCTAATTCATTTAGGGCCACCGCCAAGTGCCCCCATTTTTCATAGGTTCGTGACTTTGGTCGGTAGAAAGGAGACAGTTCATTTATCTTGCCGCTGCGAAAAGACATTCTCCGGTAATCTACACGTCATTTTTTCCTCCCGCGAGACCGTATTCCGCGTTACGTCATTTTTTCTCCGTGCATTATCAGTCGCGTATCGTGCGCCGTAAAAGTTGCACGAGCGAGCGAAGGAAAGGAAGCACGGGGCTGACGTTGGCGTGACTTACGTCGGTGTGTGGCGTCGCGGCGATGTAGCTAGCCGATATTCCCTTCCGCCGCGTATCATGCCAGCTCGTTACAGAACGAACTCATTAGTTTTTCGAGTAGCAGTCGAGCTTTCGGCCCCCGCCCCTATTTCCCCGTGTTTTAATGAGAATTTTCCGCCTGGATTTTCCAAAGCGACACCCGCCCTCTCTAACCGCCGGCTTTCGATTTTGTCTGCCGCGCGTCCGTGAAAATTCCTCGACTCTTTTCGCCTAGCATCTACGAGTTTCATAAATATTTCACGGGATCAACGGGCAACAACGTTGAAAACCACGCGACCGACGGAATTCCATTCCGGAGCTCGTAAATTAACGATAACGTCCGAACAATGGTCCATCGAAGCTCCTCCATAAAAATAGTTCCGTTCCTTTTATTGGAATAATGGATTCGTTAAAAAAAAAAAATAAAAAAAAAAAGAAAGAAAGAAAAAAAGAGAGAGAGAAAGAGAGAGAAGGAAAAAAGAGAGGGAAAAAAGGAAAAGAGTAATCGAGATCGATAGAACGAGTCTCGCTGGAAGAAATCGGTTTTTGTTTCGAAACCGTGTTTTCCTCGCTTTTCGCTGGGTAAAAAGGCAACGTCGACGATCAGTCCAATAAATCGCTGAATTAACTTTCTCGCGTTACAATTTCTCTCGGAATCGTTGGGAAATTTACACGGCCGCGAGTGCAGCGTAACGATATAGCGGAATTTTCATAAGAGACTATTGTACTCTACAAACGGTTTAACGGCTCACCGATGTAGAACCGCCGTAGCCGGCCAGCGCAGCGTACCTGCAACAAAAGGAAAACTACGCGTTAATCCATCTATTAAAACACACAAAGGAGAGCGAGTTACGAGGAGAGCGTGGTCGAGGTTTAACTATCCGATCCCCCGATACGATCGCGATCCGATCCGAAAGGATAGCCAGAGATTTGGTAGGGAAACGGATCGATGATCGGTATCGCGTTGCGAGGGACAACACACCGGCAGACATTAGCATCTTCCGGCCTTCGGTATCCTGCAAGTACTTTCCGATAGCAATTTTACGAAGCAGTTAACACCGCTAACAAGTTATCGGAGTGAGATTGAAGGAAGATAGCCCGAGTAACCCGTACACTTCTCCGTCGATATAAACTCGCTCCAGTTTGATCGGCTTACGGAACTCAGCCCGCGGCTACTTCGGCTTATCGACGTGGATGTTCCCACGTATAGAGAGGGGTCTTCAATTTTACCGCTTCTATGTTGTCTCTATATAAGCACCGCTATCTTCGCGGAAACTTGCAGAGCGGTAAAATTTGCGAAGCAACTTTATCGGCCGACTGGAAAAGTTCCAGCCAGGCGTCTTCGAATATCGTCCGCGACGTCTCTGAGAACGCGCGAGCAGCCCCTCGAATCAACGTCGGACGGTGCATAAACGCCAGCCCAGGAATGGTTGGCGTAAATTTCAAAGTACGCGCGTACTCGTAACGATCCGCAAGGTTACGGAGATAAATGGCCACGGGGAAAAATTCGCGGGTCGCCTTCTTTCCCGCGGCCCAGATATTCCCGGGGAGAATCTCGTCGCAAATCTTGGACTATCACCCCTAAAACTTCATTAAACGTTTATCACCCTAATGGCCCGCCAGCCGTGAAATAGTTCCGCTGATTTTTAAACCACTTCGCCGGTCTCGGCCAAAAAGACATTACGCCGCTGTATCTGCCGGCCGAGAGCGTCGAAAAATTTAGTTGCCCAACAGTCGACGGAGATATCCCCGCGGAATACGCGATTCAACCGAGAATCGGGCACATCCTCCGACGGTTTGTACGCGAGACGCTGAGAAACGCGTTAGAAAACATTCGGACCAACGGTTCCACCACGTCCGAAATCCATTGGTTCGAGGAAAACGCGCTGGCTAGGAGGGGATCTAGTCGTTTCAGTCGTCTCGAGGAATCTTTCGACCGCCTACCGGCACCACCTACGCGTTACTCGACGCGTTAGAAATCGTTTCGGTGTTTCGCTGCGAGCGTTAACAGTGGCAGGTCCCCGAGCAATCCTCGGTACCTCGCAAACATTTTCTCTCTTAATTCTCGATATCCTTCGGTCCGGTCCCCCGAGACGATTCCTCGTCGCTCGTAATCACCGCCGGCTTTATCATCCCTGCGCCACGGTTTAATAGCCATCGAAACGCAAAATTCTCCCTGGAGCAAAGCACGTCGCAGCGCGAATTATCGGGGACGCGCGGCAGCTGTTGCTATCGTTTCCACGCTACTCGCTGGAAACGCGCGAGAAAGCATCCTTGGTCAGTGTGACGCGCCTCACGCCTAACTACCGGCGAATTTGCATTTCACCGTGGTATACGCGCGTTTCGTATTCCGCGATGCTCCGATTACCGAGTGCATCCGCGCGATTTTTCCCAACGCCGGGATCGACCGATGGAATTAATCCGACGGGACAACGGTGACGAGCGAGCGTCGGTTTCACCGTGAAATCTACTATGAATTATATCATCCGGATCATAAGCTTTGCCCTTGCTCGTTAACTGCTGCGATGTTCCTGCAGAGTTACCGCGGTAACGCTTTCAGCCAAGTTAAATGGATCTTACGTCGGCCATAAAGCGATCCCCGTGTCCTGTCCTTTCCTCCTTCTCCTACGCCCTTCTCCCCGCTTCCATCTATCCACCCATTTTTCCCTCCTTTCCACCTCGATTAATCCACCATTAATCAGCGAGGAATCGCCGATTAATCGGCGATTAATCGCGGCGACGTCGCCGGGAAGATAAGGAGGAGGCGATCGTTAGCTCCGAGTCCGGCAACATCTTCGCGAATTGTCGGGCTAAAGACGCGGCTGCGTATGCAAATGACCAACACGTTCTCGGTGCATTGGATTAAGCCATAGCTTATGCGTCTAATCCCAGATTAAACTGGATTATACACAACACATTGGGGGGAACAAGTATGGCAGTAACATTTATCAGATGAAGCGGGAATAATCACCGTCCCAGAGCTGGCAATTGGAGACCTGGACTGGAACGTTTTCATTTGCGGAACGGGCTGCTGCCTCGTGCTTCCTTCATTATCTCAAGACGGACGATAACGCGCCCGATTGTCCGTTTCTCTTCCCCTTCCTTTACACTCCTTATCCGTTCTCTCCTTATTCTCCAGTTTACATCCTTTATTCGGTTATTTACATCTTCGCTACGGGTGCCGGCGCTTTCGCACACGCGGCATGCAACTTGTTACGGTAATGGAATCGAAGTTGATTCCAACTTCGGCTCCCATTCTTTCCGCGGCAGTCGAAAACTCCCGCGCTCTGTCGTCTCGAGGGCGTCGAGGAAACTTTTCTTCCCACCCCCCGTCGCCGACCCGGCACGAAAAATGTAAGCAAATGCGAGAGAACGGGGAAAGAGAAAAGTTCCGGTCGAGAAGTCGCCGGGAGGCTGACTGATCGTTCCTTTTACGGAGCGATAACGTCGAGCGAGCAGATACGCCCGCGAATGTTCCCCCGTGAAGCGTTAACGAGCGATCCGCAGCCTCGAAGATCGAGACGAAAATCGTGGTTGATCTTTCTCGTTAACCCCGGCAGGAATTTCGGCAGCGACGGCTGCGCCGAGAGACTCTCCAAGTTTCCGGTTCCCTCAGACCGGAAATTTCTCTTCGACTAAAGCTTCTTATACCTTTCATCGAACGCGAGCACCGTCTGCTCCCTCCGAGCAGTTCGGCCAACTTCCTTATCCCAGGCTAGACCCGTGGATCGATTTAATAACCCAACTTTCTTTCCGCGAAATGTTTAAACATACGAGGGAAAAACGTTAATGCGGTCGTCTATCAACCGGCTGGCAGTTTCGTCGATGACTAGCCAGAATGGAAACTTGCCGATTTGCCGGAAATGATTCACGAATTTCGCCAGGCTTAAACCATTAGCCGCCTTCCTCCGTTACTTCCCATCGCTCGCCGTACTCCATTCCGTCTCGTATTTCATCTCGGACAGTGCGTCGAGTCGTTAGACCCGGAGGAACGCTGGTACGGGCTTCCGTCGGAATCTATCCGTTGGGTCGGTCGAGTAACGAGATCGAGGGATTCTGGAATTTTTCAAAACTCCTCCGCCTCCGCCTCCGTCTCCGGCCGTTCCATCCACGTCCCGAGATTGATCCCTCGCTCTCTTTGCCGGCGCATTTGTCCGGCAAAGCGAATTTCCCAACCAAGAGCCGTTCGTCCGATAACGGATCCGTCCTGTTGTCTTTCCGACCCGTGGCTTAACCACCACCGGTGGTCTCTCGCGCTCTCTTTCTCCCTCTCTTTCGCGCCCTTACCCTCGCGACCGATCGAACCGAAGATTGGTCGCTCCGAGCGATCGACGCTTCGTCCGAGACGAAGAAATAGAGGAAAGGTAAGGGGCAATCTCGCAACGGTGGCTCTATCCACCAGAGCTTCCTTCCATTCGCGATGTAGATATACTACGGATATACGTGGAAGAGAATGTTTAAAAGCTGTTGAAAAGCGGTGTCTAGAGACGGACCGGCGTAATTGCAAAATCGATAGGGAAATCGGATCAAGCCGTCTGCAACCGGGAGAAACCAAGCATGTACGCGTTGTCGGAGTCGATAAGAAGCCCGAAACGATCGGCGCCGCGAGAGCTGTGACTGACAAGTGTCTCGGACCGTGCGCGTTCGAAAACGTTGCAGTGTTCCGGCCAGGATCGGCGTAATAATTCCTGGCAGCTGGTAATCTATCGGCGCGCAGTGGTTTCGTTAACCACTGGGAGCGCGAACCGCGAAAATTGATGGACAGGAAGGTTACTCTGGACGTCTGTTCGAATTCGTGTGGGGAGAAAAATCGATGGTCGGAAAGTGGTGAGAAAAATTGAAAGGGCAATCATCGAATCCAAGTTGTTCTCGTTGTTTGCTATTCACCGGGCAGGCCGCCGCGCCTTCGTTACAGCGCGATTCTGCGAGTAACCTCGAGAGTCCTAGCAACCCCCTTCAAACCCCGTTGAAACCCCCTCCTAGCGTTTCGCTGAAACGACTGGCAAGTAGCAAGAAACCTCTTTACGTCTTGCGGAGTAGGAAAGATCGGTAGTTCGACCGGGGCCGACTGCACCGGTGCAGTTTCTAGTTTCCGGTCCGTGGCGGCGCACAACTTGTCCCGTAGTTCTGATCGAATTACCGAGCTCGGGGTGTATCATGGTAATTGTGAGAAGTTACACTCGGTTCCACGCCCCAGGAGAGGAGAGGAGAGCGAGGAGATAAGAGGCGGCGGGCAGGAAGAAAGGAGGAGAGGGCGGAGGAGTCTGAAGCTGTGTGCAATTCAGCGAGGGTGTCGTGAGCTAGCCGTGGAAGGGCCCTCTGGGTCGGTCTCACGGAAATTAGACTTAATTGCCGGTTACAGGAGAAGATATCCAGTGTCGACAAACGCGCGTTCGCCACGCCTCGGTGTCGTTGGCAATGCGCTTTAGCATGTAGGTCGTGGCTCTTTATGACGCGTCCTGGCTCTCCAAGGATATCTCTCGCCGCGGCATCCGACGCGGTCTGTTAAGCGCCCCGTACGAAATTACGGCTAGAATTTCGATTACCGGGCTATTCGTTGCCTCGTACTCCCGCAACCCTCTGCGAGGAAGGACCTTCTCCGCCTCGGATAAACTCGGGTAGTACGGCGCGATCTAATCGCGAGGATCCTTGGTCCATCTTGCTGGCAGGTACACGCGAAATGGCCGGCGATTACATCGACCGACCGAGTGATTAAATAATAATCGACTCGACGTCGGGTAACGAGCCAGAGACTGGGGAGACCGTGTCCTCTGGGGCGAGCCGCGACGCGATTCGCAAACTCGCCGAGAGCAGAGGTCGCGGATAATCTCGCGAGAATGAACGCGAATAATCTCTGTGTGTCGAAATCTCGGTGTTGGTAGTGCGAGGGAACGCACCGGCAGGCTCGTCGCGCGGATTGGCCAAGTTACTTCGACACAGCCGAAACTTGGCAAAATGTCAAAGGTATAAATCAAAAGCTGTTTTCCACAAAGGACGGACAGGATAGACGTAAGTCCTGTCGGTCCTGCGGAGAATGCGCGCGAGGACTTAGCGGTACCCGAGCTGCTACTTCAATTTCTATAGAAGCTGATAGAATGTCAGGCTCGGTGAACCCGAACCTGAAGGAAACCCGGGGCTGAAGGGAATACGTGCGATCCGTGTAGCCAAGTTTCCGAGGCTTTAAACTCGAGCACCGTCAAAGGTATCGCTGTTACCCGATCGCGCGCCAGAATCTTCCCTGAATTAATAAACGTCGCGATGGAAATTCCACGTACGATCGTTTTCTTCCCCGTGAACGCGTCCTGCGACGCAACGCGTAACACGCGTGTGCGTAATCTACACGGCGCGGAGACACAGAGAGAGAGAGAGAGAGAGGAAGAGAGGAACTTGCTTTTAATTAGGTGCGTGGAAACTTATTATACGCATGAGAATTGTCGGGCATGACTATCTCGCGCAGATAATTTAATATGTAAATCTCATTACCGTCATAAATCCGAACAAAGTTCGCACGGAACTCGCCGGAATACCAAACTATGTAAATGAAGTACCGTGACCTACATGTCGGTTGCCGGATAAGAATCACGGCTGCTCCCTTTAACGACGTTTTTGGTCAACGAGATTCTCTTCTCTAAGGATCCTTAAAATATTACAACGTCGCCGGTGTTACGGTTTTACCGCTTTGCACGCTTCGGATCGTCGACGTTTCAAACTGAGAAAGGAAAATTACGCTCTGCCTCGGACTATCGCGTACAATTTGCAGTAAACCTTCCTTACAATATTCTTCCGTGGAACACCGAGTCCCGCGCGCAACTTTCTTCTCTTTCAATTTACCGCTGCCAGAGAGAGAGAGAGAGAGAGAGAGAGAGAGAGAGAGACAGAGAGAGAGAGAGAGAGAGGTGGGACTAGGCTGGGAACTCGATGAAACGATAAACCGAGTCGAATGCGAGAAATATCTGGAAGAAACAGCGTGAAAACTCACCGACGGAATTCGTAATTTTAATTAAAGTGCTCGGAGCACCGGAGATCAAGATACGTTCTATCGGCAGAGGGGATGCACCCACTCGAAAACTACTTTTTCATTTAAATGCAAAGTCGGTAGGTAATGAGAATTCTCCGTGCACGGACAGACGGGAGACAAGAAGAACATCTGAGTTTGGCCTACCGACAAACAGGGAATAAGATTCGACGGCGGGCTCCCCGAGGAAGGTTTCGAGGTAGCTTGCGGGGAAGCTTGCGAGGGAGCTTGCGAGGAATCCCGGCTGCAGGCGGTCGAATAAAGAATGGGACGGCTTCGTGTCGGATGTGTGGAGATTGCGGCGATAAGTAGTACATTTTACGAACGGGATAAAGACACGAGTATCCAGTTGGATAACTTTAATTAAACTTTCTCGAAACTTTCGCAAAATTATATCCGCGTATAAAACTAGTTTCCTCGGTAAGCGCGCTCGCCGATGAAAGTGCTGGCCGCTCTTAAAAATTTTATTATTAATCCGCAGGAGCGTAACTTCCTAAAAATACCGCGTAAAATATTAATAAGTGGCAGTGATACGGTAGCGGTACTAACGCGCAGATAAACGTTCCAGTTTCGCCGACTCTGGCCACTCTCGCCACTCGCTGATAGCAAACTTGACCGAGGGCGGAGAAGGCGAAAACTTCTCCGCGATAAACTTTGAAAAATCTCGGCAAATCGGAAATTCGCCGTGGTAACGAGCGGCAATGACGAGCAAAGTTGAACGTTGCATCGTTCCGCTACGTTTCCATGAAATATCCCTCGACGTATCGATCTCACGCGTCTTACCCCCTATACGTTTTGTCGCGTTGCTGCACAACAACGCGGGAATGGCATAATAACGCGATAATGCCACGGACGCAAGTGTCGCGGACATTCTAATGGGGCGATTTCTCAGGCGGGAGAAAAACAGGAAAGGGACGGCTCGTGTCTTCACGGTCGTCGATAAAACGTCGAGCAAGGATAAGCGGGGCTAAGCGAGTCTAAGCGTTTGTCGACGCGCGAACCCGGAACGGGCTGCCAGCTGAAAAACTTTCTGAAATATCGACGGCCTTGTCTGAAAGACTTCCAGTGTTAGACGCGAAGATCTAGCTCGGCCCCGACCGCCGCGGTGTCCTCCTATTTCGACCCCTGGCGCCACGAAAAACGCTAACACGTCCGCTTAGGTCCATCCACTTTTTTCTTATTCCGCTCGCCCCATTTTCTTCCGCTTTATCGCTCCTCTTTTTCCCCGTCGCGCTCCATTTCTTCCGCTCCTTTCGTTTCGACCACCGACGGTCACCGACGGCCACCAACGGCCACCGTCAACTGCGCCAAACTACGAGAATTTATGCGCGCAAGGGGACCACCGGTACCACCATCGTCACCGCCGTGGCCGCCGACGTCCTCGGTAACGTCCTCGGTAACGTCCTCGGCAACGTCCTCGGTAGCGTCCTCGCCGCGCACGATCGCGAGAATCCGTATGATCGACTAGCCCAGGGCTGCCCCGACGGTTCTGCATTATTAAATCCCTTCGATCTGCTCGGATGTTTAATGCATGATGGTTCCCGTTTGTTGACCGTATCAAAGTCGATGCCTCGGACGAGCGGACAGAGCGGCACCCGGAGGGTTTTGCTTTTCGCTTCCGATTCGCTATGCAACTGGGCCGATCATTCTCTAATTAGCGAACGGGTATTTTGCGCTTCTGACCTGGCCGGGCCCGATATCTCGCATCTGCATATCCTACTTCCTCCCACTTCCTTTGTCGCGCCGTACTTCCCTGACCCAAATGCCGGTTAATTTAAAAGTCCGCTCCTCGTGCCCGTTACCGCAACTTTTGCGGTATGTGTCTCGGCGAGTCGAGCAGCCAACTTTCGCGTTCCACGGAAACGAGAGATTACTCGAGATCTTTTGTAACGCTACGGAAGAAACTGGAGGAAAGATACGGGGCAGGGGTCGTAGAGGTGCGGGGCTAAGGGCTGCGAATCAATCGGGATATACCGAACAGGGGTTGCAAACTGCCGTAATATCAATTCCGATTCTCGAAACAGTTACGAAGAACAGAATTCGGCGAAGATATCGATTTCGCTTACGGTCTCGATATCGCCCGAATTAGTGCTTCTGTATCCGTTCCATTTCGACTCCGTATCGGAAACAATTACACCGGGCCAGCGTACACGCGCGCGTCTTTGTATCTGTTCCATCGCCGCTTCGTCATCCTATTCCCGGTATTCCCCGACTCTCCGCCGCCGTTGTTTTCGAATACTTTCCCAGAGCTCGCAGATTCTTCGTCTCGAATGCAAACGATTTATCGTAATTTTATTCGCTCGTTATCGGTAACGAGGCGCAAGTCGGGCATTCTATCCGCGAAACAGATCGGCCGCGTCTCGGACCGTCGCTCTGCGAGCATCCGCGTGGCGTTTTCATCCGCGTCTCCGGCCGACGAATCTGCCAAGCTTCGCGGGTAACATCGTCATCGTAAAAAGCGAACGCGGCGGGCAGACGCCGCGAGTAAAGTAGTCGAGGATAAATTACCTCGTTGTGAAAAAAATCACACTCATAGATAACGACTCGCATATTCACCGCGGTCCGGACCGCGATAGCGCCGTGTTTACCGCTTTTTCGCCGTTAAACAAATTCTCCGGTCGAATCTGTAACATCCGGTACACCTATCGCGAGCTGCCTCTCCCGACGCGCCGTGTACCGGTTTAAAACATCGGCGAAAAAGTCGCGGCTGTAACGAGGAAAAAGATAAACTCGTTAATTAACGAACGGAATTAAACGACTCGAAATTCAAGCGCGTCCCCGCTGTGTGCCACGGATGCGATTCAACTCGGAAACTAGTCGGTGATTAAATTAATAAATTCACGGGGCGACAAAAGAATCGGAAGAGCTCTCGCGTCGGGGATGTACGATAGGACGCGGACGGTATGAAAAGTGGCAAACATTGGCCGTTTCAATGGCGTCAAATAATTTAATTCGCTCCGTTCGGTCGGCCAACATATGAACGAACGAATAAATAAATAAATAAATAAATAAATAAATACGTAAAGAAAGAAAGAAAGAAAGAAAGGCGGGAATAAATAGTTAAGAAGCAGAAAGGCAGCGTTAGTTATGGAGGTTGGCGTAGGGGAAAAAGTGGAACTTCCGGCGGCCATTATGAAATATGTTTCGAGCGTCGACGGGTGGTACTCGAGGGATACAAACAAGCTTTTCATCAAACGTTACGGGGCAAAGCCTCTGAAATTTTCCACTAACACGAGCTTGTTAGTTCAATCCGTGGGAAAAGGTGTCTTGGCAAGACTCGGGCTACTATTTCGTCGTTTACCGGTACGTGCCGGGGCCACGTACCTCGATTCTTCATTTTTCTCGCTTCGGACGGAATCGGGGCAAGAATAGCGACCGGTTGGCTTATCTGTCGTTGGGGAAAATTACGTAACTCCGTCGCCTCGGCGGCCCGAATTCGCGCTCGGTCGAGAGGAACGAAATATCGGGGAAACAAATAGGAGGAAAGCAGGTATCGAGTGGCCGTTAGACGCCGGGGAGGGAAAGAAAGAACGGAAAGAAGGAGCGAGAGTAGCTCGAGGCTGGCTGGCGCGAAAGAGGTGGCCGCTTTTATTTCACCCGGCATCCCGGTTACCAATCCGTTCGCTTTGGAACATAATTTCCAGTCGAGACGTGACCCGTTTACAACTGCGTGCCAGGCCTTTCTATCTCGGCAGAGACAGGGAAAAGAAAGGAAGATAAGGTACGAGGGGAGCAGCTGCATTCGATGGTTGCTGGCTAACGCTTGGGATCAGCTAAGGCTGTTTGTCGAGGTTCCTTCGTAACGGCAGCTAGCGATACGTGCCGCGATATCGCGGCCTGCGCCGCGGCGAATAAACCGAATCGTAAACCAGCCTCGCCATGTCCCGCGCATAAATGCGACCGGGGAAATGGAAAAGAGACCGGAAGCGGGAAAAAGTCCGATTCTGTAATAAATGCTCGGTTGAAGAGAGGATTAGCGGACGCGCAGAGAGGTATCCTTTTTGCCAAGTTTTTTCGCGACGTGTAGTCCGCGAGGCAGAGGAGACGGTAAGGAAAGTACTCTGAAAACCGTGGAAATTATTTATCATCGCCCTACGGCGTTTCCCTCGTCTACTCGTCGCAGCGCACCGGCAAACGAGAGAAAAAGAAACGGGGGAGCGAGTCGATTTAAAATGCGAGAATAAATACGCGACTCAAAGAAAATCAGAAAAGAAGCGCAATGGAAACACGCCGCCGGCGCACACGGATTCCTGACCGAGAGTATTTATTCCCATGGGAAAGTCCAAACACGGCTGCCCGTCCACGATATAATAAAAACACGAAATATCGCCACGCGTCCCGCGATCTTTCCCCTTCGCCTTTTACGAGTCCGAGAGATTAATTCCACGAAAATGTCCACTACCTCGGCGTGAATTTCGTACGCGTTCTTCGCTTTCCGTCTCGCGTTTCCATCTCTTCGTCTCGTCTCTAACCCCCGAGATGATTCGCGATTCGGGGGGCGACGCTTAAGGGAAGACGGCGATAAGCGAGGAACGAGTTTACGTCGCGAGATTCATTTCCTGGGCGAGATAACGCGGAGCGTTAAAGACCAGGTTTATCCGAGGAGAAAAGATACGCGCGGAGATCTCGGGGCGCGTTCCGAATCGTTTCGAAGCGTTCGAGTGGCCGAGGATCGAGGAACGAATGAAAGTTGGCGTGGCGGAAGTTGGCTGGGTGAAAATCCGGTGCTCGGTGCGGCGCCTACGCATTCTTCGGGGCAACAAACGAATTCCAGGCGGCCGGTTTTCGAGGGAATTCCTTGCTGGCAATGACGCGATGTTGGATGCTTGGCCTCTGACAAAGCGGCATATACGCGATTCCCGTTAGCTGCAACCCCCTGGTTTCGCCTCTTGCGCCGCGCAGCGCATCGCGAGACACCCTGTGTGCCTAGCCGAACGCGTTACAACCCTAGCCCCCGATAATGCCGGTGCTTTGCATGCTGCCCGTTTTCCCAATGACACGCGATACGAATCGATGTAATTAAAGCCGCACGCCGGCCAGAGAAATTCGCGCGACGAGACGCGAGCTTTTCACCCGGCGCGTTCCCCGCAGGCAAACTGCACGCCTACGGATTCCGATTCCGATTCCGCCCCGTGTTCTCGCGAAATCCGAACAAAGGCCCGACGATAAAAGCCCGCGAATTCTCGCGCCAATACTCGTCGCGCCTCGTCATCCAGCTATCATATCGAGTGGCCGATTTCCAACACCGGATTCCTGCTTACGAAACCCTTTAAATCTGCATCGATACGAGGAAAGTTAGGGATTTATTTTCCACGGCCGGCTGGAAGTTAACGGCGTTAACAAATTCGTAGGTAAAACCGAAGGATGACAAAGCGCCGAGTCGGGTGGTTCGAAAGTGCTTTCGATAAAAAGTCGCTCGGGAAGTTGCCCTCGGCATCATAAGCGAATCAGAAGCCTCGAAGGGGATACTCGCAAGTTAGAAAAGTTGCCGAAGCTAGCGGTGCGGTGGAAACTGCCTGTCTCGCTGGCGAATCGCTATCGAATCGCGGTTATCGCCGCAGCGAAGGACGCGGAGGGACGATCGGACGAGGAATTAATTCGAAAGGCGATCAACGGACGACACGGGTTGTTCGTAGAAGGGCGGAAAGATCGATCGACGATGGAACTAACGAACCGTGGCTTGTTTACGAAAGGACCGGCGTTTCACCGTGAAGATCACCGCGCGTCCCACGATATCTCCGCTCCGAGCCGGATGAAAATATATCGGAACAGGTGCAGCCGCGATAAAGGGATTCTTTGAACGTCGTAAAAATTAATTAAAATTCGCTGGCTCGTAAATCGAAAAGCGCGCGAGATCCGAGAGGAAAA